>JARHVA010002383.1:105000-227500 GCA_037957365.1 Torreya grandis | reverse complement strand
GACCATATAGGTTACTACCCAAGACTGAATTAGCCTTCTTCAATACACAAGACCTCACACTTCCTTTGACATCAATGACCTCAAACTTATGACATCAAAGACAAATCTAACCTTGAAATACATTATAGGCTCAAAAACATGACATAAATGACAACTTGTAACATGTTATAGTCTATAAATATAAATCATGACAATATAAATGCATGTACACAATAAATCTTCTAAGTTCTTGTTGGTTGCACCTGCAATGGGGAATTGGATTACATATGTTATGAAAAGAATTATTTTATTCCATTACTAGATGTATAATATAAATAAGATGGAACTAAAGTTAATGGTCTTAGTAAAATATGGAATGTATGGCATTAATAACATTAGGATGTCCTCCCTCCTCACTATTTTTCAAATGTATGGGCATCTGTCTAGTTTGTTCTTAGAAAAATTTCCCTAGCCATAAGATCAAGAGACGGAACCCCCTCAATATATTTCCCTCTCTGTTACATATTTGAATTGAGTCGAAAAATTATATTTTATATATAATAGTGATATGGAACCAAAAGAATAGATTCAAAGTGGTGTTACTACTATTTCTTTCTAGGAGAAAATGTTTGAGCTTATCTTGGTGGTATCAATAATGGGTTGTAACCAAAGTGGTCAAGTCAGTGAACCTATGGAAGGCATAAAAATAAGGAGTGGCATATTATCAATGGTTATTTGATATACTCAACTAAATTTTTGAATATTGATTAATGATTAATTTTTTCATTGTTGTAATTTTATAACTTGTGTCTATTGTAATTACTATTAAAAGATATAGATTTATGATTTTAGAATAAAAAATCATAGCTATGCCTATTACATGGACAATGTGTTCTACAATCTACTTCTCAATTCTAACTTCTTTATATATTTTGGGATTATGCATCCTTTTCTAGGTTTGGTGTTGAAACAAAAAATATGTCTTATACCTTACTCTTTACTTGTTATTTGTTTCATGAGTAATAATATAAATACATGGTCACTTAATTTATATGTTTCACCAATGTTTTCTTATCATTAAACACTTTTGACTGGAGCCATGAACTAGATTCATTAATATCAAATTAATCACTACATTATGTCAGATTTACCACAAGGGCAACAACCATAAAAAACCAAGGCTTATTAAAAGCTTATAGAATAAAACCTAAAATTCATAACTTTATAACAACCTCTTTCAAAGTTAAAATAACTTTATCTATGAAAATGAGAGTGATCCAAACCGTCCCATAAAACACTCCCAAAATAGCCATTCTAGTCTATAAATCTACACAAAATATACAACACAATGCTTTAAAATAATCCATCAAAAATAATAAATATATGGATCTAATATCCAGATCACCCATAGCATATCCTTTTTTATTTAGCAAAATTTTAGCAACTTCTATAGCAGCTACTCAAAATATTTTGCAACACTACCTAGTGTCAGGATCTTGCTCCACCAAAAGAGCACAATATGATTACCAAATCAAGCAACTTAATATGCAAAAATAACCAGAATCACAAGTAACTAGAATTCAGAATAACACATGATATGAGAGACAATACACAACTTGTATTAACACTTTATAGAAAAGAATACAATAAAGAAGATGCCACTTCTACTCCACCACCTTACAGAGGATTCCCACACCTCAAGTGAACATTAATTCTCTCCTCAAAGCTCTCCCTCTCAGGTCTCAACACACAACTCAAACACAGAGTTGGTGTTCACCTCCAGTGCTCCACGCACACCACAAGTGCTCCACGCACTCCACAAGTACTCAAGGTACTTCAAGTAGATCTCCCATGAACCTGCAACAACCTACAGTTCAACAGACCATACTTATGGAAGGAACTCCCTTGCCTTCCTCTTTGCTCTATCTGAGTACACACCTGTACTCTAAGTAGATCCTGCCTGATTCTGCTCCCTGTTGTGTTGCTATCCTATCTGATCTTGCACACCTACAAATCAACCTAGTTTTGCACACCTGTGAACCTAGACCTTGCACACACATACACCTGCAGATCAATGATCTTACTTACCATGCAGATCTCCTATAAAGGCCATGCTCACCTGTGACCAAGATCCTGCACCCCTGAAGAATCTTGCAGACTCTCCAAAACTAGCACCCACCTTGGTACTGCTGTGGAACTAGGAGGAACTCCCTTACTCACTTCACACACAGAAGGAGCTAACTTTGGTCAACTCAAACTAGCACACAATTCCAATACAACCATGAGTCTATTATATAGATCTCATCCAAACAATAATTAGACATCTAATTACAATAATTAGATCTGTAGCTCTCAGTCTATAATTAGCCCTGATCATGCAAACACTTGGTTCGTCAACCAACTTCCCGTAATATACTCGCAGTCGAACCACACAAGTGACCGACGTCGGTCCCTGTCTACCTGGGGGGTGCCGACATCGGCCGACTCCTGACCGACGTCGGTTGCATTCCTTATATAACCCTACCGACGTCGATTGGCCTAACCGACGTCGGTGCCAATGACGCTCTAGCAACTCTCCTACAACCTCCTCCGTGTCTACATCAGTGAAGCTTTTAGCTCCACAACCTAACAATCTCCCACTTGGAGATAAACATCTACACTGTACCTATACCTGTACCCTGTCTAATCTATTTCCTGGTTTGTATCCCTCTTCAAGCTCAATCCTGAAGACAACCCACCACACATCTCATGGTGTACCGCCTGTCATCCGAGTACCCTGCCACATCCGAACCTACAAACACATGTAGTGAAGTCCTGACCCTGCATGTATACCTGCTGCTGGTCCCTCTCAAATACCTGAGAACCTACTTCCCCGAATTGGCTCCTAACTCTCTGACAGCTCCCACTGCATGGGAATACTCAGGTCTATACCAGACCTCATGTGATTTTAGACACTGTACATGTCCAGTCCTTAGTGTGCTCCGACTCTGCATCCTGAACCTCGCCAACACCTGATTCGCATCAGCTCCCACTAGAGACAAAATCAACCTGTGATCTCCATGTCTCCCATGTCAAAGAATTTCGCTGCTCCAAACTCCTCATGACATGCCACTGAACTAACCTTACCCTTAGCTCAGCAAAACCCTGTATGTACAATCCTGCTAGCAAAACATACCATCCACATACAGCAACAAAATGATGTTGCAATCATCATCCACCTGGTAAGATAAACCACAGTAGTTACACTGACATTGACTGAAGCCATGCTTCGTCCTCCACCTGTCAAAACCTGTACCACTGTCCTGCAGCTCCTCAAGACCATATGCCTGGTCTTCCATCTCACGTATCTATTCTCTCTATTCTTCAACTAAGGAATCCATTCGTCTCTGTGCTTTCATACCTGCTGGCGACCCTACCAAAACTCCCGTTTGGTTCTGCAACATATTCTTGCCATGCTCTCACCTGTTTCCTAGATCCTTCCTGCTCTACAAATAGCAACGAGTATAAAGAAGAGGAACAACAAATTTGAGGGCCTACTTACGTCTTCAATCCTCTGTATGGGTGTTTGAGACTCCTTGACAGCATGCTGTCCACCCAAAATCTGTTACAGTGACCGACCTCGGTCACTCCACAGTCTGCATTCGACCGACATTGGTTCCCATGCGTCTGTCCCTGACTACCAACCTGTCAACGTTGGTGTCTCTATTGCCGACATCGGTCCTCCTGATTGACATTGGTCTTACCTACTGCCGACGTCGGTCCTCCTGACCGACGTCAGTCTTACCCTGCCCGACACTGCTGGCTTCGGTCTGCACATGACCGACATCGGCACCTGTCTGTTCAACGTCAGTTCCTCCTGACCGACGCCGGTACCTGTGTTCACCTATGAGTGATGACTTTTTACCTGTGAGCTCCTTTGAATCAAAACCCATGTCCAAACTGCTCTGCTCAGAAGTATCCAGCACCATCCACTGGTTTTTGTCTGCCATCTCCTCCAAGTACACCAAGGCTTTCTAGTTCTTAAGCCTGTTAAATATATCTGTCTTCCGCTTAAGAACATGCATCTCCTTCCTGCTCATGTGACCAAGCCTACGAAGCCACGTCTCCGCAACAGAAGAAGAATCAGTAATATAAACAAGTAGATAAAGAGTACCTATTTTCTTACCACCAGCTAATTCAAGTGCATCCGCTGTGAGAGTTCTTGTGCATCTCTCATCACCCAATCTTTCTGAAGAAATTAGCCATATCTCCAAACCTGGGACCTGCATGACCTTCATCAACACCTGTGTGTTGGCCGCCTACAATTTTAGCTTCACTTCCCCTTTGCCAATTCTTTGGCAAGGCTCACCAGCTCCTCTACCTAGGGCTGCATGGAAAGAGGCAACTGAATCTATTATCCAAGATTCAACTTTATCCAAGAAACCTCCCAGAGCATCCTGTGCAACAACACCTACAACATCTACTTCTTCAGTTTCTTCATGCTGATCTTCCACAAACCAACAATGTTCTTTTACCTGCTCTTTATTTCCATAGGACCTTAAGAGACCATCTGTGCTTTTCAACTCTTCCATTCTTAGCTTACTTTCATCTACCATTGCTCTACTCCCACTCAATCAGAAACCCCTGAGAGTGACCTGTAATCAAAACACACTACCCAGATCTAAACCAATCTGTTAGTATCCCAACCAAAAGCTCTGATACCACTTGTCAGGATCTTGCTCCACCAAAAGAGCACAATATGATTACCAAATCAAGCAACTTAATATGCGGAAATAACCAGAATCACAAGTAACTAGAATTTAGAATAACACATGATATGAGAGACAATACACAACTTGTATTAACACTTTACAGAAAAGAATACAATAAAGAAGATGCCACTTCTTCTCCACCACCTTATAGAGGATTCCCACACCTCAAGTGAATTGTAATTCTCTCCTCAAAGCTCTCCCTCTCAGGTCTCAACACACAACTCAAACATAGAGTTGGTGTTCACCTCCAGTGCTCCACGCACACCACAAGTGCTCCACGCACTCCACAAGTACTCAAGGTACTTCAAGTAGACCTCCCATGAACCTGCAACAACCTACAGTTCAACAGACCATACTTATGGAAGGAACTCCCTTGCCTTCCTCTTTGCTCTATCCGAGTACACACCTGTACTCCAAGTAGATCCTGCCTGATTCTACTCCTTGTTGTGTTGTTGTCCTATCTGATCTTGCACACCTGCAAATCAACCTGGTTATGCACACCTATGAACCTAGACCTTGCACACACATACACCTGCAAATCAACGATCTTACTTACCATGCAGATCTCCTATAAAGGCCATGCTCACCTGTGACCAAGATCCTGCACCCCTGAAGAATCTTGCTGACTCTCCAAAACCAGCACCCACCTTGGTACTGCTGTGGAACTAGGAGGAACACCCTTACTCACTTCACACACAGAAGGAGCTAACTTTGCTCAACTCAAACTAGCACACAATTCCAATACAACCATGAGTCTATTATATAGATCTCATCTAAACAATAATTAGACATCTAATTACAATAATTAGATCCGCAGCTCTCAGTCTATAATTAGCCCTGATCATGCAAACACTTGGTTTGTCAACCAACTGCCCATAATATACTCGTAGTCGAACCACACAGGTGACCGACGTCGGTCCCTGTCTACCTGGGGGGTGCCGATGTCGGCCGACTCCTGACCGACGTCGGTTGCATTCCTTGTCTAACCCTGCCGACGTCGATTGGCCTAACCGACGCCAGCGCCAGTGACGCTCTAGCAACTCTCCTGCAACCTCCTTCGTGTCTGCATCAGTGAAGCTTTTAGCTCCACAACCTAACACCTAGAATATTTTGTAGGCACTACTTAGAATCTTTAGCATCCACTACTAAGAATCTTCCACAACACTACCTACAATCTTTGGCAACCATAGTCAAGATTTTTATAGTCTAGTCACCTTCTTCCAAGTTAATCTTAAAATCATGTGCCCATAATCCATCTTGTTTTAATCCATCTTATTTTATGTTTATTTCTTCTTTTTGACCATTTTCCACTCTTCTGAATCTCCCAAATTGGAAGACCCATTTGAATGCAACTAACAGTTCATTTTTCATTCTTAAGGGGAACATTCTATTCCTTGTCATTTTAACCATTGTAATTTGTTTATTGCTACAATTTTTATCAAAAATAATGCATTTTCCATTCTAAAATTGAACCCTCTATCCCTTTTTAACCAATTGTTTAATACTAATAAGATTATATTTTAACCCAGGGACGTAGTATCCATCTTGTAATAATTTTTTATCACCCTGTTTGGTGATAATAGAGATGCATCCTTTGCCCATGATTGGTACTTTATTTTTATTACCCATTTTTACTTCAAATTTTAAATTTTCAACAATATTAGAACTTGTATTTACTTATTTCCACTCATATGATTACTGTAGCCACTGTCTAAGTACCAAACCTCATTATTACTTTCTTCTTCTATATTTCAAACAATGAACAAATTTTCATCCTCTTCATTTTCATTTTCTCTTTATTTAGCCAAGTTTGCATTATTCTAACCCATATCATATATACATTTTTTACATTAACTTGTAAAATTTCCTAACTTTTTATAGTAGTAACACTAGACATTTGATTTATCATACCTCTACAAAGAGCTTCCATGTGAAGTGTCGGTGCTCCTTCCACTTCCATATGATCGTAAATAGTTATGTCTTCCTTCTTCATGGTTACTGCTAGCTCTTCCTCTTCCAAAGTTTCATCTGCCTCTATTGTTGTCTCCTCTACCTCTTCCTACAATTTGAGATTTAAAGGCTTTCTCAAGAGAAGATTTAGTTGTTCTATTCAACCTTTGTTCAAGAGTTTATGAAAAAACCATAGACTCTTCTAATACTACCATAATAGGATTAAATCTTGTAGGAAGTATTTTTAAAACCTTTTCTATTATTCTTCGATCCTCTAATATATCTTCATTTGATTTAATCTAATTAACTATATTCATAGTGTAGGTAAATAAATCATTTATAGACTCAAATATTTCATTTGTATATTTTCAAATTCTCTTCTTAATAGTTGTAACTTAAAAAACTTTACCTTATTATTGCCTTCATATACATTTTTAAAAATCTCCCATGCTTACTTGGATCTTGTAGATGTTGTTATTCGTGGAAAAATAGAGTCTTTCATTGCCATTTGTATGAACCAAAAAGCATTGGCATCCTTATGTTTATTCTCCTTCAACAAGTTATTCTCAGTTTGTGTGAGTGCAATGAATGCATTCTAATCATTAGGCTCAAAAAAACCATTTTCAAGAAGATCCCATAATTCTTGAGACAAAAAATAATTTTAATTTTAATACTCCAAACATCATATTTCTTACCATCAAATAATGGTATTTGTGACCAATTATTATTGCTTCCATCCATCACCAAAACCACATAAAACACACAACCTTAGCTATGATACTAATTTGTTAGAAAAATTGAAAATATATGCTTTGTTCATTCTTTAAAAATTGTTATATATTATCACACAACACAATGTTTTTCATAAAATAGAGACGAAACAAAATAAAACCTTAATGTTCACTTGTATATACATATGTATATAAGAATACAAAAAATAGAGCTTACATAGATGATCAAAAATATGTTGATGTTGTTAAAAACTACTGTTCTACCATGTCTCTTTCACATCTCCTCTACTCATCTCATTCTAAGTTGTTGATATATTCTCTCTTGTGAATTTATATCCCAATACATGCATATATATAACATTCAATCTACATTTTCCAACCAATTCTAGACTTTTCTATGTTACAATTGTAGTCCAAGAATCTAGATGATTCATTGGTTTCTAGACTTTTCTATTATGCTATGGCAGGAGTCAAAAATTCAAGAAAGTTCATTATCTAGAGACTTCTAATATATTTTGTCTAATTTTTTTTTTGCAAGCACAAGAGGGACAAACAACACTAGGAGACAAGATTATTATATTCTAATTCTAACAAATATTGTATACAGGAGCTTTTGATCCACAACTGAGCACCACACACCAAAATCCAACCACCACATACACCATGTAAACAACCATTAAATAATGTTTTTTCAAAAAAGCTCATACCACCTCAAAGTCTCAAACACATGGAAATATCAAACACCAAGCGAGATAAGATGCACATATTATCCATACTCGTAAATAATTAACTCTATAAAGAAAGATAAACAAGATTGCAAAGTTACATTCTAAATAAGCTGAGGAGGAAAACTGAACAACCTTTCAAACTTCTTTCATTCCTGCAATGAACACCTTCACAAAAAATTCCAATCTAAAAATTTACAAAACCTAATTTATAATACAAGTCAAGTAGTAAACCTAAAGAGAATATACAAAACCTTGACCTCTATCATACTCCAAATAATCATGCACCTTCCTTACTTTTATTTCAATCACCCACATAGTTTTAACATATACATCCTTACTTTTATTTGGTAATTAATAAATTTATCGAACAACTATTTAAATTATAATAATTCATACATGCAATTGGAAAGAACAAACATTAAAGAAATGCATATACAAATTTAATTTTATTAAAATCTTTGGAAACCATAGTCAATATTCTTATAGTCTAGTCACCTTATTCTAAGTCGATCTTAAAATCATGTGCCCATAAGCCATATTTTTTTAATCCATCTTATTTGATGTTTATTTCTTATTTTTAACCATTTTCCACTTTTCTGATTCTTCCAAATTGGAAGACCCATTTGAATGCAACTAACAATCCATTTTTCAATCTTAAGGGGAACATTCTATTCCTTGTCATTTTAACCATTGTAATTTGTCTAGTGCTACCATTTTTATAAAAAATAATGCATTCTCCATTCTCAAAATGAACCCTATATCCCTTTTGAACCCATTGTTGAATACTAATAAGATTATATTTTAACCCAAGGATATAGTATCCATCTTGTATTTGTTTGTTTATCGCCCTGTTTGGTACGAATAGAGATGCATCCTTTGCCCATTACTGGTAATTTATTAATGTTACCCATTTTTATTTCAAATTTTAAAGTTTCATCAATATTAGAACTTGTGTCATTATTTACACTCATATGATTATTGTAGCCACTGTCTAAGTACCAAACCTAATTATTACTTTCTTCAAACAATGAACATATTTCAAACAATGAACAAATTTTCATTCTCTTCATTTTCATTTTCCCTTTATTTGTCCAAGTTTGCATTATTTTGACCCGTATCATATATATATATATATATATATATATATATATATATATATATATATATATATATATATAGCATTCACTTGTAAAATGTCCAAACTTTTTACATTAGTAACACTAGACATTTGATTTATCATAACTCTATGAAGAGCTTCCACGTGAAGTGTCGGTGCTCCTTCCACTTCCATATGATCCTAAATAGTTGTGACTTCCTTCTTCATGGTTGTTGCTAGTTCTTCCTCTTCCAAAGTTTCATCTGCCTCTATTATTGTCTCCTCTACCTCTTCCTCTTACTACAATTTGAGATTTAAAGGCTTTCTCGAGAGAAGATTTAGGTGTTCTATTCAAACTTTGTCTAGGTGTTTGTGAGGAAACCATAAGTTCATCAATAGTCATTTTAGTTAAGTCCTTAGACTCTTCTACTAATACCATAATAGGATTAAATCTTGTAAGAAGTATTTTTAAAACATTTTTTATTATTCTTTGATCCTCTAATATATCTTTATTTGATTTAATCTAATTAACTATATTCATAGTGCAGGTAAAGAAATCAATTATAGACTCAGACTCTTTCATTTGTAGATTTTTAAATTCTCTTCTTAATAGTTGTAACTTAACAAATTTTACCTTATTGTTGCCTTCACATGCATTTTTAAAACTCTCCCATGCTTACTTAGATCTTGTAGATGTTGTTATTCGTGGGAAAATAGAGTCTTCCATTGCCATTTGTATGAAGCATAGAGCATTGAAATCTTTATTTTTATCCTCCTTCAACAAGTTATTCTCAGCATGTGTGAGTGCAATGGATGCATTCTGATCAACAAGCTCAAAAAGACCATTTTCAAGAAGCTCCCATAATTCTTGATAGCAAAAAATGATTTTCATTTTAATACTTCAAACATCATATTTCTTACCTTCAAATAATGGTATTTATGATCAATTATTATTGCTTCCATCCATCACCAAAACCACACAAAACACACAACCTTAACTCTGATACTAATTTTTTTTTAAATTTGAAAATATATACTTTGCTTGTTCCTTAAATATTGTTTTAGATTAAGGTAAAAATAGGTTTTGAAGGGACCCCGAAACCCTTTAACATAATCAAAAAAGATAAAGCATTAACATGCACCAGGAAAAGCATTCCTGAAACCTACTAAATAGTAGCATCAAAATTAGGTTATACAGGGACAACATCAATATTCAGTTTATATTCAGCGCCCTAATATTCCAAGTAATGATTTAATATCTATTTTTTAGGGTTAAAATCCAAAATAGTTTCCTGCCTTCCATCAGCAATATTCTGCATACTTTCTAGCTCTCTAGTTTTCTTAATGGATCTTCTTCCAGGTTTGTCCTGAGAACCAACATCCGATTTCACCTTAAAATGTTGTTCATCTCTTTTTCTAGATTTATCCAGAGTAGAAGCAAGATGTTTCAACTTAGTTTGCTGATCTTTTTTGCTGCTTCTAGTTTCTACCCCCTTAGTATTGGTCTTTTTTTCAGCCCTTTTTCTTTGGTTTAGAATATGCTTTAAGTTTTCTCCATTATGGTTTAGAATATGCTCATCCAAAGGGAAATCATTATCAACCTGAATCTCCCTAGACTGAGAAAAAAGAAAATCTCCCTCCTCTAATTTATTTCCAGCTTCAGCGAAGAATTCACCTTCCTCTAGCACAATTTTGTCATCTACATCTCTCCATCGATCCTCTACCCTTTGATAGAAAACGATTTGTTTTGATAGATCTGTCAAATCATCTATTCTTTGTACATGTACTATGGTATCTGATTGTTGTCCATGTCCTTCTTTCTCAGAATTTTCTTTCTCAAAAGAAAGCTCTTTATCCACCTTATCATGTGGGGCTTTAAGATCTTCAAAAGAAGGCTCTTTAACCGCCTCATCATGTAGAGCTTTAGAATCTTCATTATTCTTTTGTTCTTGTCGATGATCTTCTTTGGGTTTCCATACTTTCTTTTGCTGGACCTTCGTCTTTTTCCCATCCAAAACACTACTAGGATGAATTTTACTTTTGTTCCTTAAATATTGTTATATATTATCACACAACACAATATTTTTCATAAAATAGAGATGAAACAAAATAAAACCTTAATGTTCACTTATATATACATAAGTATATAAAAATTAAAAAAAATAGAGCTTACATAGACCATCAAAAATATGTTGATATTGTTATAAACTATTGTTCTACTATGTCTCTTTCATGGCTCCTCTACTCATCTCATTCTAAGTTGTTTCTATATTCTCTCTTGTGAATTTCTAGCCCAATACATGAATACATATAACTTTCAACCTACATTTTCTATCCAATTCTAAGACTTTTTAAGCCGGAGGCTTATTACAGAGGGGCGAAGCCCTGAGATTCATCTCATGTGATGATGATAAGGAAAAGAATACTCTGTTTTTACGTTACGCGTAATAACATGAGTGGAGGAATATATGTATGAACGGAAGCACAGACTCGAGTTCTGTGGAATTGATCGGTGAGGTCGCGGGTTCGAATCTTGAAAGTCTAAGAAGGCATGGCCGAAGATCAAGCGAAAAGGGCTATCGAGGCCTTTCTGGACGATGGCTTAGGACAGGCCGTGGAGCTTTACACGCAAGCCATTCGCCTCAGTTCTTCCAATGCCATGTTTTTTGCAAATAGAGTGCAGGCCAACTTTAAACTCAAGAATTTCACAGGGCGAATCGAAGGATTGGGCATGGAAAACCGCCACATCAATTTCAACAAACCGTCGCACAGTGGAAGAGGTATTTACAGATTTCAGGGCCCACCGAGCTACCATTGTTCGTGCTCTTACTTCTGAGGTGGACCACTTTTATACGCTCTATGATCCAGAGAAAGATAATTTGTGCTTGTTTGGATATCCTAATGATACTTGGAAAGTAAACTTGCCTGCGAAAGAAGTCCCACCAGAACTTCCAGAGCCTGCTTTGGGTGTCAATTTTGTAAGAGATGGTATGCAACGATAGCATTGGCTTCCGTTGGTTGCTGTGCACAGTGATTCTTGATTGCTTGCTGTTGGTTTCTACCATGGTGCTAGACTTAACCACCATGACAGGAAAGGCAGGCACAGTCACCAAGAGATGGAAGCGTGGAAGAAGGCGTTGTATGAAGTGTCGTTGCTCTCCGACTGGTCTCTCCAAGAAACAACCTTCGGGAAGGACGCACGAAAAGTGTTCGACAATTTTCCTCAGAGAATGGTCATCTCGCGGAATGCATTTTCTAATTTTCAAGCTTCAAAACATGTAGGCAAACTGTTTGACAAAATGCCTGTTCGTTTTTTGGAAACAAAATCAGACATACAGGGGAGAATTAAGGATGACATCGTTGTTCCTGGTCTTAAACAAGAACACAATGGTGCAGGGCACCAAGTCATGGTGCGTTCTCTATCAGGGAAAATTGAATGTACATGAGTGGAATCATCAGATTGCGTGAGTCGAGATTTGGAACAAAAAAACAAAAGGCAATCAAAGCTATGAACTACTCCTCCAATCAACCGCCAACAGGATCGTATACATAATACATCCCTTCATAAAACAATTTACAAACCGGTATTTCTGAAGTAGCGAAGCATAAGAAGGCGCTAACTGAGCCTGAGCTTCTCCTGTGATTCGACAAGCGACCTGCTGCAAAACAAACATATTTCTAATGGATGAACATGCAGACAACTGTTTAGATTGATGATGATGATGATGATGCTTGAGAAAAGAATACGCCCCAGGTGACCTTTCGTATCCACAGGGTTCAAACCTCTCGAGGCAGCCTTTTTATTCAACAACATTAACGTTGTTGCCATATCAAGTTCTGTTCATTTCTTTTCTTTAATTCAGCCCAAAAGCAACACCGCCACCATTTTTTTTTATCTCAGCTGTTTCAACTCAAGCGGAACCTCATTCCATTTCAGTCAAGGATTTCAACAGACTCAGAAAGCTCCTCTGCGCTTTCAATAGACAACAAATATGCGGTTATGTCCATGTCTAGACATGACATATATATAATGTATATGTACTGTGGTCGTGTTTCTTTCTGCGAATGGGAGCTGTTTCACGTCTTTTTCGTGCGTTTAACAATTATATTGTGAAATCTACTTTTTATCTCAGCGGTTTCAACTCAAGCAGAACCGCATTCCATTTCAGTCAAGGATTTCAACAGACTCAGAAAGCTCCTCTGTGCTTTCAATAGACAACAAATAGGCGTTTATGTCCATGTCTAGACATGACATATATATAATGTATATGTATTGTGGTCATGTTTCTTTCTGCGAGTGGGAGTTGTTTCACGTTTGTTTCCTGCGTTTAACAATTATATTGTGAAATCTACTTTTTTTTCAATTCTGTCACGAGTTTCATTATGCATTTGCCGACACATATTTGATTTTATGTTATTGTGAATTGACGGGAAGGGTAGAGGGAGACCCACATTTGGTTAGTATAATTTATGATTGGTTTTGGGGGCTCTATTTGGGAATTAAATGGTGGGGTTAAAATTCTTAAAGAGGGGCGACTAACGATAACATTTATTGTCATTTCGACAAGTTATTGACAGTTTTTTCATCTTTTCAATTGGTTGTTATACATTGATTTGGTGGATTCTTCACAATCATGTTTGGTTTTTGTTTATTGATCTAATCAATTTCCCATTAATCTTTAGTTAGGATACATTGGAGGAGAATTTTGTTTTGGTTGAAAATATTTATTAGATTTACATAATTTCAATGTTTGTTTCGTTTAAAATGTAAATACTTAATAAATTTCTTTTTGTAATATTTTTTATTAGCCAATTGGTAATAGCGATGTTGGTATCGGATTAGGGAAAAAAAAATCAACAAATGTTATCTAAACAACTCAGCAATTATGAGATCATTACCATTCATATGATTTATATATTATATAAGGTAATATTTATATATATTTAATATATTATATATTAATACATATTAGATATAATCACACAACAAAAATATACAATTCCTCCAGCTTTCTTTATATCTTGAGGCAATTGCCAGTCTATGTTATAGTTGTAGTCAAAGAATCTAGATGATTCATTGGTTTCTAGACTTTTCTATTATGCTATGGCGGTAGTCAAAAATTCTAGATACTTTCGAGGCAATTGCTAGTCTATATTATAGTTGTAGTCAAAGAATCTAGATGATTCATTGGTTTCTAGACTTTTCTATTATGCTATGGTGGTAGTCAAAAATTCTAGATGGTTCATTATCCAGAAACTTCTAATATATTTTATTCAATTTTTTTTTGCAAGTATGGAAAAGATGAACAACACTAAAAGACGAAATTATTATATTCTAATTCTAACAAACATTGTCTATAGGAGCTTTTGATCCACAACTGAGCACTACACACCAAAAGCCAACCACCACAGAGATCATGTAAACAACCATTAAATAATGTTTTTTTTTTTTAAACACATACCACCTCAAAGGCTCAAACACAGGGAAATCTCAAACACCAAGCAAGTTAAGATGCACATATCATCCATACTGGTAAACAATTAACTGTATAAAGAAAGATAAACAAGATTGTAAAGTAACCTTATAAATAGTCCGAGTAGGAAAAGTAAACAACCATTCAAACTTTATTCATTTCTGCAATGAACACCTTCACAAAAAAGTCCAATCTAAAAATTTACAAAACCTGATTTATAAGAAAAGTCTAGTAGTAAACCTAAAGAGAATATACAAAACCTTGACCTCTGTCATATTCCAAATAACCATGCACCTTCCTCCTAATCTTCACTGGATTTTTCATTGTTATACAATTCTTTTTTATATCAATTGAAATTTGAGAAGCAATAGCTAAAAGGCGATTTCAAGAGCCATCAGCAGGTCATAATTTCCATGCAGAATGTTTGGACAAATGGGTTCTCTTATTTTTATTTATTTCAATCCCCACATAGATTTAACATATACATCCTTGCTTTTATTGAACAATTAGTTAAATTATAATAATTCATACATGCAATCCGAAAGAACAAACATTAAAGAAACACATATACAAATTTAATGTTATTAAAATCTTAAATATTTATTACAGAATAAATATGTAACAGAGCCATTCATACCAATTCGAACCTCCCTTATTTCACCTCCGCTGTTCCTTTTGTCTTTGATACAATCTGTTATACAACGGTGTTTCCCTCATCCAGTCTTTTGATAGACAATGTTATGCAAGCTCTGAGTGGGCGTTAAACACTTAAAAAGAAACTCTGGTCTTTTTAGTTGGGTAAACATAAGTTTTTTGATGGAAGCAAATAACTCATATTTACCCTCACAAAAAAGACTAAAATTTCTTTTAAAATTTTTAATGCCCGCTCTAGCAAATCCTGACCGGAAGCATTTGCGGAACCTTGAAAAACCTCACCTAAATAAAACACAACACAAAATATTTACACATATCACAAATATTTGCAGTCGACTAAAATATTCACTCTATTATATATAAACACTAGCAGAGCCATAAATCTTCTTTACAAAGTTATTCCACAAACTTTAAAGATAGATTCCATTCCCAGAATGAATTTTCAGCATGATAGATACACATCTCTAATATTTTTAAAGATGGAGACTATTTATTCCTTCCTTACATTCCAAACCAAACAGATGCGGAATTTTATGCTTTGCTTGTGATATAGGCGAATCAAAGAGGACAAAGTAGGACTGATTTTTCTTCCACGAATGTGTTGCCATTGTCTGATTTGTCGACACTCAACATAAAGAAAAAGCAAAAGCAAAATAAATGAAATCTTTTCTTTATTCTTCAATAAAATTATTTCTTTCGGCCGAGGACAGCATAGGGTAATCGTTTCTTTATTCTTCATCTCCTTCTCATCTAGAGAATTTTTCCCAAGTAGAAAAAGCAAATACATAGAACACTATGAGTAGAATTTAATGTAATTTTTTATTATTTTATTATTATTTCGCAAGTTAGGGAGCATTGGCCACTTTAAGAACATCAATACAAATTTGATGTTCTAACTGCTGGTTTAATAAAATAAGCATCATAAATATTATACTATTGTTAAAAAAAAAATCACTTTTAAATGTAATATATGATCAAATGTATTGTAAATTTGTGACAGGGATAATTGTATTCAAATTTTTTAAAAATAATACAAGAGGAAAAAATGATATGTTTTCTATTATTTTTATTTTTGATAAAGATAACTCAAAAATTATTGTTAATAAGGTTTGGAGATTGAACAATAGATTCAAAGAAGGGGTAAATTTGAAAGAGAGTCGAAAAAAGACTACACTACAATTTTAGGTGTCAATCATTGGTATTATAGACCAATTTGTTAAGCTTCCCTCTGATTGTCTTTACACATCCAGATAAGCCATTTTGGATTTCATGTTTAAAATTCCTAACCTCACTCAAAAAATTATAATAAGTATGTATAGGTCATATAAATCCTTAAAAACATAAATATGTGTATTGGAAACATTGAATCCTATCATAGAGTCTCAAACACTTCACTTCATCATGCATACCAACAACTGTCAATCTGTCTTAAGAACTAGTCATGGCCAACAGGACTTAGATCACCTTTATAATCACTTATATGAACATATAATTAATTTATATTATCCTTTAAAATCTTTATTAAAAACTCCAATCACAAAGGTACAGAGGTCTAATGGTAAATATGGAACATATAGATCAATATTTGAACCTTCCTCCTTCACTACACATCTTCTTAGATAGGCCATTTTGTGAACACCATTTTTATTGTATGTGTGAATCAACAAGACATATAAACAAATGGGAAATTATTTATAGGTCTTGAGTAGAAACCTCAAACAATTGGACCCATTCCTATTCCATTACAACTCATCCCTAAACACATTCTCAGTTTGACTAGTTTTTCTCACTGTCTTCACTATTAGCCTAGTTTAGTGATAGGTCAACATGAATGACCAAAATATTTGACTTAGAGGCTATAAATTTCTAAAATAACACCATGTAAAACAAAAATATATCTCAATATTCAATCTCCATTTATTTTCACTCTTTGACCTAGTCAACTCTTCCTTCTATACCAAATTTCTAAGAAACAAGGCTTTTTCTATAGGTTTCATTCACTGTCCTAACCAACCAATACCACATGGAGATGATTAGGAGAGTCATCTAATACCTCCAATCATAAAAATTTATTTACCAATCCATTTTGGGCCATTTTCAACAATATTTTCACCATCGGGTCACTATAAGAATTTTGAGAGGGTTTAAGACTAGTTCTAGTGTTAGTAATTGTTCATACAATATTTCCATTCAAATGCCAAATTAATGGTTGGATATATTATCTAGGACCTTTACACATCTCTCCTAAAATACTAAGGACACCATTAAAAGTTTACACATGCCAATGAGCATCAAAAGTTCATTCTTAGGTCTGTAACTCTTCAATTTGTATACACAAGAGACCTTTAAACTCATTTTCTTGCTTTTTACTTCAACTTAGGACTTGAAACTTCATAAAAATGGTTGAATCAACCTATTACACCTATTTAAAAACTCAAATTAAATATAGGACCTTAGAAACTAACTTTGACCCCTCATTAGACCACACTAGGTCTCTTTGCACGTTAGGTTTTGAACTGCCAGTTACATGTTAGACCTTGAATATATCTAAAAACCTATTTTACTAATATAAAAACCTCATAAATTTTTTATTAACCCTCATACCATACTTAAAAAATCTCACAACCCTTCAAACCTGATCATGATGCCTCATCATGCCACCTGGGGTCTTAGGACAAGGTCTATGAGAAGACCACCAATGAAGAACATACCCCTTTGATTCACTCTACGAGTCATGTGACTGAATTAATACCTTAATAACATGATCTAACACTTAACTACACACCTTCAAGCTCCTATACATCCAATACATCATCACCATGCCTCTACAAGCCATTTTCATGCTCAAAGAATTAGGCCATTAGACAGACCTATTATGCATCATACCATTTTGAGATATTCAAGACACCTACTATATCTCACTAATAATCTATGTATGTCTAATATATAATCCAAATATTCTCCCATCATTCTGTTTTGACCAAGTCTCCTTATACCATATTGGTCACTACCCAAGACTGAACTAGCCTTCTTGAATATACAAGACCTCACACTTCCTTTGACATCAATGACCTCAGGCTTATGACATAAAAGATAACTCTCACCTTGACATAAATGATAAGATCAAACACATGACATCAATTACAACTTAAAATAATCTCCCCCTTTGTCATTGATGGCAAACCACATTTCAAGCTAAACATCCTTTCAACAGACAACTTCTCCATCAATTTGATCTATTGCCTCCTTTGACATTAATGACAAAGGGTCTCTGTAACTATCACTTTGTATTTTCAATCTCACAAGGTTATCCATACATAGTCCACTGATCCTTGGACCTGACCACTCATAGAACAAGTAAGCTCCCCCTTTTTCCATACATACTTCTCTTTAGGCTTCTTAAGACACTTGAGTTAGCTACCCCTAACTCCATGCTCTACCTAGATCAAGTCATTTGATACCACAAACCAAATTTTTTCAACAAATACATAGCTCATTTTATTACCTTATGAAATCTTCATAGGTCTCAAATAGACTCCTCAAGTCATTAGGGATTGACTCATCTCATGACACCTTCAACATATCACCTCAACCAACTAGGTCTACATACAACTTTATGAGCATTGTTCCTATAAGAACAATATTATTTAATCATTTGAGCATAATATTCATCAGGTATATTACATTCATAGGATATTCTTCAATCCTTATCTTATTCCTCTACAACTTCCACAATTCAACACTTTCTTCAAGTCATCTCATCATAACATCCTTGCCATACTCTACTCACTAGGTCTATGAGACATTGTCTACTGCAACACATCTCTATTATAATTTTGCATATTTATGATTTATGAAAAATATTATACACTATGTCCATATGGTAATAAAAAAAGGTTATTTATTCACCATTATATCTTATTTATGGTTAACAAGCCATCATAGCTTGAACAAGCTCATAACACCCTTTTTGGTGCATTTGGTCTAATGAGTCAACAACTCATAGTGAAGGATTATTGTGATCCTCTTCCTATCAAAATTAACATTTTGGATTTCTCATGATGAACCTAAGATTATATTCATGCACATGGGACATTTCACTTCATATCTAGATTCACTAAACAACTCTAAGATCACCTTCACTGGTTTCTCTTTTTCATTGTATCCTAAATATAGTCTTCTTTGTTTGATGAAAATCCTAAAATCTCTATTATCTTCACTCATGATTAACACTCCATATTCATGCCATGTATCTCAGTTGAAAATTATGTCATACAATCTTCATGATCATATTAGTCTTGTAGACCAATTATCTTACTCTTATGTTGTTCTTATTTTATCTCAGACTTATAGACTCAGTCTTGTGCTTAGAAAAACATTCCATACCTTAAAAAAATGATAACTACTAATTAGTACCATGCACATAGACCAAATAATGCTCATTTGACTCTTTAACCTCTCACAAGTCCATCCACTTCATAAACTATCCTTTCTAGGGTTTGTTGTTCTAAAACCCTCATCAAATTTACCAAGCTTGTCTTGAGCTTGCCTTTCTTCATAGGTCACATATAAAGCATATGAAACAAAACTATGAGAGATAAATGACCTTGAGAAAATTATCAAGCAATTTGTACAACCTCCTTGAGTGACAAAAAATGCTACACAACTCACCAAGACACCCATGTCTACTATTCTCAAGGAATAGTCAACTTTGATTAGTAATGAATGTACTTGTACAAATTTTAAGAATAATCTACCACCTAGAGGATGATCATCATAGAGTTTGCTACAACTTTTATTTTTAGTCCAACTTGATTTGAACAATATCCTACCTTGAAAAACATCTTCTCTCCTTTCAGGTCCTTATTTCATACATAATCATTTGAAATCCAACGTTCATATTTTTGAGATTTAATGGCTACTTCTTGTAGCATAAAATTAATGTCCTTTTGCACTTCAGAGACTGCTAGATGATATTTTCAAGATTATATCTTGAAGAGGACAACTCCTCATGACACCAAAATTATAAGTCACCTTCAGGGAACTAGGTACATCATCTCCATGTTTTAAATTGACCAGGGTTGACTTTATGAGTACCTACAATAAATGCATAAACTTATTAGTACATTCATACCTGTATGATGGTCTAAGATGGTCTGGTCCTTTTTAGGCTAGAGAATGCATGTTTCTCTCTCTAAAAGATCACTAATAATTACCAGAACTCCATCAAGACATCTATGGATGCCTCATATCCTCTTATTTATCACATCAAAGACCTAAAAACACTCTTTGTATCTTATCCACATCAAAACAATCATCCTGAGTCTCTGATTACTTAATTCACCAAGATACTTGCACATACCTTCTTACAATGCCTAAAGCAAGGTTATGCAAAACACCTTGATGCCTTAACCTGTACCTTTCACTCAAAATGTTTTCATTGTATTTTTTACTATAAAATTAGGTTTAGTCTTTGAATTTCCTTTAATATAATCCTTATTCTTCTTAGTCAATCTTGTCAGTGCCTTCATGTAGTCCTCAACCATGACTTTCACAAGCTAAGCCATATTGTGCTTCGAGGATGACCTTCAAGATATCAAGCCTCCTCCAAAGGACCTGCTCTGATACTAATTTTTGGAAGCACAACCACTAAGAGGGGGGGTGAATCAGTTTCCAAACTTTTTTCACAATTCCATACAACATTCATTAACCATTCAAACTAACATAAAGATATAGCAATGCATAATCAACCATGCAAATAAGTATGAAGTAAGAGCATAACATATAAAAACAAAAGCTATGTGGGAAACCCTCATGAGGGATAAAACCCATTGAAACACTACATGTACTACTATCCTATAATAAATGGATCAACATTTAGTGAGGCACCAACCCCACAAGGAACACCAACTCAAGTAGTCCTTTAGCAATATCCAACTTTCAAGGAGGCTCCAACCCCATAAGTGACTTGGCACCAATCCAACCACTTCAAGGATACTTATATAAGCTCAAACCTACAAGGTAGATCCAACTCCCTCTTAACTAAGCACCAACTTAGCAAAGACAAGTTTGATCACCTTCACAACACCTTGTGGCTCAACCAACAAATGGTTACCTCATATTCATCTCTCTATCTTATCTATATGCATTCCACTCATTTTAATACACCTATATCACACCTATGATGAATATATTATGGTATCTCAATATAAATTCAACTCTTCTCAACCTTCTACCTCTCTCAACCAACCTTCTAGGCTCACTCACTTAATATGCCTCTTACTAGGCTCATTAGGTCAACTGACCTTATCATCTACTTACATAACTTCTGATGGATGTTCATGATTGATCCTCTACTTTTATTTGATTTTATACATGACCTAATGATCCTCAAAGAGTTATTTTACTCACTTATATTCTCATGCACACAACTAACTCAAATTGGCCTATTATGCCTTGTATTTACCAATCACTTGCTCTCACCCATCTTGGTCGGACAAACATATTTCCATAAATGGATCACCTTTGTAATAGGTCAATATACATGTTTCACAAATGAAACCCTTACTACATAGGTCTTCTAAACTCATTTAGACCTTAATCTCTTCTTAAGCCTACTTAAAGACCTAGTGCATTAGGTCTTTTCAACCACACGTTACACTTGGACCATATTGAAACATATTGAGCCTTTATAAATGAATTAAACACATCACATAAAATTAAAATATACCCTTTATAACATCCACTTATCTCCATACAACATGTTATTCCAAATCACTCCTTGAACCACACCATTATGCCTACTTGCCATTAGGCCTTCACACATAGAAAAAGTATGTCTTACATAACTAAAGCATATAGACAAAGTTTAAAAATAAACTAGTCAAAAAATAGAATTAATATTGATTTAATTACCTCATGGTCATCACAATCCATTGGACATCACAAACAGTGCATAAAACCTCAAACCAACAATTTTCATATTGTCACTCAGAAATGTCTAATTGCTCTAAAACACAGTCAAGAATATTTAACTACTAACATCTGTATATGTACTTTAAAAAATTAAAAATGAATTAATTAGATAAAATATCATCTATAAAAAAACATCATATTCTTGGTATGCTTCCAAATTTGTCAAGATGACACATGAACATCAAACTCATTAGAACACAAAAATCTGCTTGTAGCTCTAAAAACATAGTCATGTAGATTATTGTTTTTAGTTCTTATATAGGCACTTTAAAGACATATCATGCACATTAATAGTCTATTTGTGACATATATATCATCCTCCAATAGATAGATTATAATTTTAGGTGTCAATCATTGGTATTATAGACTAATTTGTTAAGCTTTCCTCTCACTGTCTTTACACAGCCAGATAATCCATTTTGGCTTCATGTTTCAACTTCTTAACCTCACTCAAAACCTTAAAAAATTTATGTATAGTTCATATAAACCATAAAAAATATAAATATGTGTATTGGAAACATTTAATCCTATAATATAGTCTCAAACACTTCACTTCATCATGCATACCAAGAACTATCAATTTGTCTTAAGAACAAGTCATGGTGAACATGACTTAGAGCACCTGTATAATAACTTACATGAACTTATAATTAATTTATATTATCCTTTAACATCTTTATTAAAAACTCCAATCACAAAGGTACAAAGGTCTAATGGAAAATATGGAACATATAGATCAATATCTGAACCTTGCTCCTTCACTGTCACATCTTCTTAGACAAGCCATCTTGTGAACACCATTTTTATTGTATATGTGCATCAAAAAGAATTATAAAAAAATGGTACATTATTTATATGTATTTAATATAATCCTAAATAAATTGGAACCATTCCTATTAATCTAAAACTCATCCCTAAACACATTCTCATTGTGACTGGTTTTTCTCACTGTCTTCACTATTAGCCTAGTTTAGCGATATGTCAACATGAGTGACCAAAATAGTTGACACATAGGATATAACTTACACAAATAACACCATGGAAAAAAAAAATCTCAAACTTCAACCTCCATTAATTTTCATTCTTTGACTTGGTCAACCCTTCCTTCTATACCAAATTTCTAATAAACAAGGGTTTTCTATAGGTTTCACTCACTTTATTGACCAACCAATACCACTTAGAGATTCCTGGGAGATTATTATACTGCATCCAATCATAAAAATTGATTTACCATACCATTATAGGCCATTTATAACTATATTTTCACCATCGGGTCACTATAAGGGTTTTGAGAGGGTTTAAGACCAATTCTAGTGTTAGCAATTGTTCATACATTATTACCATTAAAATTATAAAATAATTATTTTATATATTATATATGAACCTTACCCATATATCCTTAAAGACTCAAGACACCATGCAAATTTTACACATGTCAATGAGCATCAAAAGTTCCTTCTCGGGTCTACACATCTTCAATCTACATATACAAGAGACCTTTAAACTCATTTTCTTGCTTTTTCCTTCAAATCAGGACCTAAAACTTCATAAAAATGCTTTAATCAACCTATTACACCTCTATCAAAACTAAAATGATCTCTATCACCTTGTAAATTGACTTTGACCCCTCATCACACTAGGTCTCTTTGCATGTTAGGTTTTGAACTACCATTTACATATTAGACCTTGAATATACCTTGAGACCTATTTTAATGCTCTTAAAACCTTATACCAATGTTATTCACCCTCATACCATTATTACACAAGTTTACAATCTCCAAACTTGATCATGATGCCTCATCATGCCACCTAGAGTCTTAAGACAAGGTCTATGAGAAGACCACCAATGAAGAGCATACCCCTTTGACACTCTGAGAGTTATGTGACTAAATCAACACCTTAATCACATGATATACCACTTAATTACACACCTTCAAGATCATATACATCCATGACATCATTTCCATGCCTTTATAAGCTATTTCCATGCTCAAGGAACTAGGCCATCAAACAGACTTACTGTGCATCATACCATTTTGAGAATTTCAAGACACCTATTATAGCTCACTACTCATCTCATATAGAATACAAAGCTTCTCCCATCATTATTTTTTGACCAAGTCTCCTTAGACCATATAGGCTACTACCTAAGACTGAACTAGCCTTCTTGAATACACAAGACCTCACACTTCCTTTGACATCAATGACCTCAAGCTTATGACATAAAATAAAAATCTCACCTTGACATCAATGATAGGCTCAAACACATCACATCAATGACAACTTGTAACATGTTATAGTCTATAAATACACATCATGATAATATAAATGCATGCACATAGTAAATCTTCTAAGTTCTTGTTGGTTGCACCTGTAATGGGGAATTGGATTACATATGTTATGAAAAGAATTATTTTATTCCATTATTGGATGTCTAAGATAAATAATAGGGAACTAAAGTTAATTGTCTTAGTAAAATATGGAATGGATGGCATTAATAATATTAGGATGTCCTCCCTCCTCACTAGTTTTCAAATGTGAGGGTATCTACCTAGTTTGCTCTTAGAAAATTTTCCCTAGCCATAAGATCAAAAGATGGAACTGCCTTGGGATATTTCCCTCTCTATTGTATATTTTAATTGAGCCCAAAAATTATAGTTTATATATAATAATGACAAGGAACCAAAAAAATAGATTCAAATTGGTGTTACGACTATTGCTTTCTAGGAGAAAATGTTTCAGCTTATCTTGGTGGTATCAATAATGGGTTGCAACCAAAGTGGTCAAGTCAGTGAACCTATGGAAGGAATCAAAATAAGGAGCAACATATTATCAATGGTTATTTGATATACTCAACTAAATCTTTGAATATCAGTTAATGATTAATTTTTTCATTTTTGTAATTTTATAACTTGTGTCTATTGTAATTACTATTAAAAGATATAGATTTATGATTTTAGAATAAAAAATTCATAGATATGCCTATTACATGGACAATGTGTTCTCAAATCTACTTCTCAATCCTAACTTCTTTTTATATTTTGGGATTATGCATCCTTTTCTAGGTCTGATGTTGAAACAAAAAATATGTCTTATACCTTACTCTTTACTTGTTATTTGTTTCATGAGTAATAATATAAATACATGGTCACTTAATTTATATGGTTCACCAATTTTTTTTAATCATTAAACACTTTTGACTGGAGCTATGATCTAGATTCATTAATATCAAATTAATCACTAAATTATATTAGAATTACTACAAGGGAAACAACCATACAAAACCAAGGCTTATTAAAAGCTTATAAAATAAAACCTAAAATTCATAACTTCATAACAACCTCTTTCAAAGTTAAAATAACTTTAACTATGAAAATGAGAGTTATTCAAACCCTCACATAAAACACTCCCAAAATAACCATTCTAGTCTATAAATCCAAACAAAATATACAACACAATGCTTTAAAACAATCCATAAAAAAAAACAAATATATGGATCTAATAACCAGATTACCCATAGCATATCCTTTTTTATTTAGCAAAAGTTTAGCAACTTCTGTAGTAGCTACTCAAAATATTATGCAACACTACCTAGAATCTTTTGTAGACACTACTTAGAATCTTTAGCATCCACTACAAATAATTTTCCACAACACTGCCTACAATCTTTGGCAACCATAGTCAAGACTTTTATAGTTTAGTCACCTTCTTCTATGTTGATCTTAAAATCATGTGCCCATAATCCATCTTATTTGATGTGTATTTCTTCTCTTTGACCATTTTCCACTCTTATGAATCTTCCAAATTGGAAGACCCATTTGAATGCAACTAACAATTCATTTTTCATTCTTAATGGGAACATTCTATTCCTTGTCATTTTAAACATTGTAATTTGTCTAGTGCTACAATTTTTATTAAAAAAAATGAATTCTCCATTCTCAAATTGAACCCTATATCCCTTTTGAACCAATTGTTCAATACTAATAAGATTATATTTTAACCCAAGGACATAGTATCCATCTTGTATTTGTTTGTTATCACCTTGTTTGGTGCGAATAGAGATGCATCCTTTGCCCATGACTGGTACTTTATTTTTGTTACCCATTTTTACTTCAAATTTTAAAGTTTCATCAGTATTAGAACTTGGTTTTCCTTATTTCCACTCATATGATTATTGTAGCCATTGTCTAAGTACCAAACCTCATTATTACTTTCTTCTTCTATATTTCAAACAATGAACAAATTTTCATCCTCTTCATTTTCATTTTCTCTTTATTTGGCCAAGTTTGCATTATTCTAACCCATATCATATATATATTTTGTACATTCACTTGTGAAATTTCCAAACTGTTTATAGCAGTAACACTAGACATTTTATTTATCACACAACACAATATTTTTTATTACAGAGGGGCTTATTCAAGATTCTTCTCATGTGATGATAAGGAAAAGAATGCTCTGTTTTTACGTTACGCGTAATAACATGAGTGGAGGAATATATGTATGAACGGAAGCACAGACTCGAGCTCTGTGGAATTGATCGGTGAGGTCGCGGGTTCGAATCTTGAAAGTCTAAGAAGGCATGGCCGAAGATCAAGCGAAAAGGGCTATCGAGGCCTTTCTGGACGATGGCTTAGGACAGGCCGTGGAGCTTTACACGCAAGCCATTCGCCTCAGTTCTTCCAATGCCATGCTTTTTCGCAAATAGAGTGCAGGCCAACTTTAAATTCAAGAATTTCACAGGGCGAATCGAAGGATTGGGCATGGAAAACCGCCACATCAATTTCAACAAACCGTCGCACAGTGGAAGAGGTATTTACAGATTTCAGGGCCCACCGAGCTACCATTGTTCGTGCTCTTACTTCTGAGGTGGACCACTTTTATACGCTCTATGATCCAGAGAAAGATAATTTGTGCTTGTTTGGATATCCTAATGATACTTGGAAAGTAAACTTGCCTGCGAAAGAAGTCCCACCAGAACTTCCAGAGCCTGCTTTGGGTATCAATTTTGTAAGAGATGGTATGCAACGATAGCATTGGCTTCCGTTGGTTGCTGTGCACAGTGATTCTTGATTGCTTGCTGTTGGTTTCTACCATGGTGCTAGACTTAAGCACCATGACAGGAAAGGCAGGCACAGTCACCAAGAGATGGAAGCGTGGAAGAAGGCGTTGTATGAAGTGTCGTTGCTCTCCGACTGGTCTCTCCAAGAAACAACCTTCGGGAAGGACGCACGAAAAGTGTTCGACAATTTTCCTCAGAGAATGGTCATCTCGCGGAATGCATTTTCTAATTTTCAAGCTTCAAAACATGTAGGCAAACTGTTTGACAAAATGCCTGTTCGTTTTTTGGAAACAAAATCAGACATACAGGGCAGAATTAAGGATGACATTGTTGTTCCTGGTCTTAAACAAGAACACAATGGTGCAGGGCACCAAGTCATGGTGCGTTCTCTATCAGGGAAAATTGAATGTACATGAGTGGAATCATCAGATTGCGTGAGTCGAGATTTGGAACAAAAAAACAAAAGGCAATCAAAGCTATGAACTACTCCTCCAATCAACCGCCAACAGGATCGTATACATAATACATCCCTTCATAAAACAATTTACAAACCGGTATTTCTGAAGTAGCGAAGCATAAGAAGGCGCTAACTGAGCCTGAGCTTCTCCTGTGATTCGAACAAGCGACCTGCTGCAAAACAAACATATTTCTAATGGATGAACATGCAGACAACTGTTTAGATTGATGATGATGATGATGATGCTGCTTGAGAAAAGAATACGCCCCAGGTGACCTTTCATATCCACAGAGTTCAAACCTCTCGAGGCAGCCTTTTCATTCAACAACATTAACGTTGTTGCCATATCAAGTTCTGTTCATTTCTTTTCTTTAATTCAGCCCAAAAGCAACACTGCCACCATTTTTTTTATCTCAGCTGTTTCAACTCAAGCGGAACCTCATTCCATTTCAGTCAAGGATTTCAACAGACTCAGAAAGCTCCTCTGCGCTTTCAATAGACAACAAATATGCGGTTATGTCCATGTCTAGACATGACATATATATAATGTATATGTACTGTGGTCGTGTTTCTTTCTGCGAATGGGCGCTGTTTCACGTCTTTTTCGTGCGTTTAACAATTATATTGTGAAATCTACTTTTTATCTCAGCGGTTTCAACTCAAGCAGAACCGCATTCCATTTCAGTCAAGGATTTCAACAGACTCAGAAAGCTCCTCTGCGCTTTCAATAGACAACAAATAGGCGTTTATGTCCATGTCTAGACATGACATATATATAATGTATATGTATTGTGGTCATGTTTCTTTCTGCGAGTGGGAGTTGTTTCACATCTGTTTCTTGCGTTTAACAATTATATTGTGAAATTTACTTTTTTTTCAATTCTGTCACGAGTTTCATTATGCATTTGCCGACACATATTTGATTTTATGTTATTGTGAATTGACGGGAAGGGTAGAGGGAGACCCACATTTGGTTAGTATACTTTATGATTGGTTTTGGGGGCTCTATTTGGGAATTAAATGGTGGGGTTAAAATTCTTAAAGGGGGGCGACTAAGGATAACATTTATTGTCATTTCAACAAGTTATTGACAGTTTTTTCATCTTTTCAATTGGTTGTTAAACATTGATTTGATGGATTCTTCACAATCATGTTTGGTTTTTGTTTATTGATCTAATCAATTTCCCATTAATCTTTAGTTAGGATACATTGGAGGAGAATTTTGTTTTGGTTGAAAATATTTATTAGATTTACATAATTTCAATGTTTGTTTTGTTTAAAATGTAAATACTTAATAAATTTCTTTTTTTAATATTTTTTATTAGCCAATTGGTAATAGCGATGTTGGTATTGGATTAGGGAAAAAAAAATCAACAGATGTTATCTAAACAACTCAGCAATTATGAGATCATTACCATTCATATGATTTATATTTTATATAAGGTAATATTTATATATATTTAATATATTATATATTAATACATATTAGATATAATCACACAACAAAAATATACAATTCCTCCAGCTTTCTTTATACCTTCGAGGCAATTGCTAGTCTATGTTATAGTTGTAGTCAAAGAATCTAGATGATTCATTGGTTTCTAGACTTTTCTATTATGCTATGGCGGTAGTCAAATTCTAGATACCTTCGAGGCAATTGCTAGCCTATGTTATAATTGTAGTCAAAGAATCTAGATGATTCATTGGTTTCTAGACTTTTTTATTATGCTATGGCGGTAGTCAAAAATTCTAAATGGTTCATTATCCAAAGACTTCTAATATATTTTATCCAATTTTTTTTGCAAGTATGGGAGGGACAAACAACACTAAAAGACAAAATTATTATATTCTAATTCTAACAAACATTGTCTATAGGAGCTTTTGATCCACAACTGAACACTACACACCAAAAGCCAACCACCACAGAGATTATGTAAACAACCATTAAATAATATATATTTTTTTTAAACACATAACACCTCAAAGGCTCAAACACATGGAAATCTCAAACACCAAGCAAGTTAAGATGCACATATTATCCATACTGGTAAACAATTAACTGTATAAAGAAAGATAAACAAGATTGTAAAGTAACCTTATAAATAGTCCGAGTAGGAAAAGTAAACAACCTTTCAAACTTTATTCATTTCTGCAATGAACACCTTCACAAAAAAGTCCAATCTAAAAATTTACAAAACCTGATTTATAAGAAAAGTCTAGTAGTAAACCTAAAGAGAATATACAAAACCTTGACCTCTGTCATATTCCAAATAACCATGCACCTTCCTCCTAATCTTCACTGGATTTTTCATTGTTATACAATTCTTTTTTATATCAATTGAAATTTGAGAAGCAATAGCTAAAAGGCGATTTCAAGAGCCATCAGCAGGTCATAATTTCCACGCAGAATGTTTGGACAAATGTGTTCTCTTATTTTTATTTATTTCAATCCCAACATAGATTTATCATATACATCCTTACTTATATTGAACAATTAGTTAAATTATAATAATTCATACATGCAATCGGAAAGAACAAACATTAAAGAAACACATATACAAATTTAATGTTATTAAAATCTTCAATATTTACTATAGAATAAATATGTAACAGGGTCATTCATACCAATTCGAGCTTCTCTTATTTCACCTTCGCTGTCTCTTTGGTCTTTGATACAATCTGTTATACAACGGTGTTTTCTTCACCCAGTCTTTTGATAGACAATGTTATGCAAGCTCTGAGTGGGCGTTAAACACTTAAAAAGAAACTCTGGTCTTTTTAGTTGGGTAAACATGAGTTTTTTGATGGAAGCAAATAACTCATATTTACCCAACTAAAAAGACCAGAGTTTCTTTTTAAGTGTTTAACGCCCACTCAGAGCTTGCATAACATTGTCTATCAAAAGATTGGATGAAGAAAACACCATTGCAAATAACTCATATTTACCCTCACAAAAAAGACTAAAATTTCTTTTAATATTTTTAATGCCCGCTCTAGCAAATCCTGACTGAAAGCATTTGTCGAACCTTGGAAAACCTCACCTAAATAAAACACAACACAAGATATTTGCACATATCACAAATATTTACAATCGACTAAAATATTCACTCTATTATATATAAACACTAGCAGAGCCATAAATCTTCTTTACAAAGTTATTCCACAAACTTTAAAGATAGATTCCATTCCCAGAATGAATTTTCAGCATGATAGATACACATCTCTAATATTTTTAAAGATGGAGACTATTTATTCCTTCCTTACATTCCAAACCAAACAGATGCGGAATTTTATGCTTTGCTTGTGATAGAGGCGAATCAAAGAGGACAAAGTAGGATTGATTTTTCTTCCACGAATGTGTTGACAAAGTAGGAATCGAGAATAAAGAGCTCCTTCTCATCTACAGACAATTTTCCCAAGTAGAAAAAGCAAATAAATGAAATCTTTTCTTTATTCTTCAATAAAATTATTTCTTTCGGCCGAGGACAGCATAGGGTAATCGTTTCTTTATTCTTCATCTCCTTCTCATCTAGAGAATTTTTCCCAATTAGAAAAAGCAAATACATAGAAGACTATGAGTAGAATTTAATGTAATTTTTTATTATTCTATTATTATTTCGCAAGTTAGGGTGCATTGGCCACTTTAAGAACATCAATACAAATTTGATGTTCTAACTGCTGGTTTAATAAAATAAGCATCATAAATATTATACTATTGTTAAAAAAAAAAATCACTTTTAAATGTAATATATGATCAAATGTATTGTAAATTTATGACAGGTATAATTGTATTCAAATTTTTAAAAAATAATACAAGAGGAAAAAATGATATGTTTTCTATTATTTTTATTTTTGATAAAGATAACTCAAAAATTATTGTTAATAAGGTTTGGAGATTGAACAATAGATTCAAAGAAGGGGTAAATTTGAAAGAGAGTCGAAAAAAGACTACACTATGGTAGAGGTACATGACAATGGTTGATTGTCAATATAACATCATGTTACCTTTTGAGTCACCCTTATTCAAATTTTCGTGAATTCTGCCATAAAAGAAGTTCACCCGCTTATTGCCTTTTGTGTGTAAATTCTTAAAAGAATTGAACTTTTGAACTTGGACCTTTCTCGGAGTTCAAGAGTTCAATGGTTCAATAGATTCAATGTTTCTCAAAGCGAACTGCTTGTCCCTTTGTGTATTATAATTTTGATTTTGAACATTTCGGTTGAACTTGAACCCTTTTTTGGAGTTCAAAAGTTCAATGGTTCAAGAGTTCAATGGTTCAAAAATTCAATACTCAACGTTTTGTAAAGAGTCGTGTTCACTCAGTTCCCTTGTATAAATTAATGTATCGTTGAGCCTATCGCTTGAACCTACTGATTGAACCTACATAGTGGAGTTCAAGAGTTCAACGGTTCAATGTTTCAAAGTTCAAAGTTTCTAGAAAGATCATGTGACTATTGGTCGGTTTGTGTAGTTCATCTTGTATAATTGAACTCCGAAGTTGAACCACATTTTCAAAAGTTCAATGGTTCAAATGGTTCAATGACTATATTCTCATCTCATCTTGAGGCTTTCTCTAAGTTAAAATTAGCGGGAGATTTAGAGGAGAATATATTCGAAACTCATTATAAAGTGAAAATTTTGAATTTTCACGAGGTTATAGATAATCATTACTCATCAAAATCGTGCATAAAAAATACTTGCCATTAATGCATATGTCAGAATGCATGTCTTATCAAGCATGTTTAGCACATATTGTTCTGATTTAATTATTTGATCTGGTTAATATCTGTATCAAAAGAAAATAATTCAAATTCAGCAAACAAGCATACTAGACGATACAAAGGAGAACAACACAGGTGGTATAAGATATTTGATTGCTTGAATTCACAGTGATTTCAGATAAATTTAAGGTGAGTTTTACTCTTTCTATATGTTGTTTCCATTACTTGGTTGGAAAGAAGAATTCTTTTGAGTTTACGACATTATTTAAGAAGTTCAAAACTTTTTCTTTTTATTATATCCTCCAACCTATGGCCATGAAATCTGCATGTCTCGATTATGAGCATGGTCCTGGTCTCATATGTTCTCCTGATATTGGGAACACATCTCTGGTCCAATATGATTTGGAAGATTTTAAGGAAAGGGTTAAAAATCTTGTGTCAAATCCTATGATGCAAAAAATTATAAAAAGTGGTTTGGTTGAAGCTGCAGCATTTTCCATGGCTATCTAATGCCTTGAATTAGTCCTTGAATGCATGAATAGATATGAACCTCAGAATAGATGCATCAAGACTGCAGATGGAAATGTTTTACTGCATATCAACAAACAAACCCTAATGTTTGTAATAGGAATTCCTCCCAAGGAACCATACTCTAACCTCGGTATTACTTCTTTATATGGTTATTTTTCATTGAAGAAAGCAATTTACAAAAGTGTGATTGTTAGGAATTGGCTTTTGAAATTCTAAAAAGGGGGTTTAAGACTGCCTAAACCATTAACAAGAAATCATATGATTCCAGAGGTACAAGATATTATAGTATTACTACACAGACTAAAAGGCAATACTCATGCATATTATTGGGAAGATTGGATGTACTTCTTCATACAGGTGATCCTCCAAGGAGAGCAATATTTGGAATGGGCAGAAATTGCAGCTGAAAGTTTGCATCTAGAATTAAGTAATTGTTTGAGAAATAAAGAGTTTTATATGTCTTCCTACCTTTTCTATTGCTTAGCTTCTGCAAGACAATGGGTAGGATTACCTCATGCACCCTTGGCTGAAGACAGTAAAATTTATGATTATTACTCACAGTTACAAATGCATAATTGCTATGAGGATTACAGGCGAGTCAATGATATTTTTACTGAGAAAATGACTTTTGAATTGTCAAACAACATCAATAAAAAGTTGTTTGATGAAGCTATGCAAATAATCAACATTTATGGTAGTTTCTTCACTCAATTTTTCAAGTTCACTTATATCAGAGTTGGGGGTTTTGACGGTGAACCTTTGAGGTTACCTAGGTATATTTTTGACTGATTTGTGTTAATTAAAGTTTGTAGATAATTAGCACATGTAGATAAAAAATTCTAATGAAAAATAAATATGGTATATCTTTTTCTATTGAACTTGGACGTTATTCATGCAAGACGGTCTCTAATGCTTTGAATCTAGAATTAGATCTTAAAAAATTCAATTTTCAATACTTCACAGCCAGATCACACTTTGATAGCAAAAGTTTTGCCAAAGATAACTTAGATCTTGGAACAGGGTTGTAACATATTCCTCAATTAGTGGATTATTAGGAGGATTATTCAGATGAATTTGAAGTCAAAAAGAGACTGTGGTCCAAGTTCTCCTTAGGGAAAATTATTACCCTCAATTTGAATATGGACATCTCTAGAATTTTTGACAATGATGAATAGGTGACTGATCCACAATTTGAAAAGATAGAACAATCACCTATTCCAGAAATTGATTGGGAGAAAAAGGAAGAAGATAGAATTGAGGTTAAGACCCTCCTAGTGATAAGGAGAACGGAGAAATAGTTGAGAGAGAAAAAAATGGGGGGAGCTCAAAACATAGCTTCCCAACAATATACGTCAATAATTGAATCCCCATTCCCAATAAGCTCTTCTAATCGACTTATTAATATTTATGATGCAAGTATTTCTAGAGCAACAACTAGAAGGGATCCTGTCATCAAAGAATCTAAAAAGGCCCTTGTAATTACTCTGCCTCCTCGTGCCACCAGATCAAGGACCCAAAGCAAGATAAAGAGTCAAATTTTTGAAAAGGTAATTGTGGATTTGAATTCTAAAGAAGATTCAGAAGAAGCCAAAGGTGATAAAGAATCTCGTTCACCAATGATGGAAGAGGTTAGTGCAGATCAACAAACAATGATTCTTTCTGAATCTACCAAACTGATGATTATTTCAATTGTATTCTCTGATCAACCAAATCTTGATAAAGAAGTTTTGGCCTCTGCACCTAAATGGCTGGAAAGTTCAATTAGCAACAAAAGAAAAGTAGTTCCATTTTCTTTGCCCTTAGAGGATATGGTGAGTAAATATTTAGGGAAATCTCCTAAATCTAAGAACTTAAAAACATCTAGGGTAGACATCGACCCTAATACAGAGAACTAGAATGCAGAAATAGCCAGGCCAAGAACTAATGAAGAAGTTCAAGATTCTACAGTTTAGGATTTTATAATTGAAAAGATGGATCTTGGGACTACATCACGTACCATAGATGTACATCACCTTGAAGCGTCCATCAAAAAGATAGTCAACAGAATCTGGAAGGATGAAAAAGATAAAAGAGAATTGAAACTAACTGTGTGGTCAATGGCAGAGTATATTGACACCATTCATAGTCTAGATCCACAACCGATCACCCAACTACCCCTATATTTTGATCCAAAATCACCTATCAATCAAAGGATGCTGGACCAGATACACTGAGGCAAAATGGTTACTAGAGTATTTGATAATTGGTTGGATGGAATTATCCAAAAATGTACATAATACATTTATAAATTGAAAAATGTATATGATCTAATTATAATTACTGTTAAAGATTTGAAGACTCAAAACGCTTTGTGGATAAAAGATGAAGGAAAATGGATGAGCATGATGAACCAGATTGATGAGGTACAAAAGTATGGAATAAAAAAAATTTATCAGAGAAGAACTTGAAAAGTCTGGATGAAGATGTATTATATGTAAGTAAGAAAAATATTGAACGGAGAAATTTGGTATCCTGACAAGGATGAATAGAAATCACAAAAATGATCAAGGAAACAATTGAATTCATTCAGTCATTACAACATGATCTACAGAGTATTGATATTAAATACATAAAAGATGATGGAAAATCAAAAAAAGATATCAATATTGTGATTCAATCCTTTAGGGAAAAGATCAACATCATTAAAGAAAGTGACAAGTTATCAACTAAATTTTTTTCTCAGATTTCAAAGGTAGATTCACTTCTTTGTCGCTGCATCGACACTTTCCTAGAGCACACAAAAAATATGGAGAAAATTCAGAGGGAAGAAAATATCTGAAAAACAAGGATAAAACACGTCAACATTCCTAATCTTATGAAAATTCAGGAGTTTGTTACGGTATTTCAAGAGTAGAAAGCTCAACGTGTATACCCAACCAAACATATCAAATATGGAGATCTTAGTTCATTATTTTATCAATAAAAATACTTACATACTTTTTTTAATTAAGTTATTCAATTGCTTTTCTATTCGAAACTTGATCTTTATTGAATTTGTAAAAACTAAATCCCGTATGGGTCAGAGTTACTTTAACTCTATTTTAGTTTGATAGGTGGATTAGTTATGGCAAATATATTTATTTTTAATTGTAAAAGATGCAAAGAAATACACAAAAAAAGGAGTTAGAAAATTTAAAAACTGGACCACTATTTTTTTTTGACAATAAATGTGATGTTTGTCTGAAACATTTTTCATCCGTGAATGAAAAGGAGAATTAATTACTGCATACTTAAATCTATGTGTTTGAGTATTTGAAATTGAATTTTTTTTGTGAAATCTTATTTCATATAGTGATTACTCTTCTATTAGATAATTCATTATATGTGTTTTATCTTTTACTGGTTCAACAATATATATATATATATATATATATATATATATATATATATATCTATTTGATTGTTATTGAAAATAGAATATGTGTGTTCTATTATTCATTTCTGTTATAAGATCTTGCATTCATAACATGATGATTTATGGATGTTAGTTTGCCTTTAAAACACTTTCTGGTTAAAAATGTATCTGAATATTTAAATTCATTAAAAATCTTAAAGGGAGTTGTACCTTAATTCAGAGGGGAACTAGTCTTGATAGTTTACCCATTTGTTGTTTAACCTATTTTGATCCAAAACTCAGAAGTTTTGGTTGATAAATATCTCATTAGCATAGAAATAACATGGTAATAATGAATTCTTTGTGAAGAGATGTAGTATTATTCAAGATCGCAATACAAATATATGCTTATCTCTGGGAAGAAATGTATGTCTTCACATTTCAGGTTACCTCTTCATTTATACACATTTTAAAAGCATGGGGAGGATGTGGAAGGTCACCAATCTCTAGGGAGATTAATTGGTTCAAATTCTAAGATATAAAACAATACAGAATTTGAGGAATGACTATTTTTAGAAACTTACTATTTTTAGACTGCACTACTAAAATTAAAATTTGGGGCACTTCCGTTGAGTTTTCAAAGGTCAAACTTCATTGAGTAGAGATCAATGTCATTTCATGACGCTTTCCTTATTATTAGCTTTCCAATGGTTCAAATGACGAGTCAATTGGAGCTATGGTGCAAAAGTTATGGCTCCCAGAAGTTCTGTCATCAATTGGGGTGGAACTGTCACCTGAATTGTCACCTAAATTATTGCCCTAATCATATTTGTTCTTGAAAGAAGGGTATGGAGTCAAAATAAAATATTTTTATATAAGGATAAATCTGTTAGCCAACAGTTTTTGGCGATTCCACTGGGGAATGAAAATTGAAATCTTTACTGAAAGATTAGTCGCTTTAATATGAGGAAACAATGGTGCTTCCACATGAAAATATAATTTCTATTTTGCAACCTAATCTTGGTTTTCAAGATGAACAGGAAGATATAATTATTCAATTAAATAATCTTGCTTGGCATTCTCATTGAAATCTTGATGATTATAGAATGACAAGCAGAATATTAGAAAAAAAAGAAGAATTGGTTGATAATATGAGATTATTATTACTCAGACAAAGGAGGCAAGAAAAAAGCATAGCAAGGAATTAAATCCCCTGAAGTATGAAGTATGAAGTTAATAATTATAATATCATAAGCTGGATTCTAGAAGATACACAAGGTCTTTGAGAAGAGAAGGAATTGAGGATTCGACTTTTCAAGCATTGCAAAGCTTAAATTTTCCTTGTATTCTTACCCGCGTTATAAAAGCTAGAAGTAGACCTCCTAGCCCTCCTAAATCCTCTATATCCTCTGTCTATCAAGCCTTAAATCTATATGGTACTATATTTCCTTCTATCATAAGTTTTCTTTCAATGGCCCAACCTTGGGGTGCAGCCATAAGACCTCTAAATTTAGGGGCCAACTTGAATCCTTTACCTAAAAATGCAAGAAAAAATTTATCCAAATTTAATGGAGATAGAAAACAATCACCAGAGGAACATCTGAGTGCCTTTGCAGTGGCATATGGTATGTTAGGCATGCAACATCAAGATGTAGCCATAAATCTCTTTGTACAAACTCTAACTGATATTGCAGCATAATGGTTTTATCATCTAACTAATTCCTCATTCACAAATTGGAATGACATGAAACCTACGTTTGAAAATAGGTTTAAAAGCACAGAAGATGAACATTCCCTTCTTGCTCAATTGAATCAAATCAATAAGGTGATACATGAACCCATGAGGGAATTTATAGCCAAATTCAATAGAATTGTGTACAATATTCCTACTACTAAAAGACCGGCTGCTAAAAATTAGAAATGTTTCTTTATTAATTTTATGTCTCTTGATATAAGTTTTCATCTTAGAAGAGGTGAAATTATCGATTTAACAAACACACAATCATTGGTAGTTAAGTTAGAGGATGATCTTATTATGGCCAGAAAATAGAAGAAAGAAGTCCAAGTACCTAATGCTCATCCCTCATCCTCTACGGATCCTGTGGTTCAAAGGCTAGTCAATGATATGATTTCCATTAAAAGACAATTACAAAAGACTAGTACTTCATTCCAACAACCATATCAAGATATTGGCAGAAGAAATCAACAAGTAAATACTGGTAAGACATTACCAATTACATCAACACAACCAAGATTGACTATCGAAGCCCCTCTTAGAAGAAATAACATGTGTATCTTTCTTTTGACTACTGATCATAATGGAAATTCTTATCCAGAGATGCTTAGATATACCCAAATGACTACTACTCAAGATGTCTTAGGGGAGATTACTGAAGAAGAAAGGAGCTTTGAGAGACTTGGCGACTCTAAAATATACTTCCTAGAATATGATTTAGATTCAGAAAGAGGAGGTGAAATATTGGTTACTCTTGAAGATCCTTCATGTGTTGTGCTTACCAGAAGTCAAAAGAATCTAATAGTTTTTAATACTCAAAAAGTGCCCGTTAAAGGTAAGGAACCTTTTACTAAAACCCCTGATGCTAATTTGAAGACCCAAGAAAGTAAATTGTTACATTGAAATGATTGTGAGACTTATTTTGATATTTTAGAATTTTGTAAGTTCTCAAAAATTCAAATATCCCCTGCTGAATACCTCAAGCTGAAACCCAAAGAATTTGATAAATTGGTTAAATATGTCAAAAATAACCTTACACAAGTTAAACCTGAAGGTCAATTAAACGTTAATACTAAGTCTCCTATTGCCCAATTATTTAATTTTACACCTGAATCACCCACTCATACTTCTAGAATGACTCTCAATTCATCTGATGATACTCCTTATATAGCTGATATGAAACCCAACCCATTTTATGTTTCTTTGTTCATAAATGGTCATAAACTCAGTAATTGTATCATAGATTCAGGGACTTCTGATAACATAATGCTTTCTTCTGTAGCCAAAGCCTTAGGCTTATCCCTTAAAAAAATATTTGGTAGATGTTATTCCATGGATGACAAATAGATTTCTTTGCTCAAACAAATTAAAGATGCATGAGTTGCTCTTGTAGCCTATCCTGATAAAAAGGTGAAGTTGACTATCTTGGTAGCGGATATCCCTGCTAGTTATGGGATGTTGTTGAGTATAACTTTTTGAACAGATTTGGGAGGGTAGATTAAATTGGATTGGTCAGAAGCTATGATTCTAGTGGAAAAATAGAAAGTTAAGATAGATCTTGAACCTAAATGCAAGTTTACGATATATCCTTCTGATGATCCTAAGTCTCAGATTCTATTTGAAGAATGTGAATTTGGTAACTATTTTCACTCCTCTAAAGATTTAAAGGAAGAATCTGTCCCAAAGTCTGTTCATTCATATGATCTATAGACCATGGAATTTGACAGTAGTTTTGATACCACTGGTTCAGGAGCAGTTGTGTTAATTTTACCTGAAGATAAAACTTTTCCTTACTCTTTCAAGCTAAAATTTAAAAACACTAATAACACTGTAGAATATGAAGCTTTATTGCTTGGGTTAAATGAAGCTAAAGGAAAAGGTATAAAAATAATAAAGGTAAGAGGAGATGCTGAATTAATTGTCAAACAAGTGAGAGGCATTTTTTCAGTTAAAAATAATAGATTAAGACATTATAGAAATAGGATTTGGGATGAGATAGAATGTTTTGATGCCTTTTCTATTGAGACAATTCTCAGAGACCAAAGCACTCGAGCAAGATTCTCTAGTAGTATCAACTTCTCTCCTTTTCCCACACCCCGATTTCAAAAGGGATTCATATATAATAGAACTAGTATATCGCCTTAATGTCCCAGATAATGCTAAAAATTGGCAAGTTTTTCAGAGTAATAAATAGATCAAATTTTTTTTGGAGAACACTGATATGTTCTTAGGGACTTATTTTGAAGGTTCTAAAATAGAATGTAAAAAATACAGTTATGATCCAGGGATCAATCCAAAAGATGATGTAATTCAATTAAAAGGAAACAAAATCTCTAAAGGATTGGTCTCTCTAGAACATTTGTTCACTAGACAAGATGAGTATACTAAAGGCAAACTTGTATAGAATCTTAAGAAAATGGAGGATTATGAGAAAATCAATATTGGAAGTGAGACTGACCCTAAATAAATATCTATTGGTAGGTGTTGTTCACTAGAGAAAAAAATAATGAATTAATCTATTGATTAAGTATAAATATGTCTTTACTTGGTGCTATGATGACCTTAAAGATTTTAGATGTGGACAGTTTCAACATCATAGTCCTTTGAAATCAAATGCAACTCTTTTTAGGTAGAAGCTAATAAATTAAAACTCAAAAGTTGCTGAAGCTATTTTTAAAGAGATTGATAAGATGTTGAAAGCTAGGATTATTTATCCAATTCATCACTCCACCTAGGTGGTGAACATTGTTCCAGTATGTAAAAAGAATGGAGAAATACAAATCTGTGTTGACTTCAGGAATTTGAATCAAGCTAGTTTAAAAGATAATTATCTCTTGCCTATGATGAATCACATCTTGCAAACTATTGTTAGGTCAAAAATGATGTCCATGTTAGATGGGTTCTTAGGTTATAATCAGATAAGTGTAGCTGTAGCTAACCAACATAAAACTACTATCACTACACCTCGAGGAATCTTTTCTTATAACTGTATGCCTTTTAGTTTGATTAATGCTGGTGAAACTTTTCAACGGATGATAGATTCATCCTTTAAATATTTGAAAGATAGAATTATTGTCATTTATCTTGATGATTTGACTATTTTCTCTAGAAAAAGAGAAGATCATCTGAAAGATCTAGAGACCATCTTACAAAGATGCTTGAGTTATGAGATATCTCTTAATCCCGAGAAGTCAGTTTTCTATGTTACAGAAGGTAAATTATTAGGACACCTAGTTTCAAAGAGTGGAATCAAAATTGACCCAGAAAGAGTTAGAGAAATACAATAGTTAAGTCTTCCTTCTAATAGACTGGAGCGAAGTCTTTTTTTGGTTAGATTAATTTTCTCAGAAGGTTCATTCTTGATTTTGCTGAGATTACAAAACATATTGTGGGAATGCTGAGTGAAAAACAAGTATTCAAATGGAATGAAGCTGCTAAGAAAGCATTTGAAGATATTAAAGAGGTGATTGCACAAACTCCTACTTTGGTAAATCTTGATTTCTAAAAATATGTTGTTATTTATTGTTATGCTTCAAAACATACCATGTCTGGTATCTTGTTACAAAAAAATAAAGTAAATGTAGAATCCATAATAGCCTTTATGAGTGTTCCTGTCAAGAAACATGAACTTAAATATTATTTGGCTGAGAAACAAGCTTTTGTTGTAGTGAAGACTGTTAAACAATTCAAATATTATATACTTCATTCTCATTCAATTATATTTGTTCCTAGTTTGGCTGTGAAAAGTATTTTGACTCAGCAAGAGGTTGGGATGAACAATAGAGCAACATGGGTTGCTAAAATTCAAGAATATAACCTATAGATTAAGACAACCAAATTAGTTAGAGGTCAAGGTTTGTGCAAATTGATAGTCGGAAGTACAGAAGAAAAAGAAGAAAAACTTCCTTCTATCCTATTGGTGAGCTTACAAGATCCATGGTTCATAAACATGGCACAATATCTTACTTATGAAGACTGTTTGATTCACTTATCCTCGAAGGAGAAAAGATATCTGAAGTTAAAATTAGTAAAATATGTGATTTGGGGTGATGTCCTATATAAAAGGGACTAAATGGAACCTTTCTGAGATGTGTAGATAAGGAACAACAATACAAATTATTAGAAGTTTTTCATAATGAAGCTTGTGGTGGAAATTTCTCTTCTTCGATCACAACATTCAAAATATTTAAAAATTGTTATTATTGGCCAGGTATGTTTAAAGATGCATATAAATGAGTAGCTAACTATGAAAAATCAAATTATTTTTAGGAAGATCACAACTTGTAGCATTACCTCTGAGACCTGTCATTATTGAAGAACCTTTCAAACAATGGGGATTAGACTTCATTGGGCCTCTTTCACTTCCATCAAGTGATGGTCATACACCCATATTAACAGTAACTAATTATTTTACAAAATGGGTTGAAGCAGTCCCTGTGAAGAGAACCACTTCAGAAGTGGTATGTAATTTTCTCAAAAAAAATATATTGGTACATTTTGGTGTTCCTCAGAAGATTGTGGCAGATAATGCTACCAATTTTTCTTCAATATAACTTACTTCATTCTACTATGAACATAGTGTCTATCTTTCTCACTCATCAGATTATTACCCTCAAGGGAATGGACAAGCAGAGTCTAGTAATAAAAATTTGATATCCATCATGAAGAAATTGGTGAGTGATAACCCTAGAGATTGGCATAAGAAACTATATGAAGCACTTTGGGCTGATAGGGTAACCCTGAAAAGAGTAATAGTAATGACACCTGTTGAGATGGTTTATGGTATAGGAGCATAGTTATCATTACCTCTAGAATTATCTACAGCTAAATTACAAAATGTTATTGAAGATCAGTACTTTCAAGATTTTTTAAAGAAAAGAGTTATGTACTAAACTAAGATTGAGGAAGAGAGGAATGAATTAGTTGATCGGATTTCTGCTCATCAAACCAGGGTTAAAAAGATTTTTGATCAAAAAACTAGGCTTAGAAAGTTCATGGAAGGAGATGAAGTATTGCTATGGGATAGAAGGAGATAACCTAAAGGAGCACATGACAAATTTGATTCACTTTGGAAAGGACCTTTCAAAATTCATCAAGTACTTGGTCCTAATTCTTTTATATTGGAATATCTGGATGGAACTATTTTACCCCTGTCTTATAATAGATAGGATCTTAAGTTGTATCAACTGTGAAATAGGTGTCCCTTGTTTTGTACATAGCCTTTCCTTTGTTGTCGTGTTTTGTGCTTTTTTTTTTCCCTATTTTTGGTTTGTCTTTCTCCTTTTCTTCCATTATTGTGTTCTGATCTAGGAAACTAGAGTTTCTGAGTTCTCTATATTTTGTCATAAAATACAGTCCCCAATTAGAGTCAATCTTACCTTTTGAGTTGCCCTTATTCAAATTTTCATGAATTCTGTCATAAAATAAATTCACCCACTTATTGCCTTTTGTGTGTAAATTCTTAAAAGAATTGAACTTTTAAACTTGAAACTTTCTCAGAGTTCAAGAGTTTAATGGTTCAATAGATTCAATGTTTCTTAAAGTGAACTGTTTGTCTCTTTGTGTATTTCAATTTCAATTTTGAACCTTTCGGTTGAACTTGAACCCTTTTTTGGAGTTCAAAAGTTCAATGGTTCAAGAGTTCAACGGTTCAAAAATTCAATACTCAATGTTTTGTAAAGAGTCATGTTCACTCAGTTCCCTCGTATAAATTATTGTATCGTTGAACCTATCACTTGAACCTACTGATTGAACCTACATAGTGGAGTTCAAGAGTTCAATGGTTCAATGTTTCAAAGTTCAAAGTTTTTGGAAAGATCATGTGACTATTGGTCGATCTATGTAGTTCATCTTGTATCATTGAGCCTTGAAGTTGAACCACATTTTCAAAAGTTCAATGGTTCAAATGGTTCAATAACTATACTCTCATCTCGTCCCGAGGCTTTCTCTAAGTTAAAATTAGCAGGAGATTTAGAGGATAATATATTTGAAACTCATTATAAAGCAAAAATTTTGAATTCTCATGAGGTTATAATTAATCATTACTCATCAAAATTGCATGTAAAAAATACTTTCCATTAATGCATATGTCAGAATGCATGTCTTATAAAGCATGTTTAGCACACATTGTTTTGATTTAATTATTTGATTTGGTTAATATCTGTATCAAAAGAAAATAATTCAAATTCAGCAAAAAAGCATACTAGATGATACAAAGGAGAACAACACAGGTGGTATAAGATATTTGATTGCTCGAATTCACAACAATTTTAGATAAATTTAAGGTGATTTTTACTCTTGATATAAGTTGTTACGATTACTTGGTTGAAAAGAAGAATTCTTTTGAGTTTACGACATTATTTAAAAAGTTCAAAACTTTTTATTTTTACTATATCCTCCAACCTATGGCCATGAAATCTTCATGTCTAGATTACGAGCATGGTCCTGGTCTCATATGTTCTCCTCCTGAAATTGGGAACACCTCTCTAGTCCAATATGATTTAGAAGATTTTAAGGAAAGGGCTAAAAATCACGCGTCAAATTTAATGATACAAAATATTATAGAAAGTGGTTTGGTTGAAGCTGCAACCTTTCCTATGGCTATCCAATGCCCTGAATTAGTCCTTGAATGCATGAATAGATATGAGCCTCATAACAGATACATCAAGACTATAGATGGAAATGTTTTAATGTATATCAACAGACAAACCCTAATGTTTGTAATAGGCATTCCTCCTAAGGAACCATACTCTGACCTTGGTATTACTTCTTTATATGGTTATTTTTCATTGAAGAAAGCAATTTACAAAAGTGTGATTGTTAGGAATTGGCTTTTGAAATTCTAAAAAGGGGGTTCAAGACTGCCTAAACCATTAACAAGAAATCATATGATTCCAGAGGTACAAGATATTATAGTATTACTACACAGACTAAAAGGCAATGCTCATGCATATTATTGGGAAGACTAGATGTACTTCTTCATACAGGTGATCTTCCAAGGAAAGCAATATTTGAATTAGGTAGAAATTATAGATAAATGTTTGCATCTAGAATTAAGTAATTGTTTGGAAAATAAAGAGTTTTATATGTCTTCCTAAATTTTCTATTGCTTAGCTTATACAAGACAATGGGTATGATTACCTCATGCACCCTTGGTTGAAGACAATAAAATTTATGATTATTACTCACAGTTACAAATGCATAATTACTATGAGGATTACAAGAGAGTCAAAGATGTTTTTACTAGGAAAATGACTTTTGAATTGTCAAACAATATTAATAAAAGGTTGTCTGATGAAGCTATGCAACTAATCAACATTTATGGTAGTTTCTTCACTCGGTTTTTCAAGTTCACTTATATCAGAGTTGGGGGTTTTGACGGTGAACCTTTGAGGTTACCTAGGTATGTTTTTGACTAATTTGTGTTAATTGAAGTTTACAGACAATTAGCACATGTAGATAAAAAATACCCAATGAAAAAGAAATCTGGTATATCTTTTCCTATTGAACTTGGATGCTATTCATAAAAGACGGTCTCTGATGCTTTGAATCTAGATTTAGATCTTAAAAAATTTAATTTTCAATACTTCACAGCCAGATCATAATTTGACAGCAAAGGTTTTACTAGAGATAACTTGGATCTTGGAACAGGGTTGCCACATATTCCTCAATTGGAGGATTATTGGGAGGATTGTTCAGATGAATTTTAAGTCAGAAAGAGACTGTAGTCTAGGTTCTCCTTAAGGCAAATTATTACCCTTAATTTGAATATAGACATCTCTAAAATTTCTGACAATGATGAACAAGTGACTGATTCACGATTTGAAAAGATAGAATAATCACCTATTCCAAAAATTTATTTTGAGAAAAAGGAAGAAGATATAATTGAGGTTAAGACCCTCCCAATGATAAGGAGAACTGAGAAATGGTTGAGAGAGCAAAAATTGGGGGGAGCTCAAAACATAGCTTCCCAACAATGTACGTCAATAATTGAATTTCTATTCCCAATAAGCTCCTCTAATGGTTTATTGTTATTTATGATGCAGGTAATTCCAGAGCAAAAACTAGAAGGGATCTTGTCATCAAAGAATCTGAAAAGGCCCTTGTAACTACTCTTCCTCCTCGTGCCACCAGATCAAGGACCCAAAGTAAGAGAAAGAGTCAAATTTTTGAAAAGGTGATTGTGGATTTGAATTCTAAAGAAGATTTAGGAGAAGCCAAAGGTGATAAAGAATCTGGTTCACCAATGATAGAAGAGGTTAGTGAAGATTAATAAATAGTGATTCCTTCTGATTTTACCAAACTGATAATTTTTTAACTGTGTCCTCTGATCAACTAAATCTTGATAAAGATGCTTCAGCCTCTACACCTAAATGGCTGAAAAGTTTAATTAGCAACAAAAATAAAGTAGTTCTATTTTCTTTGCCCTTAGAGGATATGGTGAGTAAATGTTTAGTGAAAGCTCCTAAATCCAAGAAGTTAAAAATAACATCCAGGGTAGACATCGACCCTAATACAGGGAACTAGAATGCAAAAATAGCTAGGCCAAGAACCAATGAAGAAGTTTAAGATCCTACAGTTCAGGATTTTACAATTGAAAATGTGGATCTTAGGACTACATCACGTGCCACAGATGTGCATCACCTTAAAGTGTCCACCAAAAATATAGTCAACAAAACTTGGAAAGACAAAAAAGATAAAGGAGAATTAAAATAGACTATGTGGTCAATGCCAGAATACACTGATGTCATTCATAGTCTAGATCCACAACTGATCACCCAACTGCCCCTATCTTTTGATCTAAAATCACCTGTCAATCAAAGGATGCTGGAATAGATACACTGAGGCAAAATAGTTATCAGGGTATTTGATAATTGGTTGGATGGCATCATCTAGAAAAGTACAAAATACATTCATAAATTGAAGAATGTATATGATCTAACTATAATTACTGTTGAAGATTTGAAGACTCAAAATACTTTGTGGATAAAAGATGAAGGAAAATGGATGAGCGTGATGAACCAGATTGATGAGGTACACAAGTATGGAATAATAAAGTTTTTGTTAGAGAAGAACTTGACAAGTTTGGATGAAGATGTATTATATGTAAGTAAGAAAAATATTGAATGGATAAATTTGGTATCCTGACAAGGATAAATGGAAATCACAAAAATGATTAAGGAAATATCTGAATTCATTCAATCATTACAACATGATCTACAGAGTATTGATATCAAATACATAAAAGATGATGGAAAACTAGAAAAAGATATTAATATTGTGATTCAATCCTTTAGAGGAAAGATCAACATCATTAAAGAAAGTGACAAGTTATCAACTGAAGATTTTTATCAGATTTCAAAGGTAGATTCACTTCTTTGTCACTACATCGACACTCTCCCAGGGAACACAGAAAAGATGGGGAAAATTCGAAGGGAAGAAAACATCTAGAAAGCAAGGATAAAACACTTCAACATTCCCAATCTTACAACAATTTAGGAGTTTGTTACAACATTTCAAGAGTGGAAAGCTCAACGTGTATACCCAACTGAACAGAGCAAATATGGAGATCCTAATTTGTCACTTCAGTAATGATTTTACTTACATACTTTCTTTTATTTAGTTATTCAGTTGCTTTTCTATTCAAAAATTGATCTGTATTGAATTTATAAAAACTAAATCCCATATGGGTCAAAGTTACTTTAACTCTGGTTTAGTTTGACAGGTGAATTAGTTATGGAAACTATATCTATTTTTAATTGTAAAAGACACAAAGAGATACACAAAAAAAAGGAGTTAGAAAATTTGAGAACTGGACCACTATTTTTTTTGACAATATATGTGATGTTTGTCTGAAACATTTTTCATCTGTGAATGAAAAGGAGAATTAATTACTGCATACTTAAATCTGTGCGTTTGAGTATTCAAAATTGGGTTTTCTATGTGAAATCTTCTTTCATATAGTGATGACTCTCCCATTAGACAATTCATTATATGTTTTTTATCATTTACTGGTTCAACAATATATATATTTATCTATTTGATTGTTATTGGAAATAGAATCTGTGTGTTCTATTATTCATTGTTGTTATAAGATCTCACATTTATAACATGATGATGTATGGATGTTAGTTTGTCTTTAAAACACTTTATGGTTAAAAGTGTATCTGAATATTTGAATTCATTAAAAATATTAAAGGGAGTTGTACCTTAATTCAAAGGGGAACTAGTCTTGATAGTTTACCCATTTGTTGTTTAACCTATTTGTTCTTGAAAGAAGGGTAAGGAGTCAAAATAAAATATTTTTATATAAGGACAAATCTGTTAGCCAACACATCGGAAATAATTCCCTCTATTATGATGGATGTGCACACCATATTCCAAATCTCTTATTTTGGCACATGTTAGGAGTATACTCATTGTTTGTTGAATTTAGTGAAACAATTTCAATGCCTTGTGAGAATATAAAGGGTACATGTGCAATCTGGATTTATTCTATGAATATACTCTTTGTTCTTTGCATTCATTGCATATGATTAAAAGTTTTGAAGGCCTCTTTACAATTTTTTTTTTTTTTTTTAAATATCTTGAAATATTTCTAATCCAAGAGTGTGGACATCCCCTTGAAAATTTTTGCATATCATGAGTGTGGCATCATGGAAAATGTGAGTTTTTTATTTTGCTGCAAAATGATGGTTGTATAATTATTGAGATGTTAATTTAAGATTTATATGACTTGTAAGGTGAACTACTAGATTTAATGGAGGATTTCATAACAAAATTGTGTGGGAGAGATAGAAAGGAATGGCAAATGGGTGAAAAGGAGAACTTATGGAAGTACCCACAATTCCAAACTTAAGAAACATTATGAATATTGAGATTTTAAATCATGGGCACTTCCAAAGTGAATTGGGTAGTGTTACATTTGGTGGAACAACATGCAATTTAATTATCACATTAAATAAGTTTTTGAGTCAATAACATTTTGTAGACACTTCATTTTTGTACAAGACCCTTTTCCAAATTGTATTATTGTGCTTTGTCATGATTTCTACACTTGTATATAATTTATTGTTTTTAAGACTTATCCTACTTCACATTACCCTTCATTTCATCCTGAGCCTTTCAAATGCATATAATACTTCTCTAAATATGTTGGTTCTTAGCCCCAAGCTTATTCATAATTCTTATGCTACTACTCGAATTATGTTCTACAATTTTCCCTGGGTCAGGATTGATGGTCATATCAATTTTTCCCTAGAAAGGGTTGACATGCCCACTAACCCCATCCTTCATCTTTTTGTGGGTCCCTCTACCTTTGGTCATGCTCCATGTTCCTTAATTTTGACTTCTTACTACTTCCTGAGTCAATCTAAGTGTGAATCATGTCCTAGATCATCTTGTTTTGATGTAGTCTTAAAGGAGGGGTTTCCAATTAAGGAAAGCCCTAAAACAAAAAATAATAAAACACACATTCACACACAAAAATTGGGTTTAAAACATGGTTTAATATAATTATTATATTAAACTAAATAATATATTACAATGTTTTCTTACAAGGTGTAAGCTACAGGTTATGATTGGGATCAAGTTGGAGCATGCAATCTTTCTCTATGTAGTAATGGAGTCTAACAAACTTCCATGTACTCAAGACTATAAAATATTATTCCTATGTTCTCTCTCACTTTCATTTAATCTACAATCTGATGGATTTTTTCCCAAGAACTCTAAGATTAACACAAATGTTGGGCCTTACACTTCCTTATATAAGATCCTCCAAGTGTAAAAAATGTGTCATAAAAACTATTTCTATCTAGCACATGCCCCAAGGCTCCCCTTTTGCTTCACTTATAATTTGTCTCCAAGAATATTAGAGTGAAATATTTGTTCAAAAAAGTTTGGAGTTAAACTGTTTGAGTTGTGCCAATTATTTTGGACGATACTTCTCTAAGAGAGATATCTCTACATTTGGATGTGTTATTATGCTTTTATGAAGTTATTAGCTCCATTTATGTTGCATATTGCACCCAAAACCTTGTTTTTGAAATCTTTTCACATATTTTCACCATGTTATCTTACAGAAAAAAAAAACATTGATCCTATTACAACTGACTATCCAACTACATGTCACTGAATTCTAATTTCACTTTTATGCATTGACTTCTACACCCAATTTTTTTTGTATTTGTGCCCTGCACTCCAAATTTGGAATTTTTCATAAAAAGAAACTTTAGGGATGCAATATTGAGCTATATTTATAGGTTGGTAGAGGAGTTTCATTGAGCTATATTTGTCATATTTTTTATTTGTTGTTTATAGGGTGGGTTCCCTTTAAAAATACTCATATTTACCAATAAAAAAAAATGTTGTTCAGCTTTATCATTTTTTATTCAAAATATAAATAGAAGCATCACAATAAAAAATATATAAGATGTTTGAGAAAGGGTTTCTAACCATTTCATGCTTCATGTGAAGTTTTATCAAGCAAGGCTACTATAGCGATACATTGATCAAATAGTAAGCAATTGAGGTTGTTTCTACCCACAAATTTATTTCTAATCATGCATCACCAATCATGCTTCTTAACTTATCCATCAGAGTCTTATTCATTATTTTTGTAATTATATTCTACTATGGTGTATATGGAGTTGTCTTTTGCCTTTATACTCCATAGTCCTTAAAAAATTAATTAAAAACATTTGAACAATAATCTCCACCAATATCACTCCTAAAGACGTTAATCTTCTTCTTTGTTTGGTTTTCAACAAGAGCCATAAAGGCCATAAACTTACTTAAATCCTTAGATTTAGCTTTGATAAAATAAACCCTAGTTTTTATTGAGTAGTCATCGATAAAAGAAACATAATATATTGATTTCTCTTGTGATGGAAGCTGCATAGGTCCAAATACATCATTATTCACTAAATGAAAAATACCTTTAGATATTGTAACACTATTAGAAAATTTCACTCAAATTTATTTACCAAACATGCAATTCTCATATAAATCAATGTTTAATGGGAAAATAAAAATTCCTTCAGCCATACCTTTAGATTTTAATGGTCAAAGGCATCTATCTCTAATGTTTCCCATCCTCTAATGCCAAAACATTCTCTTTTCTATAAGAGATGTAGGGGTCTGATCTAAAATATTGTTTACCTCAAGAACCACAGATCTATTACATTCATGACTTATTATCTTTTCCTCAATCTTGAATAAAATTCTTATATGGACTCCTTTTTCCAGTATCATTGCTCCATGAACCATCTTGAAAATGTATTTATTAAATACTACCTACACACTTTCATCATTCATATTACTTATAGATATTAGGTTTCTAATCAAACCTAAAATGTGCATAACACTAGGGAGGGTTTTATCCCTTTAATATTTAAACAAATACCTTGACCTTTATCTTATAGGTTAAGTTATCTTCTAAGAAGACATCACCTCCATTGAACTTTTCATATTCACAGATTCAATCAATGTGAAGGGTTTTATTAAAAGAGACACCCAAGTCAATCAATAAATCACCATCACATGCATGCAAGCTTAAAGTTGCCAAGAATAAATCAATTGAGTCTTCACTAGAGGACTTAGTTTTTAAAAACTAGGAACAATTAGATGACTTACCCTTTTCAATCATTTCATATTTAGTCTTTCTTAAAATACCTTGTTTTATCACAGTCGTAGTATTTTATTTTATCTTTTATTTTAATCGTAGATTTACCTCTAGACTTTGAATATCTTAATTTTATTTAATTTATATTTAGAATGAAATCTTAAAATCAAGGAATCCTTTATTTTATAATCCTTAGCAAATTTATATCTCATTTCTTTTGATAACAAGGATCCCACTATGTCCTTAATTTTTACTGTCAATACACAACAATAGTTATTTATATAATTAAATTATCTCAAGAGTTAATCAGAGAACAAATAAAATTAAGAAACTTTTCTTCTTCATCCATTTTAACTTCAACAAAAATTAACTGACTTACCATAGTATTAAAATCATTCAAATATTCATCTATAAAGTCATCATCATTCATTCACAATGAATATAACTTATTTCAAATAAATAGTTTGTTCACTAAAGCCTTTGTCTAATACAAAGTCCCCAAATTATCCCATAGTTATTTAGAAGTTTTTTCCATTGACAGATTCAAAAAAACTAAATCTAAAATAATCTTATTTAACTCTTTGTCTTTCTATCAATATTTTCTCAATCTTCTACCTTCATCCCCACATGTTGCACTCTTGATATAACAACCCATTGATCTTTGTCCATAATAATATATTCCACATTGAGATTTCACAACTCAAAATATTTGTCATCTAATTTTTCAATCTTTATCCTTGTAATTCCCATTGTTCTCATTTAATCAAAAAAAATATCACACACATAACTCCCATTCAAACAATAGTTTATCAAAATTTAAAAAATCACTAACTATTCACACAAAGTGAAGACCTAGATCTGATATCAAATGCAAAAAAAATAGATGCGATAAACTAAAACTTGAGAAGAAATACAAACAAAATCCTTAAGCTAATTGTTGTCACCAAATCTTGCACCCTAGAAGAGGCTGTTCAGGCTTCTCCTAGATTTGGGTAATATGGGAACATTTCTAGGTATGTGGGTGTACCTATATCGAAAATGAGCCTCTAAGTTTAAGGGTTAACTCCTTGAATATATTGTGCAACATTTTACACTTAAGCTACTACTTATTTATGGTAAAAGAGTTAAAAAATGCATAAATTTAACTTACTCTAAAGAAGGTGATGCACCGAGAATGTCTTCCACATGACCATCATACTTGAACCACACTAAAATAGAAAATATAGAATAGTCTTTAGGTTTTAAAAGATTCTCAAATGAGTATTTAAATATAAAGGTGAGATGTGAACAACAACACAAGGTAAATAAATCAGAGGGCAGATGGCACACTTGAAGGATAATTATACACTTGAAAAGCTTTACACACTAGACTACACTCTATATGACTTAGACTAGGAAATATTGCTCAAATATGAAAGGATAAGGGAAGGAAGGATAGATAATTATCACTTATCATCACCATACATCACTTTCATAGTTAGGCAATTGTTTAAAACTAAAAAATAGACTTGTATTAATGTTTAAAGGCAGAATATAACATCAATCTAGTAGGGATTCTCCATACATGGTGTGGTTTGTTTACAATAGATCAAGAGTTATATTATAGGAGAAAAGGCCATAAGAGAAAAGGGCCTTAGCACTGAAAAGGGGAATCAATTAGTTTAAATGTTTGAATCATAGTTACATCTGCTTCTAAAAAATTATGCTTCTTCAGACCATTTGATTCATCCCCATCACTTTCAGTCATTACATAGTTACAATATTCCATCTTTGATCCTCCTTGACAATTGCAATGGTGGAATCAAGCATTGCAACTAGGTTTCAGCATCAATGTGGTTAAAATAATTATATCGATCTATTAGGGCTATGTCCTGATGCTAAACCACTCCAAACTAGTTTGTCATGATGTGTACAGTGGATAGAAGAGGTCCTTCTCAAGTGGTTGGTCTTGGAGATAAAACATTTAGAGCTTAGTGTCTACTCTGATGGCATATTTCTAAACATTGGCTCTAGTTCAAACTAAACCATGCTCAAATTTGGCTTCATACCTTTTGTTTTACCTTACCATGTCAAAACTTACTTTGTCAACCTTTGCTATGATTGGTCATTGAGAGCTGACTTGAATCCTTGACCTTTTGACCCTTATTTACACCATTAAATCTACCTAAGGTGAATGAACATGATATATCGATCCTTTGCCTAAACTCAAATGTTAGTTCCAATTATCCATCACACCTTTGTTCTTTAGGTTCACTAATTCTTTGACCTATTCATGTGTCATTGATATTAAATCTATGATCGAATTCCAACTATTGATCTGCTAAGATCCACTATTTGAAATCCAACAGATAGTTTATGATCTTACAATTGACACACTCACTCTTGTCGAATGATGTTAGTGTGACCATCATTGATCATCACACAACCATAAAATTTAAGCTCAATAGCATTTAACTTGCTCTATCTTTAAATTTGACATCCCATCGATTGTCATTTATCATCCTATAGAATGTAAATGATATCCCATAGACCATCAAATTTAAACATAGATATATTTTTCCCTGATATCTAACTTGATGTTAGCATGATCATATTAAGATGTTTAAACTTTAATGGTTAATTTTTGTGCTTAAAATTGACACCTATGGGGCCGTCCTAAACTTTTTGAATTTAAACAGCTATTTCATGAGCCCAAACCTAATGTTTGTGTGAACATCCTTGGATTTTCAAATCCAAATGGCTAGTTCCTTCAAACCTTTTAATGGATAATTATTTTAGGCTTTGTGCCTCAGCCACTTTCTTCGAAGGAATTCATTTGCCTTATCTTTTCCTTGAATAATTCTTGTGGATAATTTTTTTGAAAGAATTCATGTCTTAGTCTTTTGCTTCTAGATAAAAGCTCTAAAAGAAATTTGCCTTCTAGAAATTTGTCCCAAATAAAATTTTCAAAGGAAATGTGCCCTTATAATGGCCCTTTGGCCTTTTTTGAAATAGCCCTCTGATTCTTGGAGATGCCCTTTAAAAAGTGTCCTTCGAAACTTTCTACTTTATCTACCTCATTGAAGACTTACCCTTCAGAAACTCTGCTTTGGATCATTTTCTTGAGAAAAGTACCCTTCAAGAAAATTAAAGAGGGAATCTGCTCAAGAAACTAACCCTTTTGGATTTTTTCAAAGGTCCACTTCATCAATTGATGATCCTTTGGGGAAAGTGTATAGGACACTTTGATTGGAAATGTGATCTTTCAAAAAAATACATAGGATATCTTTCCGAGAAAACTACCCTTCAAAAAAATTACAACGGACCACTTTGCTATAATATACCCTTTGGAACCTTTGAAAATTTCCCTTCGAAGAAATTATCCTTCAAGGAAATTTTTTTGGATAAAATACCTAAAATAATTCTTGACACTTAGCTAGAAAACCTAAAACAAAAGTCTTGAAAGAATTAAGCCTTGTACATTTGTTGTGGGTTTTGTGTGGAACACTTTCTCCAAAGGAAATATGAATGCTCCAATCACTTAGCCAAAAGTTGAGCAAAAATCCCAAGTGCAACTTTAAGATTTTTTAGACTTGCTCTTGCAACTACTCAACACCATGAAAATCTTATGCTTGCATATATGATTAAAAATGATTCTTAAGACACCAGAAGACACAAGGACTAAGATAGGCCATGACACACTTAAAATGGCATATGAAATTACATCAAATGAGTTAAAACATGCACTACAACATTATAAAAGTCTCTATAAAATTTTTTTACTGTAGGGGGTTGATCTATTTTTTCCTATGGGAAAAAATGGTCAACATCTTTAGCAATTTCATAAGGGCGGCATGCTTATTATGACATGACTATTTACCTAATCCTATCCATTGGGATATGGAGTCACAAGTATATAGGCTAGATATATAGACTAATTTGAATAACACATGAAACACAAAATACAACATGAACAAAACACAAAGCAAGAAACTAAGTAAAACACACTGTGATTCAAAAGCACTTATTGGGACACAATGGAATAAGAAAGGAAACACACACCTAACCTAATATTTACAAGATAGACCTTCAGCTCTCACTAGCATGGTTTTAGATGTACCCCATTCATAGGGATAGGTATTTCTTCTCCATTCATCCTTGCTAACTAAAAGGAGTTGCTTTGATTACACTTGGTGATGACATATGGCCACTCCATAGGGAATTAAATTTAGTATGCCTCCCCAAATTTGATTTATCTTCATCTCATTTCAAGACTATGTTACCTTCTTGAAATTATCTTAGAGTTGCCTTCTTGTCAAAATACCTCTTCATCAGTACTTGATGACGCTCCATGGCTTGATGAGCTTTATCTCTAGTCTCTTTCAACTCCATTAATTATGCCAATCTCACTTCCATTGGAGTTTTTTCAAGCAACTCTAGTTGGTGTGCTAATTCTAAGGTTGGCAACATTTGAGATATAAACATCCTATCTTCTCTTCCATTAATAAGCACAAAAGGAGAATTCTCTATTGACCTCTTAGGAGTTATCTTATCAGCCCATATGGTTGTGTTTAGTTTGGTGTACCAAGCTCTTTGGTTATGCTCTAGGGTTCTCATGATGATTGTGATTAGGTTCTTGTTAGTATATTTAGCCAACCCATTGCCTTGAGGGTAATAATCAGATGAAGTGATCAAGAATATGCCATTATTACTTGCCCAATTAGCTATTTTAATACCCATAAAATCAAGAGAATTATCTAAAATGATAGTAGAAGGGTTGCCAAACCTAATTATGATACTCTCATAGAACTCCAAGATGGCACTCTCATTAGCCTCTTTTAATAATACTGCCTCAACCCAACCCATCTGGTAAAATAGTCAATTATTGTGAGTATCCATTTGTGACTAGCACTTGATGGGGGGTTTATCATGCCAATGAAATCAAGACCCCATTGCATGAAATGTTGGTCCACTTGGATAGGATTTAGAGGAAGAGATGCAAGCTTTTGATTTCCTACAAACAAGTCACATTATCCACACCTTTTCACCCAAACATGGAAATCCTTGAAGATGCTTGGCCAATAATAGCCAAACCTCATGATCTTGGCACTTGTGGTCCTTGGAGAGAAATGACCTCATGTTGTCCCATCATGGAACTTCTTAAGCAACACTCCAAATTGGTCATTGTTAATGCATCTAAACATCATACCATTGATATTCCTTATAAAAATTACACCATCCACAAAACAAAATGGAATAGATTGTAATAAAAAATACCTTCTTTGTGATTTATTAATATTATTAGGGTACTCACTATTTTGGAGAAATCTATTCATGTCCTCTATCTAACTTTGTGGAGGTAATGGACCAGCCAGTTTGGGACACTCATGGTTGACTAGAGCTTATTATTTTGATTCATGAAGGTCTAAAGCTAGATGTTCATAGAGGCCTTTACTCCTTACCAGTTTTGTCACTTTGATATCGACATCATACTCCATTACCTTAGTGATCCACCCTGCCCTCTTTTCACTAAGATCTTTGCTTAAAAGAAACTCCTTGCTTCTAGTATGAGAGACCATAACATGAACCTTTTTATTTGACACCATATGTCTAAATGTTTTTAGTCCCCTTATTAAAACAAGTACTTTTTTCTCCATAAGGGTGTACTTGACTTCATAATCTTCTAAACCTTGACTGAAGAATAAATTGGTTGCTCCACGCCTTCATCATTCTTTTACATCAGCATGGTTGAGATAGTATCAAGGTTGGAAAATGAATACAACTTGAAGTCCCTAGTAAAATCAAGATTCACAAGGATAGGATCTTATATAATTGATTTATTTATGGCTTCAAAACTGATCTTACCCTCTTTGGTCCAAGAGAAGACCTGGTTCTTCTTGAACATAGTTGTGATAGGTTTTACTAAAGATGCAAAACTAGGTATGAATCTTCTTACAAAATTTATCTTTCCCATGAAATTTTGAAGACATTTCTTAAGAAAAGGCAATGATAATCCTAGGATAGCCTATATTCTCTCAAGATCAATAGTCAGACCATCCTTATAAATAGTATGTCCTAAGATATTACCTTCATGAATAGCAAAAATGTATTTATTTGGGTTAAGAAATATCCCATATTTCTTCCATCTTTAAAAAACTTATGTTAAGTGTTGCATGTGTTCATTTTCATCCTTAAAAAATACTATTATATCATCCAGATAAACCAGTACCATCTCATTGATCAAACCTTTGAAGGCCATGTCCATTGTTCTCTAAATATCAGCACTAGCATTGGACATACCAAAAGGCATCTTCCTATAAGAAAAGGTTCCCAATTTGGTAGTGAGTTGCATTGAACTGATCATATTCATTGAATAAAATCTAATTGTAGCCTAAATAAACATCTAAAAGAGAGAAATGCTGAGAACCTAAAACCATTTATAGAATTTGCTTCATTGAGGGTAGAGGATAGTGATCTTTGACGATTAAGATCTCTAAAGTCTACACAAAGCCTTATCTCCCCATTCTTATTTATAATAAGCACAAAGTTACCTACCCATTTTGAATGTTTGATATTAAATATTATCTCAGGTTTAAGGATATTGGTGAGATATATCTTCATGAGTTGCTCAATCTTGGGGTTGATGGGTCTTTGATTTTGTCTATCCAGTTTAACTCCTAGTTCCAACTTGATGGTATGGTGTGCTAGGCTAGGATCAAATAATTTGAGGTCGTTATATTCCCAAGCAAAGATGTCATGAAACTCTCTACATATTTCAATGAATACTTGATTTTCTAATGTGGAACATACCTTGCCTAACTTGAGGAGTTTGTCTTTGAAGATCAAGACCCTTTCACAATTATCCTCTTTTGTAGATACACTCACTTTCTCCTTCCTTTTATGGTCATTATTATTAAAGATAATTTTTAAGGTCACCAAACCCTTAGGTATATTATTGGTTCTGAGTTGCATAATCTGGTCACTTAACTGTTCTTAGAGCCTCCTCTAATTTCTTGAAGAAAACTTAGCCTCATTTTGTAAGAAGAATGCAATGTGTTTGTCACTGTCAAAGACTTGCCAAGACACTTCATTATTAGGTATATAAGGTCTGATAATGATCTTAATATGAGACTACTTTCCTTCTTCCTTTATGGTAGTTGGAGTGTCAAATTGGGCTCCTATGGTAGCTAGTCTATCAGCATGACTATTCTGCTCCTTTAGGACTGAGTGAATATTGAATACATTGAAGTATTCAAGTAGATACCATACCCTAGCCTATATGAATTAAGAAAAATGTTCTTTTTATCAATAAAATTCCTCACTTGATGCACAACCAACTCACTATCTTCATACACTTGTAGGTTTTTTATCCCTTTTCTCCTTAGCCATTAAAGGTCATGAATCAAACCTTCATACTCAACCACATTACAAATGAAACTGAAATGAAATATATATGAAGCATAATATTATTGTTTTTATGGAGAGACCAACATGAGACCAACTCCTACACCAAATTTACTTCTTGAACTTTCAAAAAACATCTTCCACGATTCATCATCTATGCCTTCTTCTTTGGTAATTAAAGGTGTTTGTATTCCTTCCTCATGTATACAATATGTTCTTAGATCAATTTCCTCCATGAGAGCATAAGGATCCTGATCATAAATATTAATACTATACTCATCAAGAAAAAAATCTATAATGCCCTCAAGCTTGGAAGAAGTGCCATCATCTAGAATAGGATCCTTTTCTTCATGAACAACATAATTCAAATTAGAACTTATCTCAATGTAAGGTTAAATATGAAACCTTGTAAGAGGTTGTATTCTAATTATCACCTTGGTACCATATCTTGTTCTAAAATCCAAGAAAGACTAATTAGCTAAGAGATAACCACATATCTTGGCTATGAAGTCCCTTGACAGGCAGATTACAAAGTTGGTTGGGAGATCAACCACAACTATGTCCTATAAGATAGGAAAACTAGGGCAATCGTGCAAGAAAACCTTCAAGATTTTTATTAGTCCTAATGTGTTAGTAGGTATACCATCTATTTGAAGGACCCCCTTGCTATGTGGCTCAAATTTTAGTCCCAACTTGTCAGCTATAATTTTTGGCATGATAGAAGTAGAAGCTCCATTATCAACTATGCAATTATGTACCAATTTATCACCTCTAATGAGGGTGAGGTAAAATGGTGGAGGTTTCTTAAATATAGTGGATGGTTCCATAATATTACTAGGAGAATTTTCAAGAACAACATGGTCATGAATTTGATTTTAGGATGAAGGATTAGTAGGAATAGTGGACAATTAATTTTGTAACAATTCTTTTTGGCCAGGCATATGAAGGATATCCCATAAGGAGATAGATGCTTTAGAACTCTTTAAGGAATCTACTATGTTTAGAGCATTAATAATCACCTCTTCTTGTGTCTTTAGAGGTAAATACTTTCTTGGAACTTTAGGAATAGAGGCACTTTGAATATACCCCACCACATTTTAACTTGTTAGAGGTGTGGAAGCCTTTGGGGATATCACATAAGCCTTTGGACCTGTCACACTTACATTTTCATCATATTACTTTGTAGGGTTATTGGTTGAGCCTAAAAACATGTTGTTTCCATTTCATAGAGCCCTATTCTTAGCCCTTTTATTGTTTGTAATAGAGGCTCCCTGATTTAGCACAATAGTGTCTTCAACAAGAAAATTGGTGAAGATCTTTCCTTGAGGTTACCAACCTTCATTAGCTTGCATCATCAATTCATATTAATTTGAAAGGATGGGGGTAACTACCCATTGAAACACAAAATATTTCTCTCCATTTTGATTAGCATCCATGAATTGGTCTTGCTTCTAATATTTTCCCTATACCAAATTGCTATGAACTAGTACCATCTCTTTTGCATTAGTGGTAAAGTTAAGGTTGTATGTATTAGCGGGGCCTATTGAGATTAGTTTCCATTGGCATCTCCCTCTTACATATTATTGACCATAATATTTTTGATAGTGGAAAGGGTTCTGATAAGCATCTTGTTGCACATTAGCTTATCTATTTTGAGCCTATACGGCTAGGAACTTTACTTTCCAATCAACACTATTCTCTGCTTTCCTAGGATCCACCTTAGTTTTGGTATTAGCATTAAGAACTTGGGATACATATGGAGTACTAGCAGAAGCATGAGATAAAGGAGGCATACAAACTTTAGGTGGAAATCTTCCACCTTGGATGAAATTATTTTTAGGTTTGATAGAAAGCTCATATGCTTTAGGAAGGGTGGATCCTCCCATAGATTAAATCATAACAATAATTTTAGTCCCAATAGATCTTAAGTAAGTAGGGAACATGAAGCTAGCAGGTGGTCTCATAGGAGGAGGCAACCTATGCGAAGTATTTTGAAACCTTTTTTTGAATTCATGCATTGTTTCTTTGGGTCCCCTCTTTATCACGTTGAGCTGATGTATGAGAGAAGCATGGTCAATTTCATTCCCAAATATAGAGGTCAAGAAACACTCCAAACTCATCACATGTCATGATGCATCCCCATTCTAGAGTCGTATACCAATAAAGAGCCTTCCCTTTAAGGGAAATGGAAAGGATCCTAATATCAATGTTCTCTTGAACAATATTATAGAAACTGAAAAAATCAGAGACATCTCTAATGTGCTCACTAGGTATGATATGACTCTCACCATTGAATGTGGGCACACCTTGTATGGCATTAGGAGGGATGAAATCATAATCATGAATTTATATTAGATTATCATTATTGAAGGTAGGCAAAACATGAGGTCTAGCCATGTCTTCTTCTTCTTCAAGATTTTCAACGTCTTTAGCCTCTTCCTCTTCTTCCTCTCTAGAAAAATCTACTCGTTCTTTGAAGGGTAGATTAGGTTGTGGCTACTAAATTACAAGAGGGATATCAAGTTGTATGGGTGGAATAATAGGATTGCATGGTATAAAATAGGATGACCTAGTGAGGACCATGAATTATAGGGACATGTTTGTAATAAAATAATGGTCTAACACTAGATTTAATTTGAGGAGTTACCAAATGTTGATTAACACACCACTTTGCAACTGATGTTGTCAATACCAACATTCACCTTGACAAGTTGTCTTGAAGATAATGTTAGTCCCATAGGGCATGCCATAACTATTATATCTAAATCTTTCACCCTAGAAGAGGTTGTTTAGGATTCTCCAAGATTTGGGCAACATGGGAACATTTTTAGGTATGTAGGTGTACCTATATCATAAATGAGCCTCTAAGTTTAAGAGCTAGCTCCCTGAATATATTATGAAATGTTTTCCACTTAAACTAATATTTATTTATGGTAAAAGAGTTGGAAAATGCATAAATTTAACCTACTCTAAAGAAGGTGATGTACCGAGAATGTCTTCCACATGACCATCATACTTTTACCACACTAAAATAAAAAATACAAACTAGTCCCTAAGTTTTAATAGATTATAACATGAGTATTTTAATATAAATATGAGATGTGAACAAAAACATGAGGTAAATGATTTAGGCAATAATTTGGGTGACGGTTCTACCCCAATTGATGATGGAACTTTTGGGAGCCATAACTTTTGCACTGTAGCTCCAATTAACTCACCATTTGAACCATTGGAAAGCTAAGAATGGAGAACATGGTGAGATTTCATGGTGCTCCACTCAATTATTTTTGACCCCTAAAAACCCATTGGAATTTCCCCAAATTTCAATTTTAATAGTGCAGTCTAAAAATAGTAAGTTTCTAAAAATAGTAATTCCTTGAATTCTATATTGTTTTAAATCATGGAAGTTGAACCACTTAATCTCCCTCAAGATTGGTGACCTTCCACATCCTCTCCCTAATTTAAAAATGTGTATAAATGAATATGTAACCTAAAATGGAAATCAGACATCTCTTTCTAGAGATAAGCATATAGTTGTATTGCAATCTTGAGTAATAAAACATCTCTTCTTAGAGAATTCAATGTTACTATGTTATTTTTGTGTTTTTGAAATATCTGTCAATCAAAACTTCTAAGTTTTGGTTGGTAAATGAACTAGAGGGTAGATGGCACACTCAAAGGACACTTATATACGTGCAAAGCTTTACAGACTAGACTACACTCTATATGAACTATTAGACTAGGAACTCTTATTCACACATCAAAGGACAAGGGAAGGAAGGATAGATAATTGTCACTTCTCATCACTATACATCACTTGAAAATTTAGGTAATTGTTCAAAACTCAATAATAGACTTGTATTAATGTTCAAAGGTATAATATAACATCCATCTATTAGGGCTTCACCATACATGGTGTGGTTGTTTTTACAATAGCTCAAGAGCTACATTTATAGGAGAAAAGGCTATAAGAGAAAAGGGCCTTGACATTGAAAAAGGGAATTAATCAGTCCAAATGTTTGAACCATAGTTATAATTACTTCTAAAAATTATGCTTCTTTAGACCATTTAATTGATCCCCATCACTTTTAATTGTTACACAATTATAATATTCCCTCTTTGATCCTACCTAACGGTTTTAATGGTAGAATCAATCATTCCAACTAGGTTATGGCATCAATGTGGTTAGAATAATCAGATCAATCTATTATGGATTTATCCTAATGTTAAACCATTTTAAACTAGTTTTTCATGATATGTACAGTGGATAGAAGAGGTCCCTTTTAGGCAATTGGTCCTGAAGATGAAACCATTAGAGCCTACATGTCCACTTTGGTGGTATATTTCAAAATGTTGGCTCTAGTTTGAGCTGAACCATGATCAAATTTGGCTTCATACCTTTTATTTTACCTTGCCCCATTGAAACTTACTTTTTCAACCTTTGCTCTGATTAGTCATCAAGAACTGACTTAGATCTTTAACCTTTTGACCCTTGCTCGCACCATCAAATCTACTTGAGGTGAATGAACATGATCTATTGATCCTCTACCTAGACTCACATATTGGTGCCACTTATCCATCATGCCTTTGTTTTTTATAGTTACTAACTCTTTGACTTGCTTATAACTCTTTGAACTGTTTGTATGACATTGATCTTGAATCCATGATTGAATGCCAATCATTGATCTGTTGAGACCTACTATTTGAAAGCCAATGGCTAGTTCATGATCTTAAAATTGATGCCCTCACTCCCATCAAATGACTTTAGTGTGACCATAAATGATGGTTGTGCAAGCATTAAATTTAAGATAAAAAATATTTGTCTTACTCTATCTTTAATTTTGATATCCCACTGATTTTCATTTATCATCCCATATAACGTAAATGACATCTCATGGACTATCAAATTTAAACATAGATAGATTTTTCCCCAAGCTCTAACTTGATGTTAACATGATCATCTTAAGATATTTGAACTTAAATGGTCATTTTTTGTGCTTGAAATTGACACCTATAGGGCCATCTTGAACTTTTTGAATTCAAAAGGCTATTTCATGAGCCCATACCTGCCATCTACATGAACATCCTTGGATTTTGAAATCCAAATAGCTAGTTCCTTCAAATCTTTTACTAGATTTTGTTTTTAGGATTTATTTCTCAATCACTTTCTTCAAATGAATTTGTTTGACTTATTTTTGCCTTGAACAATTCTTATAGATAAAATATCTGAAATAATTCATGTCTTAGTCTTTTACTTTGGGATAAAAGCTCTGAAATAAATTTGCCTTTAGGAAAATTATCTCAAATGATTTTTTTAAAGAAAATGTGCCCTTAGAATGGCCCTTTGGAATTTTTTGAAATGACCTCTGATTCTTGGATATGCTCTTTGAAAAGTGTCCTTTAGGACTTTCAAAAGTGTCCTTCAAAACTTTTTACTTGGTATACCTCATTGAAGACTTACCCTTCAGAAACTCTGCATTGGATCATTTTCCCAAGAAAAGTACCTTTTGGGAAAATTGAAGAGGGTATCTACCCAAGAAACTAACCCATTGGGATTTTTGTAAAGGTCCACTTCATCAATTGATGATCCTTTAGGGAAAGTGTATGTAACACTTTGCTTGGAAAAGTGATATTTAAGAAAAAATGCATAGGACATCTCCCCAAGAAAAATACCCTTTGTAAAAATTTCAACAGAACACTTTACTATAATATACCCTCAGAACCTTTGAAAAGTTCCCTTCGAAGATCCTTTGAGAAAATTATTTTGGATAAAATGTCCTAAATAATTCCTGACACTTAAGCCAAAAACCCTGAAACAAAAGTCCTAAAAGAATTAAGCCTTGTACATTTGTTGTGGGATTTGTGTGGAACACTTCCTCCAAAGAAAATATGAATGCTCCAATCACTTGGCCAAAAGTTGAGCAAAAATCTCAAGTGTAACTTTACGCTTTTCTAGACCTACTCTTGCAACTACTCAACACCATGAATATCTACTACTTGCATATATGATTAAAAAATGATTTTTAAGACACCTAAAGACACAAGGACTAAGCTAGGCCATAACCCACTTGAAATGGCATACTTAATGACATCAAATGAGCTAAAACTACATGACAACATTATTAAAAAAAACCCTATAAAAGATTTCGACTATAGGGGGTTGATCCATTTTTCCCTGTGGCAAAAAATGGTCAACACTAACATAATAAAAAAATGTCATACACACAAGATTACACAATGCCTATAATTTCATTTTGGAAACCCTTACAAGAAATAAAAAAATTAAAGTAAGGTAACCTACATTATTATTATATTAACTTAACCATCTTATAATATAATAACATGCTATCTAGTTTTGTTTTCTTGTACTGTATGTGCGAGTATATATAGGCACATAAATAGGTAACTATCAAAGAAATATTATAAGATCATGAGTACCAAAAACATGGGATATGAATACCAAATACATTCTCATATGGTGCCAATATATCCCCATCCTAATGAAAGAGGTGGGAAGACCACATTTAAATTTCCAATCTAGTAGAGTGTAAATCATAGAAAATATACAACACCTGTCCAATAGTCAAATTAATATAATCTCCCTTATAAATTTTAAAAAATACAACTGATCTATCCTATATCCTAGCCATCCTCCCTACCATCTTATATATTATCATGAAGGATGCAAATGTGTATAACGAGGCTTCCTCATCATCAAAGTACTCAACATAATTAATATTTTTGTAATCATTCTCCTCAATATCATGACCATCAACTAGAATAAAATGTCTATCCACATACAAATTAGATATATTTTAACTCTCATATAGGTGTTTAAGGTTACAATTTACATAATTAATCATAGCTATAAATTATAAATAGTAACTTAAATAATATATTTCTAACTGACATATAGCCATTACACTAGGCCCACATGTTGCAATATTTTGTGTCCAATCCTAGAGCTTTCAACTATTTTTTCATTTCTTTTGTGGCCCTACAATCATAGTGTCACTTCTACAATAAAAAGTATGTCATAAAATGAGGTATAATATTTTTTATAAAATAACTTATAAGAAAATTACAAACTTGTATGCAAAATCTTTTCATTTATTTCCCCTGAGAGATGAGTCACTAATATCCCCTAAGGTACACTTGCTTCTTGGGATCTATGCTTGTTGTTATTGATCCCCACATTAATTTACATAAATGTAAAACATATAATTTTTCTATATAGAAAATTTACAAACTTTCACATCTCACTAAAAAAATTAACTCACCTACAACCTCTTTTCTATCATTTTTCAACCCAATCATCACACATCTTTGAAGATATAAATTTTATGTGATAAGGGTATGAAATCTTCTCTTCTCTGCATCTATATTTTTATGGTACGAAAGTTACAAATCATAGAGTTAAAAAAATATTATAAGTTGATAAAAATAATAATAATAATTAATTAGTATTTAGAGACCTTGCCCCTGTATGCCTCCTTATTATGTTAATCATAGTTTTTCATAGCCTCCAATCATTTTTGTGTTATAATAGGATTTGTTGAATTCTTATTAAATTATTTTTGTGAGCCATTGTCTATGCCCACTCATAAAACAATTGAATGCAAGATTAGGAACTTCACAAAATAATATTTTTTAGTTCATTTGTATTCTTTGGTTAAAATAAATAAAATAAAAAAATACAAATGTCAAATATATTTCATATAAATGAAAAAAATTAAAAAAATGAAATTAAAAACTTAAGTAATATAAATGTTAAAACTTAAATAAATTAAATTCAAATACTCACTATCCCTAATAAACCTCCAATATTTTCATCTCATCATTCACATATAACCTCACTTATAGATACATGTATTCTCAATTATTGTAATCATCAAGTTTCATATGAGAGGGACAATCATTATCCAAGTGTGGCTAGGCCTCTCCACCATCCACCTAGCAATCACATGGGATAATATCATCAATGATAGATGGGATGGTCCCATGGTGTTTTCGAGAATGTGTACCCTTCTATGCATAACAAGTGAGAGGCTGATAAGAGGTTTTTATACCTATCATGCTAGTCGATGTAGGGAAATCATAAGGAATGGATAAGGGCCTAAAATACAAGTTTAGAAAACAAGTAATTTAAATTCTTCAATTTAAAAAATAAAAAATATAAATTATATATCTTTTTCAGGTCACTAGTAGCAAAGGAAATATATTGAATTAACCTAGCCTCATCCTCCCATAGGGCCATCTCGCTAGTAAACCTATTATCAAAACTCTAAATAGAAAAACATAAAATAAAATAATTTAATTGAAAAAATTAAAGTAAAAATTATACCTCCACTTTGGGTCCATAGTAGTAGAGAAAGGACATCGACCCATCCTAGTCTCACCATCACATGGGTCCATATAACTAGTGGAACTATTATCAAAAAATTAAAAAATAAAATAATATTAATAGTAATTGAAAAAATAACACTAGGAATTATAACTTTATGTTGAGTTCCTAGTAGCATAGAAAGGATGTCAACTCATCCTGATACCCTCCTTATTATCACCCTCCTCATTATCACCCTCCTCCTTGTTATTAATACTAAATGATTATTTTAATAACTAATAAATAAGGGAATTTAGAAAAAAATGATATATAAAAATAAGTAAAAATTAAAATTTTAATTTTTTTGTACCAATGATAATGTTGTTGATCTTTCTAATAGGCATGGTAATCTTCATCAATCTCACAATGTGTATTCACATATATGTTGAACCCATAATAATACACACTATGCAATTCCCTCCTATTTATATTTGAACATAATGGCCTACTAGCCACTGCATGTGTCTAATATTTAAAACACACATTTAACTTGTAAATTTTTAAAAACCTACCCTATTTGTTATGTCTAATTTTTATCCTATTTACATAGTCAATTTTTCATTGTATTATCTTCAAGATTATTTTTTATTTATTAGAGATAATGATGAAGGTTGAAAAATAAACTAAGATTCAATTAGGAATTTTATCAAATAATTTGCATGGAAATGTTTTAATACCCTTACAGAACATAAACGAGTCCCACTTGGTGGTTAAGTCCATCCAAATTTAAAACAAAGTTTGGGTTCAAACAAACCCCCTTCATTTTAACCCCCTTTGTTCTAACCCCCATGTGTAATTTTGAATGGGCTTAGAACAAAAGGGGTTAGAATGAAGGGGGTTCGCATGAAGGGGGTTTGAAGAAAGGGTTTCAAATGTTTACTTTATTCATTTAATTAATTTAAATAAAGTGGCCAATGAAATGATATATTTTGAGGGGTTATAACAAAGGGGGTTCATTTGAACCCCCTTTGTTCTAACCCCATATGGCATCAAATCCTCACCCATTCAAGTGGAATGCTACTATTGTCCTAAATTTGCCACTTTAGATGCCACATATTAGGATGAAAATAAAAAATAAAAAATGTAGCTCTACGTATAAATAGGTCTTTTGATGAGCTTTCTAATAATATGATTTTTTATAAATTTTGATAATATTCAATATTTATTTTCATTTATTTAGTAAAATATACTTATTTATAAAATGAAGTACCATATGTTTGAGGCATTAGGAAAAATAAGAGACCATGGCCAAAAAATTTGGAAAATATCATTGCACTCAAATTTAATATCCTTATTCCAATGGCAAAAAATTCTCTATTTCGACACTATTTTGATAATATTCAATATTTATTTTCATTTATTTAGTAAAATATACTTATTTATAAAATGAAGTACCATATGTTTGAGGCATTAGGAAAAATAAGAGACCATGGCCAAAAAATTTGGAAAATATCATTGCACTCAAATTTAATATCCTTATTCCAATGGCAAAAAATTCTCTATTTCGACATATCATTGCACTCAAATTTAATATCCTTATTCCAATGGCAAAAAATTCTCTATGTACCAAAAAGTGGGACACATTATGAGGTACCAACACCACTGATGCAAGAAACTTTTATTAATGGGTAAGATTAATCTAATTAAGATATACCATTTAAACATACATCTGAATGTAAAATATTGAGATTGATTGTATTGATTTGACAAGTGTCATATGATAAATATAGTAATTACAATAAAGGAATGAATACTTATATTTTCTATTTTATTATCTAACTATGATTATATTCTAGAAGTGCAAATCAAAATAAAGCACACCTATTATTTGTTTGGTTCTAGAATTGATTCTCTTTCTACATTGGATTTATTATGTCAATTTGTCTTAGTATTTTTAGTCACTATTGAGCTCTCAATTGGTAACAACATGCATGTAAATAGGGCATATTGACTGTACAATCTCCTACATTTATCTAGGTTTGCTCTATTTTTACGACCCTAAACCCTGATGATACACATAACATTAGAAACCAACCTTATTTTCCTTCAAATCCTAAGTGTGCTCGATAGAGATATAAACCTACAAAAAATGGGAGAAATTGTAATGGGTTGAGTTGACTCTAATCACCCTTGTTTGATGATTGATGATTATTCATGTATTAGATACTCTGATGAGGAAAATCAAGCCACACATAGTTCTCACACCTAATGTGATTATGCAATTATGTTCTTTATGTGTATGATGTTAATTATTAGCTTTGCTACTCAATAATACTTTATTTGAATTAGATTATGAGTACGTCAAACCTAGCTTGTGACTGTTCCTAGTGATAGGTTTACAAATTTGGAATAATAAGGTAGATTTTATCATTGTGAAATAGTGTGTAGATGTGTTTCAAATGAGTTTTTAGTCCATTTTGAATGAGACTTTTGTTTATTTATATATGGATCCAATTGAATATTTTTTTATGCCACTAAAACACTCTATTGATGGGTTGATTATGAGGATAGGTTTTATTTTAGAAGATAGTCATGTCTTGGAGTGGGTCTATATCAACTAGATCAAGTTATTATTGAGTAAAAATACTAAATGAATATGAAGGAATCAACTTGTGTACAGGGGAGCTTAACTAAAAGTCTATAGATGTTTGTGCAAGATATTTAACAAGTTGTAAATAAATAGTGAGGTGCCTCTAGGTGTATAATAATAAAATGGAAGGGTTGACTCATGAGATAACATGAAAGTGTGAAAGAATGGTGGACTAGGACCTTGTTTGAATAATAAATTCATGTGTGATAAATGTGTGTCAATCTTGGCCTTGTCAAGTACCAAAGACTAAATTTTATCCCTCCCTCATTTTATTCTAGTAATGAAATGCCTAGAGTAAAATTATAAAATGTTACATACTGATTCCTCACTAAACAAACTTTTTGATTATCCATAGATATTTAAAGTTTCAAAATTTGATTTGACTAAGCTTTGAGATATATGTTGTTATGGACAGTTTGATATTGCTTAGGTTACATGATATATTGCTATGAGTTAGTTGTAGTGTAAATGTTTACATTACGAATATATTAGTTTTTTATTTCAGTTATATTCTATGACATATGTATATCATGATGTTATGATCTAACTACTTGCTTGTTGTGAGGTTGACATAGGAGAACTCATCCCTCAGAGCGTGATGGAGGGAAAACATCATAAAAGAGGGTGATGTAGATGGAGACGTCATAAGATGATAGAAAAATTGATTAGAACCTTGCACACACCATAGTATTTAGGACATGTTAGATGCATAGTAAAATTGTTACTGTAGAGCATATTGATATCATTTATATTTAGATAGTGTTTACACATGGATAATTGAGTGTTAGCTTAATTTATTGCTTGTATGTGGAATACATCATGTATGGTTTCTAGCATAGCTTAAATGGTTATTCATCTTGTGTGGCATGAGTGTATGTCTATTAATATTTTGGATATTTGTGTAATTATATTAAATTCAATGTTATAGATTTGTGAAATTATCATTAAACCATTTTGACATTTAAGATGCTAATTTAATTAACAAATAAATATTGATTATTATAATTAGTAAAATATGATAATTTATGTTTTAAGAGGAAAAAATGAGAAAAAATAAAATAAAAAATAAAAAATAATAATAAATATATCTAAAAAAAAGAATGAAAGGTCTAAAATTGGAGAAAAAAAGAGAAAAAATAAAATAAAAAGAAAAACAAAGGAAAACAAAAATCTAAAAGGAGAAGTATGCCATGTTTTTATAAGAAGAGCTTTAGGAAAGAAAAAGGGATAAATATAGGAAAAATGTGAGGAGGAGGAGGAGGTGTAGTAGAGTGTGAAGGTGATTGGAAGAGAAGAAAAGAAAGTGAGTTGTGCAAGGAAGATCTTTTCAATACTAAGCAATTTTGGGTCAGAATTGAGAGGTAGGTGATATATTTATGTTATGTGTGATTATGTGAACTATATAAATAAACTCTTATAGATTTATTGAGATTATGAAAACACATAAATACCATATCTATATATCTTTTTGTGTGTATATATCCTACTGTGTGTTTATCATTGTATATAATATACATTATATTTATCAATGAACTTGTGGAATTTGTAATTACAATGAACTTAATTATATATCTAGTAATATATTACAATAATATATTTTGTATAACCTTAAGATCAAACATAATTTCATTTTAATAATAACTCCTTTATGATCAAATGTATCTTAATTGGTATAGTAACAATGATTTAAGATAATCCTCTACCATATGTTTAGATATGCAACGACTCATAATTATAGGGCAGTGATTCATAATTGTAGTGCAATGACTTGTATTAATTTGTAATGAATTTAATAAATCTACAATAACTTTAAATAATCATGCAACAATTTATACTAAATCTAAAATGACTTATATTACCATGCAACATTCAATATTAAATATGTAGTGATCTGATATACTTCCTAACATTATATATATATATATATATATATATATATATATATATATATATATATATATATATATATATATATATATATATATATATATATATATATATATATATATATATATATATATATATATATATAGTAGATTATGTTAATATAAAATAACGACGTAGGGAAGCAAGATATATATGGACTGTAGTGACTATATACAATGAATCTTTCTAGCGTATGGATTTTTGATAACATATATAATCATATAATGATCTTTTATAATTACGAAGTGCATAATTATATGTACCAATGAGCTACTATATTTACTTAATAGTAATCATAATAAGTGTATATATATTGCTAAGCATATTTATGTTAAAATTGTGCTAATTATGCAATGATATGCATCCTTATAAATTATAAGTATATTTCCTCAATCCAGACTTAGATGCATAAATTATAAGTCTGCATACCAATAGATTGGTAGTATGGGTAGATATACTATAAAAATATACTATATTGAAACATATATAAAAAAAGAAATATACATAGTTTAATTATTTTAGATTATTTATATTAATCCTATTATATTACTTCTTGATTCCCACTTAATATTATATTTATACCTTCTTAATATAATCAAATTTATAGATTATAATGTCTACATTTGGAGTATATGGACATAGGTAGTTAGATTTGCATTTACCTGTAACTTCACCATGATTTGGATTGATCAACACTTCAAATCTTGAAATGTTTTATGATATGTTCATAGAAACACCCGAGTAATGAAAAGCATTTGGAATGTCCTCAGTGTGTGGGAAATGAATTTGTATGTAAAAATATTCAATATGGTTTCTATAGATGATAACCATTTGTTAAGCCCTAATTATTGTTCCTTCTATGACTGTTGGATCTTTATGTCCAAAGATAAATCTTTAAGCTATGTTTTGGTGCCATGGTCAAAGAGGAGATGTATATGATTTAGTTAAATTGGAGCCCCACATGAGCTTATCATTATATCACATTTAATAGATACATGTATTAACTATTGAGATTTATATATATATATATATATATATATATATATATATATATATATATATATATAAAGCTTTTAATGTTTAGAATCTTCCCTACATAATACTACATAACATGGCATCGTTATTGCCAAATTCATACATTGAGAGATACCTTTATGCAACTTAGTTTTCCATCTATAAACCTTGAAGGATATCTATCAATATATTATTTATTAGGTATATTAGATTTGTGGATGTTGATCATGTGATATTGATATTTATTTTCTGATATACCGTGATATTGTTTACCAAATAAAGATATTTGGTGTTTTTCAATGATGTTGTGATCTATTTATATGTGGATCACAATGTGCAAAGGTATCATATTGAGAATTTGAAATCTTATAAAGAGCTTAATGAGAATTATAAATAATTGTTGGCATTTTTATACAACGTTCTTATTATTATAGAAAACTTGTGTATAATGCCTACTATGAGTATTGACATATATAGCTTATATTAGAACATTGGGAGGTGTGCTTATCTTTATAATTTATTATCTATTAAAAATAAAGACAGATTTCTAAAAGATTGGACACTTGCATACAACCACTTAAAAGTATAATAAGTCACATAAATGAAAGACTAAGTTCATATGAGGTATAACTTAAATTATGAGTTGTCTGACACTTCAGAAATAACATGATAGATTGTTGTTATGTATATGCATACAGTAATAAAAACTGGTGAGAGGTACATATTATGAGTAGATTAAAATGTATAAGTGTTTAGATATATATACAATATATTAGTGCATTGTGATGAGTGATTATAAGTTATGTTTCATTTGATTGCTAGTATGAAATTTAAACATAGGATATAGCTGATTGGTATAAACTATACATGCTTGCATATTATTTAGGATTAAGGGACATTTAATTCTTGAAATTATGAGACTAGTTATTTATGATTTCATAGTGTGCTCATGGACAATGATCTATAATATTATGGGATGTCATAGAGTATTTTTATTTTTAAATTATAGTCTAAATATATGTTATACGTAGTTGGTATAAACTATAATTATTATGTCTAGATATATTCGAACATTTAACAGACTAAATGTTTTCATGTTGGTTATTTATATGAATAGTGTATACATGTACCTAGAGGTGTGTACTTCTAATTATAGTTCAATAGGTGGTTAAATCTATATTATAGATTTTTGTAAAATATAATCTTAGTTATGCATGCATATAACCCCTTGTGAGCATAACAAATGCTAGGATAGAATATTATGTGTTTCATGGGAACTAAGACTTGCTTTGTTAAATCTAGTTTCTTGAATATAATCTTATGTTTCCATGTATTTATGACTACTTTATTATGACTGATTATGGAAAATTAGTAGTTATGTCTTAGAAAATTAGACTATGATAATATGGGTTATCACAGAGTGTAGTATATTTGAAAAATACTTATAGTAATTAAAAACTATAGTTAAATATGTATTTTACCTAGATGGTATAAACTATAGTAATTATTTCTATTATGGGATAGATAATAATGTGAGATTTATTCATATATTGGTTGGAATAAATGTATGCTATTAGATTATTGAAGACTTAGAATTTATGTGATATGATTGTTTATAGGATATTAATTGTATGAATATTTTGGTTATATTATGTTAACCAATCTCACATTATTAATATTGAGTAAGTAGTGAGACATAATTCATTGGATTATAGGATCATAATGCTAGATGAAGGCAATCCAATCAAATGGTGTATATGAATTTTGATTGATCTATAGATCACTATTATTTATTATTTGAAAACTTTGGCCAAAGTAATGTTTAGTCAGACATTATCATTTAATGAGTATGATTTATATGTTTGTGTGATATCTTGAAATAAAATGGGTTTTATATGATATAATGCATGTTTAGTTTTATAAATCATATAGCACACGGGTACTAGCTTGTCTCTCTAGATTCCTATACCATCACTATTTACTCATCCATGAAGAGAGTGCCATTCCTTGATGGGATTAGTGCAGGGTATCGTTGGTCTATGGTTGGTGTGGAAAAATACTCAAATGATGCTCTCTCTCCCCACAATAGCACTATTTTATAGATGACACTTAAGATTACCATAGATACTAGAGAGTTCATGGAACTTACGCTCCAAGGAGCGATGTATCTTATATATTTACATTATATTGTATTATATTTGTTATTAAAACATTATCAAGATGATCTATAATTACTTACTTATTGAACATTGACAATAGTGGCTATAGACATGTATCTTCCGTTATTGGCTAATTGAAATTACTTTATATATTTATATTATGATGTGTTTCTTATGATAATAGTGATTATTAATAAATGATATATCATGCTTCATTTATAGTTATTATAATTAGATTATTTTATATGATCACTAATTATATTCTCATAGTGTAATATATTTTAAGTATATGTTTTTTAATTTAAAATAAAATCATGTTTTATATGTCAAATCCAGTGGGGTTGTTACATGTGGTATCAGAGTTGTGGCTAAAACTCTAAGAACTAATGAGTCCATTAGCATTTTTGTATCCTTCTATTTATTAGAAAGGAGAATAGTATAATGTGTTTGGTACATTAAGTGTGTACCCTTAGGAGCACTCGTACCCTTTTAGATTTGTTAAAGGTTTTGTTATTGAGTGTCTCAATGGTGATGGTTATATATGAGGTTTGGGTAGGTGAGTACATATCATAGTTCATGAGTTTTGAACAAGAGATCCCTACCATATTTTGATCACTTAGATCAAACAACTCGAGAGTGATTACATCATTTCTTGGTGATCAAGTCACCTTCTCCATTTTTTTTGTGTTGTGAGTGTTTATTAAGCATGTGATACTTCTCACTTAATTATATATGCATTAGTTTTGTGTCTTATATACACTAATCTGAAGAGTGAAAAAAATTTATAAGACCATTTTTAGATTGGAACCACCTAGTGTGGTGGGTATTATCCTAGTTATCTAGTAGAGAATTCCTATGTGGTTGGAGTTTGTTTTTCGATTGGTAACCCTATGTTTATGTGGATCAGGGTGTCATCTCTCATAATTAACATGGAAGTGATTTATTACTCTTTCACTCTCCTTCAACATCATTATAAGCTACTGAGAGGATTCATATTTTCATGATGTTGATTTAGTGTTACCTTAAATGGAAACTTGTTTTTGAAATATTATTTTAACCTGATTCCCTTGAGTTCGTGGGATAATGTTTTATACTTCTTATTGAGATAGAAGTTGTAGGATTGGATGAGTTGTTGCATATTTGAAGATTATTATTTTCTTTATGGTTGTGGAAGTAGGTTATGATACTACTTTTACAAGTTTAGAAATTAGTTATTGATTATGGCAACTTGGGTTGTGATGTTATCTTTATACCATGTGAGGGTATCTAAGAGTTTTGTTGTTGAGATGTTAGTTCTCTACTTTCTACTTGTGACTTTTTAGAGTCACTACTATATCTAACATATGTATCTAGACCACATGGAGTGGAAAACCTTGAATTTATATTGATTATAGATTAAGAATTACAAGCTAATTATAATTGTTATGTTATTACATACCCTTGATTAGATTGATATAATTTATTTTTTGATTAAAGCATGTTTTTTTGAAGAGATATTTATGTAACTTTCATTGGAAATGAGTAGGGTATAGGATGTGTAGAACATATTGCTAGTCCAAAGGGGCTAAGATAAACTTTTAACTTGTTGTGTACTAGTTGAGCAAGCAAGGAGACATTGTTTCACTTGTTACCTTTATAAGATTTTAAGGATGGTGTGATCCTTGGCCTTTGTATGTTATGATAATTTTAACATTATTTCCTCTTAACTATGAATATAACTCTATAGGTTAAGCTGTGAAATGTGATACGAGTTATGTTTGGCTAGTGGCAACTTAACACAATTATGGAAGATTGCATATTTCTTCTTGTAATGTATGTTGGTGCATATAAATTATTTAGCATATATTATTTCTTTCTAGGATCTATTAGTATAGATTTATGATTCATTATAATTTTTACACATTTTGGAGATCATTAGGTTATAGAGACCTAAGGGAAGAGTGGTGAATTAGGAATGTGAGTTCTAAGAGATGGGAGTGGATCTTATTTAGTCTCACATTGAATTGATAGTTACTAAATTTGAATATGACAAGGGGAGCTTGTCAGATCAGGATTTGATAGATAGACTTGTCAAATTTATTGAGTTTGGATCCGATAAGGGGAGCTTGTCAAATCCAGGATTTGGTAAACAGACTTATTAAATTTAGTCATATGACCATACATATATATACTATGGAATGGGTACCCCTTAATTTTAAAATGTAGCATACATTAGAAATATAATATGCATTGGAAATGTAGTATTTCTAGTTCTTATTCATCATCATACTTGTCAGGAGCTACATGGATTTGTGATAGTATTGACATGTTATACTTACCTGATGCTACATGGATTAGTGATGATATTTACTTATTCACATCATTTTTTCTAGGTTCCTTAAATAATTTTCTCTAAAATGAGAAAAAAAATATCTAGGATAAAGAGATGTGCAGAGGAGCTAGGAGGCTTTGTGGAATTATCTCTGTCTATTTGTTTTTGGATTTTAGGATGATCTCATGTGCTTTTAGAAATTTAGTAAAACTTTCAATGAGATATGTGGGACCCTTTGAGGTGTTAACAGTGGTCAGTCCTATAGTATATAGGCAAAAGTTTTTGACCTCGGAGTGGTCATGATGGAACCATTTAGAGTAAATAATGCTCTCAAACCTTGTTTGTATAATATGGAGATGTCATAGAACAAGTTATTATGGGACTAATATTCCAAGAATAATACTATTTGGAAAGGCTATAATGAGATATATAGGGGAATTTCACATTTATTTGATTAATTTGATACCTTATACTATGATATTTTTCTGTTGAACAATATTTTTAGTTCAAAACTTATGTTTGAATAAGAGTCATCTAGAACGATGATTAGCTTTAGGGGGAAGGATGTTACATCTTGATTCTTCACTAGGCAAACTATTTGAATATCCATGGATATTTATAGTTGATAAATTTAATTTGATTAAGATTTGAGATATATTCTATTATGGGACAGTTTGATATTGCTTAGGTTACATGATACATTGCTATGAGTTAGTTATAATGTAATTGTTTACATTATGAACATGTAGATTTGTTATTTCACTTATATTTTATGATGTATGTATATCATATTTTTATGATCCAACTACTTTCTTATTGTGAGGTTGATGTAGGAGAATTCATCCCTCATAATATGATGAAGGTAGAGCATCATCAAAGAGGGTGACATAGATGAAAATGTCAGAGGATAACAAAGAAATTAGTTATAACCCTATACACATCAAAATATTTAGGACATGTTAGATACATAATAAAATGATTAGCATAGTGCATATTAATGTAATTTGTATTTAAATAGTGTTTACACATGGATAATTGAGTGTTAATTTATTGTTTTTATGTGGAATACATCATGTGTGGTTTCTAGCATAGTTTAAATGGTTATTTATCTTGTGTGACATGTGTATATGTCCATTAATATTTTGGAGATTTATGTAATTAGATTAAATTCAAGGTTATGGATTTTTGAAATTATCATTAAACCATTTTGACATCTAAGATGCTAATTTAATTATCAAATATATATTGATTATTATAATTAGTAAAAAATTGTTAAAATATGATAATTTATTTTTTAAGAGGAAAATTTAGGAAAAAGGAAAACAAAATAAAAAACAATAATTAATTAATTAATTAATAAGGAAAAGTTTGAAATTGGAGAAAGACAAAAGTAAGAAATTAATACAATAAAAAAAAAAAAAAATCTAAAAAGAGAAGTACGCCATGTTTTATAAGAAGAGCTTTTGGAAAGAAAGAGGGAGAAAACCAAGCAAAAGGTAAGGAGGATTAGGTGTAGCAGAGTGTGAAGGTGATTGGAAGAGAAGAAAAGAAGGTGAGAGTTGTGTAAAGAAGATCTTTTCAATACTAAGCAAATCTAGGTTAGAATTGAGAGGTAGGTGATGTATTTATGTTATGTGTGATTATGTGAACTGCATAAATAAACTCTTATAAGTTTGTTGAGATTATAAAACACATAAATACCATATATATATATATATCCTATTATGTGTATATATCCTATAATGTGTATATATCATGTTGTGTGTTTATCATATGTGTATATATATCCTATTATGTGTATATATCCTATAATGTGTATATTATACAACAAACCTAAATATCTATATATATCCTATAATGTGTAATTACAACAAACCTAAATATATATCCAATAATAAACTGAAATAATATATTTTGTATAACCTTAAGATAAAAAATAAGTTCATTATAATAAGAACTCATTTATGATCAAATATATCATAGTTGGTATAGTAATACAAATTTAAGATAATCCTCTACCATAGGTTCATATATGTATCAACTCATAATTATAGGGCATCAATTCATAGTTTTAGTGCAACAACTTGTATTAATTTGTAGCGAATTTACTAAATCTATATTAACTTGAACTAATCATGCAACAATTTGTACTAAATCTACAATGACTTATATTACCATGCAACATTCTATATTAAATATGTAGTAATTTGATATACTTCCTAACAATTCAATATGTGTGTGTGTGTGTGTGTGTGTGTGTGTGTGTGTGTGTATGTTAAGATAAAGCAATAACTTAGGGAAGCAAGATATATATGGACTGTAGCGACTATATAAATTGAATCTTGCTAGTATATGGATTTTTTATATTGTATATAATCATACACCGATATTTTATAATTAATGGGTGCATAATTATATGTATCGATGAGCTAGTATACTTACTTAATATGAATCAGAATATCTACTAGTATGCAGACTTATAATTTATGAATCTAAGTCTATATTGATGGATTAAGTAATTATACTTATAATTTATAAGGATGCAGATTGCTGCATAGTTAACGAAATATAAAAAGTCAAAATAATTAGATGATGTAATAGTATTAGACCATGACTTATATTATGGATCAATAATGTAATATTCTAATACTTTATCATTGTTAGCCATTTCTATTCCACATATAATGATATGTGATTATAATATCGATAGATATTTTATTCATGAAATGAAATTCACTTTTGGGATGCCTTGATGGTGAAATGGTAGACATGAGAGACTCAAAATCTCATGCTAAACAACGTGGAGGTTCGAGTCCTCTTCAAGGCATATATATTGTCATGCCTATTGCCTGATCAATTTGATATAATATGATCAAATTGATCAAGCAATAATATATAATTTTCTTATCTTTTTTTGATACAAAAAAAATTCCAAAAATGATGTTTATTATTTTATAATGTTTGTTCAAGCAATTCATACATAGAATAAATAATAATTCATCGAACAATTAAATTATTCCACCATGTTTCATTTTAGTATCCCTAATATTCTTGTTTCATAGGGCTATAAAAAAAAGAATGAGAATAGGAAATAAAATGCATTATAAAATTAAAATTACTTTTATTAAAAAAGTAATAAAAAATAAAGAAATATAAGTGGATTGCTTATTTTTGGGTTTACATTAATAAATGTATCTTATTTCCTAATCATTATTAGATTGAATGAAGAAATTAAATTGAAAAGAAACTATATAAATCCATTTCAAGGTCTTGAAAGATCTAGAGGTTGTAATATATATTTAACAAATATACCGACGTTGTATCCCTCTACAAACAAATGGTGTATCCCTTTCTCAAAATAAAAATATTAGGAGAAAAGTATACTATAACTAAAATAAAATAAATATTGAGTAAGCATAGTAGAGAAATAAATAATTCTTAGCAAGTTAAAGAAAACTAACTTAACTCTTTTTACCATGTTTATTCTTAAATGGTCGTAATATAAATCTTGATTGATTTGGTCCTTGTTATTCTTATTCAATCCTTTCACTCATAAGCAATTAATGTCATACTGAGAAATCCATTTTGGTTTTAATAATGTCTTGAAAATTTTCAATAAAATTCCATTAGTGAGGAATAAATTTGATAAATATTCATAACTTTCAGATAAATTATTATAAATGAAACATTCATTAGATAATAAATCTATATTTTCCCTTTCTCCTTCAATAAAAAATTGTCTGAATTTATTATATCTTGTCTTTTCTTGCAACCAATGGTCATAAATTAACATTGGATGATATGTATACACACATCTCAATCAGATACCAATTTCATGAGAGCGTTTGAAAGCCTCAAAATGTTCCTTAAGCTCAATCTTAATGTTAGGAGACAAATCATTGTTATTATCCACAATTTTAATTCCTAAGGCTATTTTCCTCACCCTTTTCTTTATTATTATATATTTTATAATTTTTTAATGCCCCTTATTACTCTTGATAAAGTTTAAGTAAGATAAATCCTTTTTATGAGTTCTTGAGGAACAAAAAGTTCTCCTCATGAAAAAGCAGTGTGCTTATTTTAAAAGCGAATACTCATGGGATCCCAAAGAAATCACTGAGATAAATAGATTATTGGTGTACCTAAAGGTTTATATTCCTTTGCATAATATTCTATATTAAATTTATATATTACCATATTTTTAAACCTATTGTATAATGATCTTGCTTCCTAAAAAGCATCTAGCTTTCTTTGTGGAACATTGGAAGGATCATGATAAACATGAAAGGGGTCATAAGATGATAGAAATTTCATCCAAAACAAACTGGAAAGATGGGTTGGACTTTCTTGAAACCCTCTGAATAGATGAATATAATCCAATAAAGGGTTATCTATTATTATATAATTTATATGATCGAATCGATTACTATGAATAAAACTAAAATTCTAAGTCCTAGGAGAACAAACTACGTCAGTGAATAATTCTCCTATGTAGTAGTACTAAATTCTTTAGATATAATGATCTTGTCTAATATAGAAGATAATCATTTTTGCATCATATCTCTTTTGAATTGAGGAGTAATTGTGATGTGATTTTTATCAGAATTATTTCGATGTATTATTACCAACCATGGAAACTCTTCCAGAAGACTATAAAATACTGGAAGCTAGAGCAAAATCATTTGCAATGAAAAGATAAACAAAATTCCAATTATCTCTATTTGATTTTGATAGAAACTAATAATCTTGAGATACTGATCTAGCCAAGAAACCTAACATATGATAGAATATGGTTAATTCCTTCACAACTGTTCTATTAATTGAAGGTTCTAAATACCAGTAATGCAAATAGTATTCCCTTTGACCCTATAAGTCCATTCTAAGATTCAAGAAATTCTTGTAATATGTTAGTTTATTTTGTATAATAGTTTTCATATCTTATAAGGAAGTAATTTATAAATATTACTGAATTGAAACTTAAAATTGTTTGGAGCCCAACTTGGTCTATACATAGCTTCTCCAATTATCCTATTGATTATAGCTGAAGTGTTTCAGCTAATACTAATTAGCCAGATGTCATTGGAAATATTTGCCAAATCTAATGTAGTAAAACCTCTAGTCATTAATCCAAATTCATCATAATAGTTCAAATATTTTTTCAAATAGATCCCTTTGTTATGTAAAAGCAAAGGAAATTCCTTTTCTCAATGTGGGGCAAGAAACTTTTTAGTATTGATAAATTTATCAAATCTTCATTTACCATAAGGAGTTATTAAAACCGGATCCATTTTTGTACAAATATGAGTCAAAGTAATAAAAACAATATTTTGTTTTATATTGGTTTCTTCCTCGTAATCACCAATATGATATGTATCTCTAAAGATTTCCCTCAATAATGTAGTAAGGTAGAAGTGATCATTCAGTTCATGAATGCTTGGAATCCATATGATGCAAGGATACATCAATTTTGACAATTTGAGTGCAAACATGAATTGGAGAAATTTTCTCTCATAATACTCCAAAGATAAATTCTCTCCTTGATCATGTCAAAAAAATTTCAATTTTTTTAATAAGAATCATTTTCATTTATGTCTTGCAGTCTACCTAACCAACCTAGAGACCTAAGTACCTTTTCATGCTCAAGGTATGATTTCTTAGCTGAAGACGTATACTCAGATTCATAGTTGAGCAGAAGTCTCTCCTACTTCAAAAAATTTTTAGGAGATATTTTTATTAAAGGTAGATAAGAATCTACTACTAGACTTTTGCCCAAATATGATCATCCAATTTCCCTAGGCCCTGTCATTAAAATTCAATTTGATAGGGATGATAATGGGTAGAGTTGGAAAATAATCACTTGGTGAGATAGAGATGGGTGAGTTGGCAGAGAGGTAATCTACTACTGAAAAACATGGAAGACCCACCTTTCTGATAGAGAAAAGGAATCAAACTCATAATTCATTATACCTAGCTAAATAGTTTTAGATAGATATTTAAAGTAAAGAAGTCCCAGGTGTTTCCCTTTCTTGAAATATTGAGAAAAGAAACCATTAGGGGGAGTTAATTTTGATCCAAATTTAGAGATTCATTCTTGTACTAAAAACAATCTCTTCTCTTTCGAAAATGAATCATCCATTCCGTATTCATACAAAAATCTATTTAAAAGTGTTTTCAATCTCCTACACTTTTTGAAAGGCTAGGAAGACCATTTATAATTTTTAAAATACCAAATTTATAATATTTGGGATAATCTTATATCATTATAATCCATCACCATATTTACAAAATTGAGGAATGTCAGCCAACAACCATACCAAGAGATATTATTATAAAATCTGAGCATTTTAAAAGAATGCATGATTTCTCTTACCTTCATAAAGTAGGGCTCATACTCTAAATATTTGAGAAACTTGACATTGCTATAAAAATGAATAAAATAAAAGGGAAATATGTAGGACACATAGAAGAAAAATCCAATGAAAATAAAATTAAATTTATCATACTCCCAAACATTTCATATATATTTCCATGTATCAAATGATACTGACTTATCCTTTCCCTCAAATATAATTTGATTAATTGGTTATTTCCAATCCAAAATATTCTAATAGGATAACAACATATTCAATTTTGGGATACATTTTGCTCTAACTTCTCACTCTAGAAGTTTCCAAAATTGATCAGAGAGTGCCCACACAATATTCAAAGTATGATGGAATAATAATCCATTTATGTTTCAAGTAGAATACTTGGAAAAAGTAACAAAAATATAGAAATACATGGGAAACCAAATAAATCCACTTGGTTTTACTCAAAACCATCATTGTTTTTGATTTAAACAAAGGAATTATTATAAATATTTATGAGAATATGAGAAAATACATAATTGCATTGTAAATTATGTATGACATATAAAAGGTTCCTCAAACTATGGAGGAATTACATGTATAAATATTGTAAAAAATGTTGATTTGATTAAGGTCAACATATATATCAGATTTACCAACTTGTTCATCAAAAAATGGGGTCAAGATAAAGAAATTGAGCAATTAAGAGACAAAGTGCAAAATATGCTTATACAAAATATGATTGATTATGTGAATTGAAATTTTTTCATTTCTATATAAAAATTTGATAAAACTTATAGAGAACCTAATATTCTTGCAGAATATATTTCTATACAACTAAAGGAGAGAGTTGAAATAAAAAAAATAATAAACAAAGCTATTGAGTTGGTTGAAGAGGCAGATGTCAAAGGTATTAAAATAAAAATCAAAGGACATCTTAATAGAAATGAGAGATCCTGTAAAGAATCAACCATGTAAGGTAGAATTCCCTTATAGATCCTTTAAGCTAAAATTGATTATTGTTATTATGTGGTTCAAACTGTTTATGGAGTATTTGGTATCAAAATATGGATCTTTGTTAAAAATGCATAATAATTTTTTGAAATCGGATTGATTATAAATCATTGATTCTATAAGATCAAATAAAAATTGGATTAACATCTTGGAGCAGTGTTATGCTTAGTGTACGACTCGTTGAGATCAAGTTTTTGCCATATTTTCTAAAAAGATGGAGAAATCAAAATAAGAATGAATTGGTCTCTGATATATAACTAGAAACCCATTCTTTCTTTCATATTACTAAAAACCAATAAACTATCTAATAGATAGTTCCATAAATTGAACAAAAGACTTTCTTCCACAAAGAGACAAATAAATAAGATCTATATCTCTTGTGAAGCAAAAAAGGTCTTTGGTAATGCAAGAAAAGAAAAAAATGAGGAGGGAGAAAAATAAATAAATAAATCTTCTTCCTTATAGTATTGTATGGTTAATAAATCACCTCCAAAGAGAAGTCTGATAAAGCATAAGAATTATCCTGGTCTATTTAGAATTAAATCTATTGGGTTTATAAAAAAGAGCTTTGGGTCAATGGAAACTAAGGAAATTGATTATTTAATAAATGAAATAAGAGCTCCATTGCAGAGGGTAGTTCTCAACAACCATTTGACATTAAGTTATGGGAGTGATGGAACCTGTGACTACATTAAGATCATATAGGAATCTTAATCATCCATTTGATAGGATGGCAAAATAAACCAATAAAGAATTTATCTCATTGGAGTCTGTCTATAAATTGGCTTGATGAAGCAAATACTGGAAGAGTGAATATTTGCTTGTGAAATTTGTATTGGGCAGTATCGATGTAAATAAAAGAGATAAATATTTGTTATGTGTTTCATCAATTATAGTACTATATATATATATATATATATGTATATGTATGTATTATGTGTTATTCATATATCCATATTGTGTTATCTATATAACATATGTGATATATATTGTATATACCAGTTTGTCATAGATTGTCATTTAGATGCTTACTTACTCCATCATTTGGACAAAAATGGCCTTGTAATGTAAAGATCTTGGATATAAACGGGTGATTTTTTAGTGGGAAAATTAATGCTTGAATCAAAAGAAGACTCATTATTCAATACTCCACAAGGAAGATTATTGCAAGATTTATTTGATATTAAGGCACCACCCACTGGAAAAGAAGATTATTTTTGAGTCCCTAAAGGTGTAAGAGGCTGAGTTATTGATGTGAGATGTATCCATGAAGAAGATAATTTTAGTGATATTGTGTAAAAATTATGTGTATATATTTCAAAAAAATGTAAAATACAAGTGGGTGGTAAAGTAGCTGGAAGATATAGTAATAAAGATATTATTTCAAGAGTTTTGCCCAGATAAGATATGCCCTATTTACAAAATGGAACACTAGTGGATATGGTATTAAATCCATTAGGGGTACATTTATGAATGAATTTTGGATAGATCTTTGAATGTTTGCTTAGTTTAGCAGGAAAACTAATGAATAAACATTATATAATAACACCTTTTGATTAAAGGCACAAACGAGAAGCTTGTAGAAAACTAGTGTTTTCTAAACTTTATAAAGTTAGTGAGAAAACAACTAACCCATGGTTATTTGAACGTGATCATTTTGGAAAAACATAGATTAATTGATGGAAGAACATGAGATATTTTTGAACAACATATTACTATAGGAATAGATTATATCAAAATTGTGTCATCAAGTTGATGACAAAATTCATGTACATTCCAGTGGACCTTATACAATGGCTACACAACAACCTTTGAAAGGAAAATCCAAACAAGGAGGGCAATGAATAGGAGAAATGGAAGTTTGGGCTCTATAAGGTTTTAGTGTTGCCTATATTTTACATGAGATTCTTACTTTAAAATCTGACCATATGGATGCTCGTGAAAAAGTATTTGGTGCCATTCTCACTGGAGAGACAATGCCTAAACCTAACACTCTTACATAATCTTTTTGATTACTTATTCAAGAACTATGATCTTTAGCTATAGAATTGAATCATACTATTCTATCTGAGAAATAATTTTAGATAGATAAGAAGTTTGATCAAAATGAATTAAATTTTTTATTTTATGAGTGACTAGGATAAACATCAACAACTTTGAATTGGAGTAGTTTCTCCCGAGCAGATTCTTGTTTGGTCTGAAAGAATTTTACCTAATAGAGAAAGAGCCAGAGAAGTGATTACAAACTATACTGTAGATTAAATAGCTTATGAACTAGAAAGAGATGGATTATTTTGTGAAAAAATATTTGGACCTAAAAAAAGGGGATTTTGTGCTTATAGAAAATCTCAAGTGATTGAGAATGAAAAAGAAGACTAGAAATCCAATTTTTGTGCCCAATGTGGATTTGAACTTGTTGATTCTCAATTTTAAAGATATCAAATGGGATACATTAAACTGGAATGTCTATTTATTCATATTTGGTATTTCAAATGGCATCCTAGTTATATTGTGGATCTATTAGATATAACTCATAAAGAATTAGAAGACCCAGTATACTGCAATGTGTGACTTAATCATAAGCTTTGATTATACAGATATGTAGGAACTATCATCCTATTCAAATTGGGGTTCCCTTAGTTCTGACACATCCCTTGGGAAGAGTAACATGAAGCTCAAAATTAGAAGCATTGTGAAGAGATATTGATAAGGAGGAATGAATATAGGGTTAATATCTTGTATATTAAAATTGCTAATTGGACTTCATAAAAACACTTCTTTTCTTATATTAATAAGAATGGACTAAAAATATATATTTTTTAGATTATCATTGATTTATTCAAGATCAAAAAGAAGCTATGATTATATGAATCTATTCATTGCACATATGCTTCAAATAGTATTGTAACCATCAAAGTAAAGTAGAAACCTACAGGTTCAAATAAAATGAGATACAAACAAGTAAATCCCTTATGAGTTTCAAATGAATTGCAACTATTTCACAAAGAAATTTATCATTCAAAAGGGATGAGACTACTCAAGAATTCCATATTTATGTCATAATATGAATCGTAAACAAATATTATAATTAACTTAGAACTTGATCAAAGAGTAACTATTTAGTCTTTCTATAGAGCAATATATAATCACTTTCAGTTTTTGTATATTTACTTGAGCTAGATGAGAGGAAACTTTCATGTCTGATTTTGAGGGGGGGGAAATACTAGACTAACCTATCCAAATGTTTATATTACTAGGTCCATAGATAACAAGCCAAATTTATTGTGATTTTAGGTTTCACTTAAATATGAGCATCAATCCTAGCTAGAGATTATTGCTTATTATCTCTCTTAGGATTTCTGGCTATTTCAAGAGAGAGAAATAGCCACTGGGGTAAAATCTATCAGAGACCAACTAGCAGGTCTAGATCTAAAAATTATTTTTTATCATTCATAAATGGAATGGAAAAGATTGGATGAAATAATATCTATACTATTTATGAGGACTACTAATGCCAAAAAGGATATAGTTTTTGATAAGGGATTAAAAAATATGTATGATAAATTGAATGAGTGAGAACTTCAAAAACTTCAAAGAAATGATATTTTGGATATATGCATGAGATTAGATAAATATTTTATTCAAGCAAATATAGAACCATAATGGATGGTTTTATCCCTATTACCAGTTCTTCCTTCTGATATGAGGCCAATGTTTCAATTAGATGAAGTTGGACTGATTACTTCAGATCTCAATGAATTTTATTAAACAATTGTCCATTGAATTAATCTTATTATTCACCTCATTAAAAATACTAATGTATTAGTAATGCTGGATTTATTAACTGATCAAAAGAGATTAGTCCAAGAAGCTGTAGATGCACTTTTTGATAACGACATCGGTGGACAACCAATGAGAGACAGTCATGATAGACCTTATAAATCATTATCAGATTTCATCCAAGACAAAGAAGGAATATTTCATGAAAATTTACTTGGAAAACAAGTTGATTATTTAGGTCATTCTATTATTATGGTAGGTCCCCTTCTCTCATTATATCAATGTGGATTACCTTGATAAATCACATTAGAGCTTTTTCAAGCATTTTTAATTCATGATCTAATTGAATGACATATTACTCACAATCTAAGAGTAGCTAAAAGTATAATTCAAGATAGGGGACTAATTATATGGAACATACTTAAACAAATTATGCAAAGACATCCCATATTATTAAATTGGGTGCCTACCTTACACAGATTAGGAATACAAGCATTTATACCTATTTTAATAGAAGAACGTGTAATTTATTTACATCCATTGGTTTGTGCAAGATTTAATGCACATTTTTATGGAGATTAGATGGATATCCATGTACCTCTATTGATAAAATCTCAATTAAAATCTCATTTACTTATGTTTTCTCATCTCAATCTTATCTATCCAACTATAGGATATCCTATTTACATACCGACTCAAGATATGCTTCTCAGACTTTATAGATCAACTCTTCAAAAAAATCAAGGTATTTATGAAAATAGGTACCGACTAGATAACTCAAAAAACAAGATCATTTCACCTTCATTTTATAGTTATGATGATGCACTCAGATCTTATCAACAAAAATGAATTGATTTAGACAGTCTGTTATGGCTCTGGTGGGGGAGAGATATAGATATCCATATTATAAATCTAGTACACTAAGAAGTCCCTGTCGAAGTTCAATATGAATCTTTGGGTAATTTATATGAAATCCATGAAAATTTTTGAATAAGAAAAGGTAGAATGGGAGAAATAATTCTTAAATACATTTGAATAACCATTGGTCATACTCATTTTAATCGAGAAATAAAAGAAGCCATAAAAGGTTTTTGGGCTTATGATATCTGACAATAAATATCACTATCCAGAATATAATATTATTAGTCTTATGATCCTTTAATTTATAATAAGAAATAGAGATCAAGTATAAATAGAGATCAAGTAGAAGTAGATATCAAGTAGAAATAGAGATCAAGTAGAAATAGAGATAAAAGGAAGCCTTCCAGCTTGAACCCATTGTTGAATCTTGCTACCCCAAATGGGAGGTTTTCTTCTTATGGCAAAACCTAATTTTTTCAAAGTGTTCTTTCACTTATAAGTACCATTTTATAATAAAGTGATGGATAAAACTAATATGAAACAACTTATTAGTAGATTCATAAATCAATTCAGAATGACATATACATCCCATATATTAGAACAACTGAAGACTTTATGTTTCCAATAAGCTACTAATGTATCTATTTAATTAGGAATTGATGATATTTTAACAACACCATATAAAGCATGGCTTATCCAAGATGCATAGTGACAAGGTTTTGCTTCATAAAAACATCATGATAATGGGAATGTACATGTAGTGGAAAAATTATGTCAATTGATCAAAATATGGCATGCTACCAGTGAATATTTGAGAGGAGAAATGAATCCAAATTTTAGGATGACTGACCCTTTTAATCCAGTATATACAATGTCCTTATTTAGAGCTAGAGGAAGTACATCTCAGGTTCACCAATTAGTAGGTATGAGGGGACTAATGTCAGATCCTCAAGGAAAAATTATTGATCTGCCCATTCAACGAAATTTTCATGGACTCTCTTTAATGGAATGTATTATTTCCTACTATGGTGCTCATAAAGGAGTTGTGGATAATTATATATGAATTGTAGATGATGGATACCTCACACGTAGACTTGTTGAAGTAGTACAACACATTATTATGCATAAAGCAGATTGTGGAACTATCCAAGGTATTTTTTTAAGTTTCATTCAAGGTTGAGAAAGAATAAAAATCTAATTATTCTACAAACAAAAACACTAATTGATCATGTGTTAGTAGATTCTATATATATAAATGGGAGATACATTGCCACACACAATCAAGATATTGGGATTAAACTTGCTAATCAATTATGAAACCTCCAAAAACAACCAATATATATACAAACCCATTTTAATTTCAAAAGTATATCTTGGATTTGTTAATTATGCTATGGTCAGAGTAATACTCATATAAAATTAATCAAATTAGGAGAAGCAGTCAGCATTATTATAGGCCATCAATTGGATAACCAAGGACTCAACTAACATTAAGGGCTTTTCATACTGGTGGGGTATTTATAGATGATATTGTAGAACATATATGAGCCCCTTTCATTATAAAAATTGATTTCAATGAAAATTCAGTTTATCCTACATGTACACATCATGGACATCCTACTTATATATGTTATAATAGTTTATGTGTGACTATTGATAGTCAAGATAAAGTAGAAAAATTAACCATTCTAATAGAAAGTTTACTTTTCATTCAAAATCATCAACTCATGGAATCAAAATAATTTATTATTGAGGTTCATGCTAAAACATCACCCTTCAAAGAAAAAGTGGAGAAACATATCTATTCTAACCTAACAGGAGAAATGCATCAGAGTATCCCTATGTCTAATTTTATATTAAAGACAACTCATTTATGGGTATTATTAGGAGGTATGTATGAATCCATTGTAGTACCTTTTTATTCATTTCATAAAGATCAAGATCAAGGGGATATTACACCACTTATTCTTGACAAACATCAATCACTTTTGAATTATTCAGTGGATCATGTGAAACATGAATCAATTAACTCAAACTTTTCCAAAAAAGAAAAAAAACTTTAGTTATTTTGAAACTGATCAAACCATATATAAGAAAGATCAAAGCTCTATTTATTCCACTATTATTTATGAAAATCCCAATATGATGGGAAAAAAATAAACAAATCAACTCATCATACCATTATGGTGCGATAAAGAATGGGTAAAGTGAAGAATCCCTTGTCCTGATTTGATTCTTAGAATACCCAAAAAAGGTATTCTATAGAGAAATCAGTTTGTTTTTAAATTTTGAATGACCCTTGAATTGATAATTCAAGAATAAAATATGGGGAGATAATTAGGGGTGATTCAATTGAAAAAAAAATGATTTCTCTTGAAAATCCCTTAGCCAAAGGATTAAAACCAAAAATAAAAGAGGCTCATGTTTCTATTATTTTAGTAAGAACAAATAAGATCATTATCAATATGATTAAAATTAGCTTGATAAAATACCCCTTTTTTAATATGGAAAAAGGGAAAAATATAGAAAGTTATAAATTTATGTCTCATAACAAATTAGATCAAACTAATCCTTTTTCTTCTAATGATAAAAGTAAGGGGACCATTCGTTCATTACCTAATGAGAATAACAAAAGTGAATATTTTATGGTTCTATCCCCTTAGGATTTTTTGCAAATTGGTGTATTTAATGATTTAAAAGGTTTCAATACAGAAAAAAATTAATTCAAAAGGATCTAATTAGATAAATCATTAAATTGTCAGATCTCTTGGGTTACTTACATAGTATTGCTAATCGTTTCCCATGCTCCCATTTTATAACTTCTAATAAAGTCTTACTAAGTAAACATTCAATTTATGACATTTACACAAATAATTTCCAAATACCTAAATGCTATTTTATGGATGAAAATATGGGAATTTATAAATTTGATTCATGCAGGAATATTATTTCCAATTTACTAAATTTTAATTTGTACTCCTTATCCAATTTTTGTGAAAAAACATTTCTAGTAATTAGCCCTAGACAATTTATTTATGAAAGTGTATAGATATCCAAAAATGAACCACTCCATGCATCTAGTCAAGTTATAGTCGTTCATGAGGAATCTTTAGTCATTAGATTCGCTAAACCCTATTTGGGTACTCAAGGAACAACTCTTCATGGTAATTATGGAAAAGTTATTTATGAAGGAGATACATTGATAAATTTGTTATACTAAGTATTAAAATATGATGATATAATTAAAGGTCTTCCTAAAGTTGAACAATTGTCAGAAGCCTATTTGACTACTTCAATGTAAAAAAATAGCAAAGAAAATTCAAAAATTGAATAAACACTTTGCAAGATCTCTTGGAAACTTTTGGCAGTCATTCATCAATGTTAGGATAAGTATAGAGCATAGCCAGATTTAGTTAGTCAATCAAATTCAAAGTGTTTACTGATCCCAGGGGTACAAAATTTTGATTAACATATAGAAATTATTGTACATCAAATGACATCAAAAGTTTTAATTGTAACATAATACTTATGGTTTCTATTGAATTGAAAAAAAAATGTTTGATCATAATATATCGTAATTTTATAAATATCAATTATCTTTTGATAATAAAAATTCAAAATAATTAGATGATATAGTAGAATTAGACCATGACTTATATTACAAATCAATATTGTAATACTCCAATACTTTATCCTTCTTAGCCATTTCTATTCCACATATAATGATATGTGATTACAATATCGATAGATATTTTATTCATGAAATAAAATTCACTTTTGGGATGCCTTGATGGTGAAATGATAGATATGCGAGACTCAAAATATCATGCTAAATAGCATGGAGGTTCGAGTCCTCTTTAAGGTATATATATTGTCATGCCTATTTCCTAATCAATTTGATCTAATATGATCGAATTGATCAAGCAATAATATATAATTTCCTTATATTTTTTTGATACTAAAAAAAATCCAAAAATGATGTTTGTTATTTCATAATGTTTGTTCAAGCAATTCATACATAGAATAAATAATAATTCGTCAAACAATTAAATTATTCTACCATGTCTCATTTTAGTAGCCCTAATATTCTTGTTTCATAGGGATATAAAAAAAACTAATGAGAATAGGAAAGAAAATGCATTATAAAATTAAAATTACTTTTATTAAAAAAGTAATAAAAAATAAAGAAATTTAAGTGGATTGCTTTTTTTTGGTTTACATTAATAAATGTATCTTCTTTCCTAATCATTATTAGATTGAATGAAGGAATTAAATTGAAAAGAATCTATATAAATCCCTTTCAAGGTCTTGAAATATCTAGAAGTTGTAATATATATTTAAAAAATATACCGACGTTGTATACCTCTACAAACAAATGATGTATCCCTTTCTCAAAATACAAAGGGTAGGAGAAAAGTATACTATAAATACAATAAAATAAATATTGAGTAAGCATAGTAGAGAAATAAATAATGCTCAACAAGTTAAAGAAAACTAACTTAACTCTTTTTACTATGCTTATTCTTAAAAGGGTCACAATATAAATCTTTATTGATCTAGTCCTTGTTAGTCTTATTCAATCCTTCCGCTAATAAGTAATTAATGTCATTCCGAGAAAGCCATTTTATTTTTAATAATGTCTTGAAAAATTTCAATAACATTTTTTTAGTGAAGAATAAATTTGATAAATATTCATAACTTTTAGATAAAGTATTATAAATGAAACGTTCATCAGATAATAAATCTATATTTTCCCTTTCTCCTTCAATCAAAAACTGCTTGAATTTATTATCTCTTGTCTTTTCATGCAACCAACGGTCATCCATTAACATTAGATGATATGGATACACATATCTCAATCAGATACCAATTTCTTGAAAGTGTTTTAAATCCTCAAAAAGTTCCTTAAGCTCAATCTTAATGTTAGGAGACAAATCATTATTATTATTATCCATAATTTTAATTCCTAAGGCTATTTTCCTTACCTTTTTTTTTTCTTACTATAGATTTTATCATTTTTCCCCCCTTATTACCCTTGCTAAATATTAATTAAGATAAATAATTTTAAGGAGTTCTTGAGGAACAAAAAGTTCTCCTCGTGGAAAAGTAGGGTGCTTATTTTTAAAGCGAATACTCACGAGATCCCAAAGAAATCATCGAGTTAGATAGATTATTGGTGTATCTAAAGGTTTATATTCCTTTGCATACTCTTCTATATCAAATTAATGTATTCCCATATTTTTAAACCTATTGTATAATTATATTGCTTCCTAGAAAGAATCTAGCTTTCTTTGTGGAACATCGGAAGGATCATGATAAACAAGAAAGGGGTCATAAGATGATAGAAATTTATTCTAAAATAAACTGGAAAGATGGGTTGGAATTTATTGAAACCCTTAAAATATATGAATATAATCTAATAAAGGGTTATATATTGTTATATATTTTATATGATCGAATTGATTCCTATGAATAAAACTAAAATTCCAAGTCCTAGGAGAACAAACTATGTCAGTGCGTAATTATCCTACATAGGAGTACTTCAATTCTTTAGATAGAATGATCTTATATACTATAAAAGATAATCATTTTTGAATCATATCTATTCTGAATTCATGAGAAATTGTGATGTGATTTTTATGATCTAGGAATTTGACTCAAGAGAGGATGGTTATTATCGTGTTAGTTTCAAAATGAAAATAAAATGAAAGAAACACACTAACTATCATAACATCTCTAGGCCTAGACATTGGGGAGAGCTTAGCTAAAAAACATGAATAAAACACATAGCTAAAATGCAAAATAAACTCTCTTTTACCTTCCTTGGATGCTCCAAATTGCTTGTTGTAGTGGCTTGCTCGGCTGGTGCTCATGAAGTCTTCATCAAAGGAGGCTTGGTTATCTCCTCTTCTCCTTGGCACCTTGTGGATTTGGCTTGGCTTGGATTGGAATAAATTTGGCATGCTAAAACTAATTGAAATGTCTTTTGGAATCATTTTTTCATTGTCAATTTGCACCAAAATAGCTTAGAAATGATGTTCATGGCCTCTCTATTTATAGTTTTTTGCAAATGGTTAGAATCAACCCGAACAGTCCATCTCAGGATTGAGATGTGTGGTTAAGGATTAATTCAATTATGAAATTAAAATTGATAAATAGGTTTATAAATATTTGAGATAAAGGAGAAATTAAGAGGCATGGAGGGCATTGATGAGGCATGGGAGGCATGAATCTTGATCTTTATGGCATTTATGTCCTAGGGATGTCTTCCCAAGAAATGAGGTCACCTGATGATGTAGATATTCAATATTCATTTCCAAAAATAAGTATTCAACAAGATTTAATGGAATTTTTAATTAGGCTCTAATTTTATTTAATTATCTCTTAATAATTATTAATCACTTTGTGCACAAATTACTCAAATTGATTAAAATGCCTTATTATTAGTCCAAAATTTGACTGGATTGAAATTGGAAGTCAATATCAGATGCATTGGATCTGTATTCCCATTTAGGATGTTACCAACATGAAATAACAAAGGAACGTGTCTTGTGTAATTTGATTGAAAAGAGGAATCCAAAGCACCCAAGTGCAAAATTGGCATTTTGACTCAGAATGATCTGATCAAAGTTAGCTGGCCCATAAATTGCATTGTCTCATTTATGGATACCCTAGCCAAAATCGACACTTGAATATGTTAGTTTCACATCATTTACCATGTTTTAGTGTTTTTAGGATAAATTGTGCATTTTGGTGGAAATTGGTTAAAATCCTAGTTGGAGGTTATCGGTGGCCAGTTTTAGGTGTCTACAATTTTTATCAGAATTGTTTCAATGTATTGTTACCAATCATGGAAACTCTTCCAGAAGACTTTGTAAAAGACTAAAATCTAGAGAAAAATTATTTTAAATGAAAATATCAATATGAGTCCAATTCTCTCTATTTTATTCCAATATAAACTAATAATCTTGAGCTACTGATCCAGCCAAGCAACCCAAAATATGATAGAATATGGTTAATTCTTTCACAGTTATTCCAGCAATTGAAGGTTTTATATACCAGTCATGAAAATAGTATGATCTTTGATCCTATAAGTATATATATACTGTGCTATGCACATTTTTGTTAAAATTATGCTAACTATGCAATGATCTGCATCCTTATAAATTATAAGTATATTTCCTCAATCCATCAATCTAGACTTAGATGCATAAATTATAAGTTTGTATACTAGTAGATTGGTAGTATGGCTGGATATACTATGGAAATATACTATATTGAAATAGATATAGAAAATGAAATACACGTAGTTTAAGTTTCAGATTATTTATATTGATCCTATTATATTACTTTTTCCCACTTAGTATTATATTTATACATTCTTAATAGAATCGGATCTATACATGATGATGTTTACCTATAACTGAACCATGATTTGGCTTGATCTAGACTTCAAATCTTGATATGTTTTGTGATATGTCTATAGAAATAACTAAGTAATGTGAAGCATTTGGAATGTTCTCAGTGTGTGGGAGACAAAGTTGTATGTGAAAATCTTCAACATGGTCTCTATAAACCATAACCATTTGTTAAAGTCTGATTGGTGTTCCTTGTATGATTGTTGGATCTTTGTGTGCAAAGATAAATATTTAAGTATGTTTTGGTGCCATGGTCTAGGAGGAGATATAGATTATTTAGACACATTGGAGCCTCACATGAGCATATCATTATGTCACATTTAATAGGTACATGTACTAACTATTGAGCTAGATATATATATATATATATATATATATATATATATATATATATATATATATATATATATATATATATATATATGAAGATTCTAAACATTCAAATCTTCATATATATATATATATATATATATATATATATATGCAAATCTTCATATATATATATATATATATATATATATATATATATATATATATATATATATATATATGAAGATTTGAATGTTTAGAATCTTCATATATATATATATATATATATATATATATATATGAAGATTCTAAACATTCAAATCTTCATATATATATATATATATATATATATATGAAGATTTGAATGTTTAGAATCTTCCCTACATAATCCTACATAAAATGGCATCATTATCACCAGATTCATACATTGATAGATACCTTTATGCAACTTAGTTTTCCATCTATAAGCCTTGAAGAATATCTATCAATATATTCTTTATTAGGTATATTATATTTTTGGATGTTTATCATGTGATATTGATATTTATTTGTTGATATACCATGATATTATTTACCAAATAAATATATTTGGTGATTTTTATGATTATTTTAGCTATATATATGTGGATCACATCGTGAAAAGGTATCATATTGGGAGGTTAAAATCTTATAAGGACCTTGGTGAGAATTATAAATGATTGTTGGAATTTTTATAAAATATTCTTATTATTATTTGAAAACTTGTGTAGAATGACTATAAGTTATGTTTCATCTGATTGTTACTATGTAGTTTAAACATAGGATATACTTGGTTTATATAAACTATACTTGCTTGCCCATTATTTAAGATTAAGGGACATTTGATTCTTGAAATTATGAGATTGATTATTCGTGATTGAGTAGTGTGCTCATGTATAATGACCTATGATATTATTGGATGTCATAGAGTGTTTTCATGTGGAAATTATAATCTAAATGTATGTTATACCTAGTGTAGACACCTAAAACTACCCACTGATAACTCCCACTAGGCTTTTGACCAATTTCCACCAAAGTGCACAATTTGGCTTAAAAACACTAAAATGCATTAAATGAGTTGAAATTGATATATTAAAGTGATTATTTTGACCAATGTATCATTAAATAGGGCAATACAATTTATGGGCCAGCTAACTTTGATCAGATCATTTAGAGTCAAAATACTAATTTTGCATCTGGGTGCTCTGGATTGCTCTTTTCTGTCAAATCTCTTGCACAAAACATGTGCATTTATTATTTTGTGTTGGTAACATCATAAATGGGACAATGAATCCAATAAATTTGACATTGATTTCTAATTCTAATCTAGTTAAATTTTGGACCAATAAAAAGACATTTTGACCAATTTGATTAATTGTGCACCAAGAGCCAAAATTTGCACCAAAGTTGACTAATCATGTTTTAGGATAATTAAACCAAATTAAGGCCTTAAGTTAAATTTACATGGAACTTATTGAATAAATATTTATTGAAAATTTATTTCTATTAACTGTATCATCAGATGACATCATCATATGGAGTGGCATCCATAAGCCATAAATACATAAAATATCAGGATTATGGATCTCACATGCCTCATTAAGACCCTCCATGCCTCATTAATACCATCCATGCCTATTAAATAACCCTATATCCAAAATATTAATGAGGATATTTGTATAATGAATCTCATATTTGGATTTATTCATGGCCACACATCTCAATCTTGAGATGGATGGTCATGGTTGATCCTCAAACCATTCCAAAAATCTATAAATAGGAGGCCTTACCTATTAAATTTTAATATCTCACATACCAAAGTTATAATGCTAAATTGATTCCAAATATTCATTCAAATTAGCATTATAATGTCCAAATATTGAGCCAAGCCAAGCTAAGTCAAAGCCACAAGGTGCCAAGGAGAAGAGGAGATACCCAAACCTCCTTTGATGAAGACTTCATGAGCATAAGCCGAGAAAGCCACTACTACAAGATAATTTGGATAAATAAAGGAAGGTTAAATATTTTTTCTCTTTCATGTTTTAGTTGTGTTTCCATTCTAGTATTGTTAACTAAGCTCAACCAAATAACTAGGCCTAGATATGTATGTTAGCTAGTGTGTTGGTTTTTTAATTTAATTTTATTTTGTCTCTAACCAAATAATAACACATATCTTGATTCAAATTAATATTTCATATAATGGCATGCCTTATGGGATGATATTCATGAGAGCGCAGTCCACAAATTTATTTGTGTTTCATAGTTTTGATTCTTTTTTGTTGTTTTTTCTTTGAGTAAAAATGGCCATAAATAAGTAATAAATTTTTATTTATTTAATTTTTTTTATTGATATATATAAATATGTCATTGATATTCTTAAAAAATTTCACAAAATAATTATTTATATTTTAGAATTTATAGCTATTTTAGTGACTGCCACTTTCTATTTTTTATTTGTCTAGTAAAAATGGTTAGAACAGAGTTGATAATTTTTTTTGAATTAATATTTCAGAATTAAAAAATTTCAAAGATGTGTGACCTGGACTTATTGATAACATATAAAAATTTCATAGAAAATAAATCTATATTTTAAAAGTTATGTTAAAAATACTAACTGTAGGTTTTTATATTTTATATGCAAGATTTTATGTGTTATGTGTTATATTTTATTTTTAGCCTTCTAATTTATTGTTTATAGGTGTTCATCTATTTAATATTATTATTTTTAAATATTTTATTTTTATTTGTGTTAAAATTTTATAACCTAACATATTTGCTTTTGAGGTGATGCCTTAAGGGTAGACAGGTAACCAATGGACTTCGAATTTGTTAAAACATGTTTTAGACCATCTTTTGCGTGCTTTTAAAATGAATTAGTAACTTTATTTTTGGGTTTAATAAAAAATTTATATGATTAAGTTAATTATTTGATAATTATTATTTAAAAATTACAACTTAAGACCAAGGGATCAAAATAACACCACCACATCTTTCATTTAGGTTCTTAAATTGAACACACTGTCAATTCTTGTTTTCAATAGTTGTTTAATTAAAACTTGTTTAGAAAAGAGAAGGTTTGTGCATGTATGCTCTTCCATTTATCCCATTTAGGGAACCCTTGGAATCAAAAGCACCATACTTATTGAGAAAATCCTAGTCTAAAGCTTAGAAATAATGTCGTCTAAAGCACTCCCCAAAAACTCATCAAAGTTTGGGTGACCTTGAAAATGACCCTAAAGTATTTCTATCAGTATTTTATTTCATGAAAACTTGGATTGCAAGGGGGAATTAATTACCTCCCATGAGTTTTTTAGGGAAGATTTGACCCAGGGTTTCATCTCTCGACATTGACTTCATCCACTCCTTCTGAGTTGCACATGGGACGTATCTACATTTGGACATCACACTACACTGAGTGAACAACAGGTTGTAGTGGTTGTAAAAAGGACTAGACCTTTTTACAACTAGTTAATTCTTATGTGATTTATTCCCCTAGAAATGTTTGAAAGCTTGATAGTTTAGTCAACCCCACATTGCCATACCCTTGCTAGGATTTAGATGATTATACTTAGAGTATTTTGGTCATTTTTACTTGATATATTTTGAGACTAAAAATTGTTTGTTTGTTCATAAATCCATGGAAAAATAAATTTGTTAATACGTCATTGTTTTTTTTATAAATAAGCATTATGCTAGCCATTTTACACCACACTTGTGCCTTGAAATTTTTGCTAAAATTGTTTATGTTTATGTCAATTTGAGTTGTATAGAGTAGTGTTATGCTACCAAAATCATATCAAACCATTTTGCCTTTTGAGTCTTTAAAACATAACATATATCACATCATTTGAGCATGCTTAAACCATTAGGTTTCTCAAATTTTTTCAAGAGTAGTTTACCTTGTATCAAAAACTATTTTGTTTCAAACCATGTCATGTATATCATTTGGACCTTTGTCTTGTGCCATCATGCTATCCAATCTTGTCTATCTTGTTTGGTAAAATTATAGTTTTTAATGTTGGGTTTTTAATTAACCTTATCAAGTTTAGATTAAAACATTGATTAATTTCTATTTAGGCCTTAATTCATGGAGCTAATATACATATTTTTCTCTTTTGGGTTACATAACTTCGATTAATCAATTACCCAAATTTGAAAACTATTGATGGTTTTTTTGTTCAACACCTATTCTCATCATCATTTGTGCCTTTATTTGGGAGAACACAACCTTTTTTTAAAAGCCTTTTACCTCATGCCTTATGCTAACTGATCATGTTTATGTTTGATTTCGTGTGTCAGGTTTATGTCAAAGTTGTTTCCAAACTTGTTAGATTAAATCAAATCACATGATACCTTTGTTTCAAGTCTATTTTTTGACATAATTTGGCTAAAATTCCTAGAATAGCCTATTTGAGCCTAGATTTTGACTCCACATTTGTACAAAAGTCCTAGCAACTCTTTTCCCTTTCCTAGTTTAGACCTTATTTAGAACACTTTGACCTAGACATTTAATATGCCAATTTTTATTCAAATACTTGACCTTTTGTGCATATGACATTTAACATTAGAAATTTGATGTTAGACTATTTTATGCTAAGTCTTAGCACAAATAATTTTAGAGATATAACTCCACTTTCAAACCATATTGGAGATACAACTCCACCCTTCAATCAAGTTAGACCAAGTTTGAACCATTTGTCCTTTGGACAATTTTTTAGAGTTTGTAGAACTCTAAGCCTTTTTATTTTGGAGATTTCATCATTTATGTGGATATGTCTAGATACACTTATGGTGGAGTCATGTACAATCCAACATATGATATAATGGCCACATAAAGTCCAACTAGGGACCCCTATAGAGAAAGATTTTCTAAGGAGTTTTATTATTCTCCCTACAATACTCCATATGGGGAACATAGTAAAAATTGACAAAATCCAAATTGAGACCTTAATTGGCATGAAGAGGCTTGTGAAGAGGATTTTGAAGACCCAACTATAGATAATGTTGTTTAGGATATGGATCCATACCCTCTCTACAATAATCAGTACATTGAACACAGTCAAGAACCAACTTATGAGCCAACTCATGATTGGAATGATATGGTTTATGAGGAAGATTGGATGCTTTGGCTCATGAAATAAATCATGCTCTCCAATGCCCTCCCATTATCCAACCATAGGCCATTCCTCTTCCATTACCAATCCCATCCAAACCTCAACTGATCCAATCATTCAAAGACCAATCTGTGTTCAAAACTGGTATCTTCTAACTCATTAGAAACTAAGGCCAAGAGAACCAACCAATCCAAGATGTTTCAATTGAATCAAATATTTGTCATAAGTCAACCTATGATGAATTTCCTATTGATCCTATACCAGTTGTTGAGGAGTCTCACTCTGATGAGCTAGTCTTTACTAAGTCACTTTGTAATGATTGTAATCATGTTTGGGCAAATCATTACATTGTCTATATGCTTATTTTTCAAGAGTCTCCCCTTAATAAGCTAGTCCATAAGGAGTTATCTCTTAACCTATTTCCAATTATGGAGGAGTCTCACTTTGACAAACCAGTCTTTATGGAGCCCAGTATGCCATCAAAGGTCATTACTTGTCCAATACCAAACATTCAACAAGACATCATTATAATAGAGTACCTATTAGATGAAGAATCAAAGTTAGAGTCAAATTCTATTCTTGGATTGACATTAGATTTAGCATTAAAATCAGAATCAACGTCAGTCTTAACATCAGATTCAAAGTCCTTTGAGTTAGAATCAGATTAAAAAAAATGTTTGTGGCTATTACAACATTGGTTATGCATACCTCATAGATCAATTTGAATACATTTGTGATCCTTATACAATTTTTGAAGATAATTACTTTAGAATTGACATAAGTTCTCCTAGTATCTTCTATAAGGATTGTGATGCCAACACCCATTCCATTACCAATCCAAATGCCATTACCATCAATCAAGATAGCCATATTATTGACATTCTATCTCTCATATTTGTCGATTGGGATTAATAGAATCACACTTTGTTAAACTACATCCATGGAAGTAGTTGAAGAAGATCAAGGAGGCCAATACCACATTCATATAGAAGAAGAAGAACACTCTCCTAGTGAAACCTTTTTAAAAGCATTAGGATGCAATAAAATTTTCAACTCAACATCTTCTAGTGAAACTTTTTTGGAAGTGCTAGAAGAAAATCAAAGTCAAAATCCAATGTTCATTAGTGAATCCTTCTCAGAGGTGCTGCAAGATAATCAAGATAAATTCATTGGTGAAAACCTCATTGAAGCACCAATAGCTAAGCATAAATTTTTTTCATTGCTTGATATAGACAAAATCAAAAATCAAATTAAAATAACTTCCTATATATAGCCTAATCAAATGGTAGCTACTCTTATGCCCAAACAATAGAAAAATTTGATGGTCTTATCGAGAGAACAAGTCTTTAGCCCTATCACAACCAAAATTATGTTGAATCTGACATTAATAACATTATGTGTAACTAAACATCCTGATATTCATTTATTTCCCAAACATTCTACATTCTATTATCATCTACCATTCCATTTCATAATCAAACCTACCATCCATTATTTATCCTTGTTTACCATCCATGGTTACACTTTCCTTTGTAGAGGCTACAAAGATAACTTGTCTTGATGCTTGAAGGATTCAAAATCAATGACCAATGAAGATCACTAAAGCATTTTTGGCATCCAAATCTATAGGAAGTTATTGATGGAGTAGTTATTTAGATGAGGTGTGGGATAGAAACTAGCATGATAAAATATTCCATTTGTATTATTTGTTGATGAGGATGTGCATCTCCCCATCAACAATTATAATAGAATCAAAAACCATACCTAGGCAAAAAACATGTAACATACCATTTCATGTACCATACCATTTCATTGCCATGCCATTGCCATTATTACATATCCTTTTACCATTATCACATATCCCAGATAATCACCTTCTCACTTGGGGGTGACCCTCTTACCATTTATCCAATTTATCAAATCATCATTATCCTTAGCAAGACCTTTCCATCTAACCATTCCATTCCTATCTAGAACAAAGCCTATTTTTACTCATCCTACCCAATCCTATTTTGATCTTGTCTAATTTGGTTCTTCTTGCAATTTTTATGAGGGGATTTTGATTAGGTTTTAACTCTTATAAAATTCATGTTTATAATGATAGTCTATAAAAGTAGTGTGATAGTTGATCTGGCAAGATATCTTTCATCCTATCAAGTTTGTTTATGTAAGCCTGATTATAACCACCTATAGTAAAATTAGTATCTCACCAGTCTTTCTACTAATTATAAACACTTATGGGAAAATTATTATCATTGAACTATTCTATTGTATCTTAGTATTAACCATTTATGGGAAAACTAGGGGTAACACTTGTTTACCATGCATTACTGCATCACCTTGCCATCATTATTTTCACTTGATTGGCTATTTTTTAAGTTTGAGAACTTGTTGGGACCTAGTTGGTTTTTATTCACTTTTTGTGTGGATTGAATTACTATGACTTGAGGTCATTTCAACACTAAGTAGGTTGTGTTCAATTCATATTGAGGTCACCTTAGTCCCCCTTTCCATACGCTCTCTCTATTTTATGAGCAACCTAAGCCAAATACTCTCACTATTTTGTGAGTAGGTATCTTGTCATTATCTAATGAGTTAAGATACCTTAAAATTTCAAAAACATTCATAACATTTTAAAAATCCAAAAACATTTATGCTATCTAAGCCTATTCCATTATCCTCCATCCACCCTATTAAGGCAAAGTCATTATTAGGATGCTTCCTTTTGATTTTATTTTTAGGATTTTTGTTTGTTTATTTATTTCAAGTTATTTATATATTTGTGTATTTTATTTGTTTGTTTATCTTCTTGCCTATTTGTTTGCTTTTAGCACTGTTTCCTCAACTCAATCTATATGTGTTCATTGGGTGATTCCTTGAGCACATTATTCTTGAGTCCGTCCATATTCATACGTTAACATTGTCATCATAGTTTTTATCATTGGTGCATTATTTTCAAGTGTTTATTAGATTAGGATTCAGTCTTTACGTATATTTTATCAAAGTCTTCATGGTGTTCTATCATGAAGCCTACCATCACATGCTACAATAAAAATCAGCTTCAAAAAGGTCTACAATCAATGGAGCCACATAAGTTACTCCTTGGCACCTTGGAAAATCCTCTCATCCTAGCCTTGATTAAATCAATCAATTAAACATTCTAGTTGTATCATTGCTAATAAGGATGATCATCTCCTTGTTAGTAGGTACAAGTAAATCATTTTCTATTGATTAATCTCATTCCTCTATTCATATCTTTCATCACTTTATGCCTGCTCATATTTAATCTATATTTTAGGTTGTATCCTTGAGTTATGCTTGTTAATCAGCCCTAACTAGGGAACCATCATCTTTATCCAATCTAGGTCCTCTTAATGATTATAACCGCATATGGGCAAATCATAATTTTGACTTTTATTCTTGATTATAACTACCTTTGGACAAATTAGTATCTTTTTTAACTCAGTGTATGCAATCATTTTCTAATTTGGATTAATATCAACCATAAGTTAATTCTACATTTCTTCTTGTTTCTTTTTAAGGGACCGTTCATCAACAACTGTGATGGCCACTCCCTCGAGAGGGCATCATCCTAGGCTTCCCAAACACCATTTGGAGTTTTATTCTTCAACCATCATCTTCTTTTTGGCATACATGCATTTTATCATTATTGAGAAGATATTTATTTACCTATAGTTTGTAACATCATTTCAAATAGGGTCAAACTGTAGACACCTAAAACTAGCCACTGATAACCTCTAACTATGATTTTCACCAATTTCCACCAAAGTGCACAATTTGACATAAAAACACTAAAATGCATTAAATGAGTTGAAATTGATAAATTCAAGTGCCAATTTTGGCTAGAGTATCATTAAATAGGGCAATGTAATTTATGAACTAGCTAACTTTGATCAAATCATTTCAAGTCAAAATGTTAATTTTACACCTGGGTTCTCTGGATTGCTCTTTTCTATCAAATATCTTACACAAGACACGTGCCTTTGTTTTTTGGTGTTAGTAACATCATAAATGGGATAATAGATCTAACACATCTAACATTTATTTCCAATTCTAATCTAGTCAAATTTTGGACCAATAACAAGACATTTTGACTAATATGATTAATTTGTGCACTAAGAGCTAAAATTTGCACCAAAGTTGACTAAGCATGTTTTAGGATAATTAAACCAAATTAGGGCCTTAAGTTAATTTTTACTAAATTTTTTTGAATAAATATTTATTGGAAATAGATTTCTATTAACTGTATCATTAGGTGACATCATCATATGGGGTGGCATCCATAAGCCATAAATACATAAAATATCAAGATTATAGATCTCCCATGCCTCATTAAGACCATCCATGCCTATTAAATACCCATCTATCCCAAATATTAATGGGGATATTTGTATAATGAATTTCATATTTGAATTTATTCATGGCCACATATCTCAATCTTGAGATGGATGATCATGGTTGATCCTCAAGCCATTCCAAAAATCTATAAATAAGAATCCTTGCCTATTGAATTTTAAGCTCTCACATGCCAAATTTATAATGTTAAATTGAATTCAAATCTTCATGTAAATTAGTGTTATAATTTCCAAATATTGAGCCAAGCCAAGCTAAGCCAAAGCTATAAGGTGCCAAGGAGAAAAGGAGATAACCAAGCCTCCTTTGATGAAGACTTCATGAGCACAAGCCAAACAAGCCACTACTACAAGCTAATTTGAACCATTAAAGGGAGGTGAAAGATTTGTTCTCTTTCATATTTTAGTTGTGTTTTTATTCTAGTATTGTTAACTAAGCTCAACCAAGTAACTAGGCTTAGAGATGTATGTTAGCTAGTGTGTTGGTTATTCAATTTGATTTAATTTTATCACTAACAAGATACTAACATCTCTCTTGAATCAAATTCCTAGTTCACACCTGATTGGTATAAACTTTAATTATTATGTCTAGATACATTCAAATATTTAATGAACTAAATGTATGCATGTTGGTTATTTATATGAATAACATATACATGTACCTAGATGTGTGTACTTCTAATTATAGTTCAATAGGTTGTTCAAAATATACCATAGATTCTTGTAAAATAAATTCTTAGTTATGCATGCATATAACCCCTTGTGAGCATATAAAATGCTAGGGTATAATATTATGTGTTTCATAGGAAATGAGACTTATTATTTTATATCTAGTTGCTTGAATAGAATCTTATGTTTCCATGTATTTATGACTACTTTATTATGACTGATTGTGAACAATTAGTAGTTGTCTTAGAAAAATAGACTATGATAACATGGGTTATCATAGGTTGTAGTATATTTGGAAAATACTTATAATAATTAAAAATTATAGTTAAATGTGTATTTTACTTAGATGATATAAATTATAGTCATTATTTTTATTATGAGATAAATAATAATGTGAGATTTATTCATACATTTGATGGAATAAATGTATGTTGTTAGATTGTCCTATGCTTATCATGTTATGTGATATGATTTCTAGTAAGATGTAAATTGTATAAATATTTTGGTTATATTATGTTAACCAATATTACATTGTTGATACTAAGTAGTGAGATGGAATTCATTGGCTTACTAGAATCACAATCCCAGATGAAAGTAATCCGATCAAGTGGTGTGTATGAATTTTGAAAGATCTATAGATCACTATTATCTATTATTTTAAAACTTTGGACAAAGTAATGTTTAGTGAGACATGGTCATTTCATGAGTATGATTTACATGTTTGTGCAATATTTTATAATAGAATGGTTTTCTTGGATACACTGCATGTTTAGTTTTAGAAATAATAGAGCAAACGAGTACTAGCTTGTCTCTCTAAATTCTTACATCATCATTATCTACTCATATATGAAGGGAGGGACATTACTTGATGAGATTAATGTAAATGATCATTAGTTTATGGTTGGTGTGGAAAAGCACTTGGATGATGATCTCCCTCCCCATAATAGTACTACTTTTGAGATGACACTTGAGACTACCTCAGATACTAGAGAGTTCAAAGAACTTATGCTCCAAAGAGACATATATATATATATTTGTTATTGAAACATTATCATGATGAGATATAATTACTTACTTATTAAACATTGATAGTAGTGGATGTAGGCATGTATAATTTGTAGCTTGCTAATTATAATTACTTTATATATTTGTATTATGATGTGTTTCTTATGATGATAGTGATCAGTGATGTATGATGTAGAATTTTTAATTTACAATTATTATACTTAGAGTATTTTATATGATCACTAATTAGATTCTCATGGTGTAATATATTTTAAGTATATATTATTTAAGCTAAAATAAAATCATGTTTACAATGTCAAACCTAGCAGGTTTGTTAGATGTGATATCAAAGTTGTGGCTTGAACTCTTGTACCTAATGAGTCTATTAGCATTTTCATATATTTATATTTATTAGAAAGGAGAATAGAGTAATGTTTGTGGTATATTAAGTGTGTACCCTTAGGAGCACTTGTACCCTTTTAGATTTGTTAAAGGGTTGGTTATTGAGTGTCTCAATGGTGATGGTTATATATGAGGTTTGGGTAAGTAAGTATATATCATAGTTCATGAGTTGTGAAAAAGAGATCCCTACAATATTTTGATCACTTAAATCTAACACCTTGAGAGTGATTACATTCTTTCTTGGTGATCAAGTCACCTTCACCATTTGTGTTTTATGTTGTGAGTATTTATTAAACATGGGATGATTCTCTCTTAAGTATATGTGTATTATTTTTGTGTAATATATACACTAATCCTATGAGTGGGAAAATATTACAAGATCATTTTTAGATTGTCACCACCTAGTGTAGTGGAAATTCTTCTTGTAGTAGAGTGTAGTTATCTAGTAGAAAATTCTTATGTGGTTGGATTTTGTTCTTGGATTTTCACCCCTATGTTTATGTAGATCGGGATGAAATTTAATTTATCATAGTTAGCATGAAGGTGAGTTATTTCTCTCTCACTCTCCTTTGACATCATTATAATCTATCGAGAGGATTCATATTTTCATGATGTTGATTTAGTGTTCCCTTAAATAAAAATATTTTTTTGAAATGTCATTTTAACCTTATTCCCTTGAGTTTGTGGGATAATGTTTTATACATCTTGTTGAGAGAGAAGTTGTAAGACTATATGAGTTGATGCATCTTTGTGGATTAGTATTTTCCTCTCCTAATTGTGGAAGTAGGTTATGATACTACTTTTATAAGTTTGGTAACTAGGTAGTGATTATGGAAACTTGCGTTGTGATGTTATCTTTATACCATGTGAGGTTATTTAAGAGTTTTTTTGTTGAGATATTAGTTCTCTACTTTCTACTTGTGAATTTTTAGAGTCACTACTTTTTCTAACTTATGAACCTATACCATGTGGAGTGGTAAACCTTGAATTTATATTAGTTATAGATTAAGAATTATAAGTTGATTATAATTATTATGTTATTATATATCTTTGATTAGATTGATATAATTAACTTTTTGCTTAAATCATGTTGTTTTAAAGAGATATTTATGTACCTTTTTTTGGGAGAGAGTAGGGTATAGGATTTGCAAAACATTTTTATAGTCTAAAAGGGCTGAGATAAACTTTTAACTTGTTGTGTACTAGTCGATCAAGCAGGGAGACATTTTATCACTTGTTACCTTTATAAGGTTGTATAGATGGTGTGATCCTTGGCCTTTGTATGTTATGATAATTTTAACATTATTTCCTCTTAACTATGAATATAACACTATATTTTAAGTTGTGAAATATGATACTAGTTATGTTTGGCTAGTGGCAACTTAATACAATTATAGAAGATTGTATGTTTTTTTATTGTAATGTATGTTGGTACATCTAAATTATTTATCATATATCATTACTTCTAAGATCCATTAGTATAAATTTGTGATTCATTAAACCTTGTATACATTTTAGAGATCATTAGGTCATGGAGACTTAAGGGAAGAGTGGTAAATTAGGAATGCGAGTACTAAGAGATGGGAGTGGATCTTATTTAATATCACATTGACTCAGTAGTTACTAAATTTGGAACTGATAAGGGGATCCTATTAAATCTAGGATTTGACATATGAACTTGTCAAATTTACTGAGTTTGGATCTGATAAGGGGATCTTGTCGAATCTAGGATTTGATAGACAGACTTATCAAATTCACTCATATGGCTATATGCATGTATAATGTGAAATAGGCATCCCTTAGTTTTGAAATGTAATACATTGGAAATGTAGTATTTCTTATTATTATTCATCATCATACTTGTCAAAAGCTATGTGGAGTAGTGGAAGTATTGACATGTTATACTAACTCGATGTTAAGTAGAGTAGTGATGGTATTAACTCATTCACATCATTTTTGCCAAGGTTCCCAAATAATTTTCTCCAAAATGAGAAAAAAAAACACTCTCCAAGATAGAGATATGTGTAGAGGAACCAGGTGGCTTTGTGGAACTTTCCTTGGCCATTTTTTATGGATTTTATGATGATCTAATATGCTTTTCAAAAGTTAGTGAAACTTTCATTGACATATGTGGGACCCCTTAAAGTATTAGAAGTAGTCAGTCTTGTAGTAATAGGCTTGTCTTTACTAGTTTTGGACCTTGAGGTGGTCATGATAAAACCATTTAGAGTAAGTAAGGCTCACAAAACTTGTTATATAATAGGGAGATGTCATAAAGCAAGGTCTTTTAGGACTAATATTTTGAGAATAGTACTATTTGGGAAGACTATAATGAGTTATATAGGGAGATTTCACATTTATTTACTTAATTTGATACTTTATATTATGATATTTATTTTCTAAACAATATGTTTATTTTAAAATTTATGTTTGAATAAGAGTCATTTGGGATGATGACTAGCTTTAAGGGGAAGGATCTTACATCCTGATTCCTCACTAAGAAAACTATTTGATTAGCTATGAATATTTATAGTTGCCAAATTTGATTTGACTAAGATTTGAGATATACATTGTTATGGGATAGTTTGATATTTATTAAGCTACATAATACATTTTTATGAGTTAGTTGTAGTATAAATGTTTACATTACGAACATGTTGATTTTTTATATCAATTATATTTTATGATTTATGTATATCATGTTGTTATGATATAATTACTTGATTGTTGTGAGGTTGACACAATATAACTCATCTCTTGGAGTCATCACAAAGGGTGATGTAGATGGAGATGTTGGAGGATGACAAAAAATTTATGTAAAACCTTACACACACCATAGTATTTAGGGCATGTTAGATGCATAGTAAAATGGTTAGCATAGTGCATATTGATGTTGTTTACATTTATATAGTGTTTACACATGGATAATTGAGTGTTAGATTAATTCATTGCTTGTATGTGGAATACATCATGTGTGATTGCTAGCATAGTATACATAGTTATTCATCTTACATGACATGTGTGTATGTCCATTAATATTTTGGAGATATGAGTAATTAGATTAAATTCTAGGTTATGAATTTTTGAAATTATTATTAAACTATTTTGACATATAAAATTCTAATTTAATTAGATAATAGATATTAATTATTATAATGAGTAAAATAATAATAAAATATGATAATTTATGTTTTAAGAAGAAAAAAGGAGAAAAAAAAATACAAAAACAATAATAAATAAATAAGGAAAGGTCTAAAATTGGAGAAAAACAAAAGTAATAAATTAATAAAATAAAACAAAAACAAAAACAAAAACAAAAATAAAAATAAAAACAAAGAAAACTAAAAATCTAAAAGGAAAAGTACACCATGTTTTTATAATAAGAGCTTTTAGAAAGAAAGAGGGAGAAATCCAAGCAAAATGTGGGAAGGAGGAGGTGAAGCAGAGTGTGAAGGTGATTGGAAGAGAATAAAATAAGGTGAGAGCTTTGCAAGTAATAAGAGATTTTTAATACTGAGCAATTTTGGGTCAGAATTGAGAGGGAGGTGATGTGTTTATGTTATGTGTGATTATGTGAACTATTAGTCATATAAAATGTGAAAATTAGTAACTTGAGTATGAATTGTGACACCCAACCCATAGGTCCTTCTTTCTTTCTCCCATAACCCTCATAAGCAAGTTTTTATTGATTCCCAGTCATCCATAGCTTTTTAGATAGTGATTCTATCTCCTTTAAGCATCATTTCTAGTGATTATTCCATCCCCCTAGGTCTTGTTCCTTCAGGATAATAGCACCCAAATTGGATTATAACACTGAACCCTAGGGTGTCTATTTTTAGTGCTCCTATCCAAGTGCATATTACCTCTAACAGTTAATTCTTTCTAGTTCCTATCCTCCTTGTCAACCTAACGTGAATACATTTGACCCATGACCAATAGATCCCTATAAAGGCCCATTCAAAGTTCATCTAGAAGGTGTTGGAAAATATCACAAAGTAAACAAGAATACAAGCAAGACCAATGAGGCAAAACTTCCCTATTCTTTGCATACAACCATCCAATATACATACAAGCACATCCAAATCCTTACACTAGTCCCTAGCCACCTCAAGCACACTTAGTTTTAGAATTTTGCATCATCATACATATAATTTCACAAAACACATGAAGTGGGAGAACTATATATGGATTGATCCCTCTTCAGAGTATTGGTATGTAGGTGACATGCCCATACAAGGGATGTGGATACACATTCAATGCATTTTACACACACTAACCTCTCCCTCTTTCCCAAAGTTTGTCAAAGTAAAATGGAGTTTAGGGTTTGAAGATGAAATCAGCTCTACAAGAAGCTCTGTAGACATCAAGTAGTCAAAATTTCATAGGCAGGCTCACAGAGACATAACGAACAAAACTTAGAAAGCTCAGGTCTCCTAGATAATAGCAGTACAAGAGGACTATAACTCTAGACCCTAAGGTATCTTATTTCAACGCTCTTATCCTTTCATAAAATTAAGACCAGATCCTAATTTATGACATTGTCCTAGTATTGCACAATGAATTTCAGACCCTCTAATAGTCATTTTAGTCAATATTTAGTTAAGTCTTATTTTATTCACATTTATTTCTATTTATAGAAAGGTTAAAATTACAATTAATTCATAAAAATTAATAGCCTAAATATTAATATATTTTATTTATTTACTTATACCCTTAACTAAATTAGGAATAAGACTCCAATATTTCCAAAACTATTAAATCATTTGGTGAACCTAACTTCGTTTGCACACAAAACCCTAGAAACCCTAGCGAAAATTCCTTCTAATTTTTTCTAATATTTTAATGATTTTTCCTAAATATTTAAATTAGAATCCTACATTTAAATTTTTTAATTTACCTTATTAATTTTATAAATAATTTATTCCAAACCCTAGTTGAAATTTACTAGGTCCTTTTTCACACAAAAATCCTAGAAACCCTAGAATACTTTCTTGCTAATTTTAGAAATATTTTTTTTATTTTTTTTTCTTGCATATTTAAATCAAAAATTCACTTTAAATTTTAAAATTCCATAGTAATTTTAAAAAATCATTTCTTTCAAAACCCTAGTTACACATACTAGGTCCTTTCAAATCAAGAATTTTCCAATCATTTTCTAATTTTTTACTTGCATATTTAAATCAGAAATTCACTTTAATTTTTAAAATTTCATAGTAAATTTTTAAAATATTATTTTTCAAAACCTTGGTTGCATATACTAGGTCCCTTTTTTTGCTTGCAGTATCACCTTACATCTAAAATCAGATTTTACATAGTAAACAAAAATAGATCTCACTTATTTACACACATTTATTTCAAATAATAAAGAAACCATACTCGGTCCTATCATGTACATGAATGCTGAAATTTATCATATGTTATTTCAAAGCTTCATTATTTTCATTACATTCTTATTTTTCATAATATAGGATGATATTAAGAAATTTATTGCTAAAAATCTTAAAATCCCTTTCCTCTAAAGCAATGTTTACTTTTCTCTAATACATGGTTTCATTACATACTCTCTCTCACATGTGTAATAAAATTCAAGTCTATCTTGCTAAACATATTAGAAATGTTATGTTACAAGTCAAAAAAAATTATGCATTAGTGCAAAGTTTCATGCTCTCTATCCGTTGCTTTGTATTTCTCATATGGAATAACATTCAAGTCTATCTTGATAAACATATTAAAAATATCATAGCACATGTCCAAATTATTTATGCATTTATGCAAAAAATCATGCTCTCTATCCCTTTCTTGCTATCTATCATGTGGAATCATCTTTATAAACATATTGTTATACAACTTATAGCTCCAATTTCATGCATTTCATTCCATATTCATGATTTCTAGCTAGATGCATATAACTTATCATATACTTTTGATTATTTCCCTATCACTACTAGACACAAGCAAACACTAGTGAGTATATCTATCCATCCCCCCTTCAAACTTAGTATATCTAGCCCTTATCCTACACCCACTACCAACTCTATGCCTATAGTAGATCATGCAATACATGTTATCACCCAAGTTTATGAAGATAGATAGGTTGATTACACCCATGGCTATAGCTTTATAACATAGGTTAGCACCCCTTATAATATAGTTTAATTTCTCAAGATCCTTCAGTGATTGGATGTTTACAAATATGTATTGTATGTAGCCCTTTACAATAATAGAATTCCTATTTCTATCAAACCAGCTTATGTTGCCTCTATCCTCAACACAATGTAATGGATTGAGGAGCATATTTTCTTTGAGAAAGAGGATTTACCCCCATGACACATTATTTAACAACATCTTTCTCTATATATTCAATTAAGAATCAATGATGTGGGGGTAGAAAGAGTGTTAGTTGATAATGAGTCAGGACTCAACATTTGTAACATTTTTTTTCTTAAATGTCTTAATATACAACCTCAAGATTTAAACCATTCTGAAATGAATATCATAGGTTTTGTCAAAATCCCATGAAAGTCATGGCTCAAATAATACTCAATCTTACCTTAGGGCGTAAGACACTACCAACTACTTACCAACTCATGGCAGATGACCTCAATTATAAATTATTACTTGGTTGGCTTTGGATTCATGACATGCATGCAGTCCCTTCTACACTTAATGCTTGTCTAAAATTTAGTCATAAAGGCTACTTATACACATGCCCAATAGACAATGAACCTTTTAAATACTATTAGGTTACTGAATCCCCATAGAATTATACTTTGCACTTTAATCTCAATAATATACCTACATAACCTGTTGCTCACAGTGTACCCTCGAACCATGCAACACATCAAAAAATTCCAAATTCTATAATAACACTAACACCAAATCACTAGTTTACTTCCCCTTTTGCACTTAAATGTATTAATAAGATGGGATATCATGGCAAAGGTCTTAGAAAGAATAAACAAGGAATCACCAATCCTGTCGAGGCATCCAGACAACATGGTAAGGGTTGGGACATCAGCTTACCCTTCATGATAAACCTTATTCTACCACTTCAAATAATATAAATTTTTTTCCACCCACTACATTGGTAGATCACACCATTATTCATACTTCAACATTATCATTGATCTATCATGATCTTATTGATGATACAATTTCACTAGATATGTACACATTAGATGAATTCTCTAATGATGAATCCCTCTTACAATTTCTTGAAGCATATGAGGACCTCCCATATTTCTATCATAATAATATATTTCCTCATCACACAAATTCCCATGCATACTTTGGAGAAAATCTAGATTCTCCCCAAGACATACCAGTTGATTCATATGATAATATTCCTATAATGCCATATATACTATATCATTCCATATTGCTTAATGAGGAAACAAATAATTTAAATTTTGGAACCAATTAGGATCCCTGTATTGTCTTATTAGCTACTACCCCATGGAAGGAAGAGGATACAAATATTCATCAAAATTTAATAGATTTTCTAAAACTCTTTACTTGGCCTTACTTAGATATTCTAGGAATTAATACATCTATATTAATTCATCAGATTCCTTTATACTCAAATGTTAAACTAGTTAAATAATTTTTTTATAAAATGCATCCTAAGGTGGATCTCTTAGTCAAAGATGATATCCAATGCCTCTTAGATGCTGTATTTATATGACTAGTATCACACCTTGAAAGGGTTTCCAATATAGTCCCCATGGTCAGACCTAATGGATAAATTTGGTGTTGTTCTAATTCTCAAGATTTAAATAAAGCATGCCCAAAAGATGATTTTCCTTTACCTAACATTGACATGATCATAAATTCCATAGCCAAATATGAAATGTTATTATTTATGGATGGATTTGCAAGATACAACCAAATATAAATCACCAAAGAAGATCAAGAGAAAACATCTTTTACAACACCTTGGGGCACATTTTGTTACATTATCATGCCTTTTGGATTAAAAAATGATGGAGCCACATATCAGCATACCATGACACATATCTTTCATGACTTGATTCACCATACTATCGAGGATTATGTCAATTATATATTAGCTAAATCTAAATAATGACAACATCACAATATTGATTTACAAAAAATCTTTCAAAGACTCAAGCAATACAATGTTTGATTAAACATAAAACAATGTGTGTTTGGATTTACATCAAGAGAACTCTTAGGTTTCATTATTTATTAGTGTGGTATAGAGGTTGACCCTAAGAAAGTTAAAGCAATTATTGACATGCCACCTCCGAGAAACTTAAAATAACTTTGATCCTTACAAGGTAAAATCCAAGCAATCCATCATTATATAACTCAACTTGTTGATAAAACTCAATCATTCACTTGATTATTAAATAAAGATACAAAGTTTTTCTCGGATTGAGCCTATCAAGAAATCTTCAATACAATCAATCAATATATTCTTAATCCGCCTATTTTATTACCACCTATACCTAGTAGACCTTTCCTCTTATATATCTCAAAATGGATCATGTATTAGGTGCACTCTTAGCATAAAAAGATGACCAACATACCAAGTGAGCCATTTATTACATCAATCACACATTAATCGATTATGAAAAAAATTATTCCATAATAGAAAAACTATGTCTAGCATTAGTTTTTGCCACATAACAACTTTGACATTATATAGTAAATAATGAGACTTAGGTTATAATAAAAGTAGATCCCTTGAAGTTTCTCATGGTAAAACCACATCTCTCTAGTCTCATCACAAAATGGGTCATGTTATTAACAGAGTTTGACTTAAAAATATTTCTCCAAAAATCAATAAAGGGCTAAATCATTGTAGACCATTTGGTAGCCACACCACTCTTAGACACCAATCCTATTAGTCACACATATAGAGATGATTTCACTACCTATTCTACTCATTATGATACTTGGACCATATTATTTGATGATTCTCACTGTGCATCTGATGTGGAGGTAGGCATTGTCATTATCAACCCTTTTGGTCACATAGTTCCTATTCCATATCGATTAAGTTTCTCTTGCACCAACAACACCACATAATATGAAACACTTATCTTAGGTCTATTTTCTGCCCAATCCCTCCAAATTAGATCTATTCAAGTCTTCAGTGATTCCCAACTTGTGGTCAATCAGGCTAATGATGTGGATTAGACAAAATAAGAACATCTTATCCCATACTGAAATATGGTATAATATTTATCATCATAGTTCGACTAATTTTCTATAAAAAGTATACCAAGAAAAGACAACCAACATGTAGATGCAATGGCAAGTTACACATATTTGATTCCTATCAACATCAATGAAGATCAATATATTTTCACAATTAAATGATTACCATTGTCATCAATATCCAATGTAGATTTGATTGCACTATCTGTCTTAGCCACTACACATTATTCTACAGATCCAAAATGGTTCTCTGATATCTATAACTTTCTAAGCAAATCTATTGCATGAGACACTTTTTCATGAAATGATAAATGAAATTTACATAAAAATTCACTCCATTATGTAATCATTGGTAGAGACCTTTTTAAACAATCCTTCAACAAACAATTGCTTTGATGTTTGACTTTAGCAAAATCCAAAATTGATCTTACATAGATACATGATAGTGAGTGTGGTGATTACTTTAGTGGAAAAGCCATGTGAAATAAATTATTTTGATAAGGGTAATACTAGCCCACCATGGAAGATGTATGTTTATAATATGCAAATATATGCGATAATGTCAATGACATAGTAACCTACAACATGCACTATCACAATAATTGCAACCTATTGTTTCTCCATGGCCATTTATGTTATGGGGATTTGATCTTATTAGAAAAATTAACCCCAAATCTATCGATGGGCATAAGTTCATCATCATATCTACAAAATATTTTACCAAGTGGGTGGAATCCATTCCACTCCAATCTACGTTAGGAGAGGACATTTGTAGCTTCCTCATGACTCATATTATTTCATGCTTTGGCCTACCCATAGCTATCATTTCTGATAATGGAACATCATTCAAGAACAAAATTGTTAAGAAAATTTTCACAAAATATAAGATTTAAAACACATTTTTCACTCTGTATTACCCATAAGGAAATAGTCAAGTAGAGGCTACCAATAAAACCATCAATGACATTTTGAGCAAAATTGTGATCAAATTCAGAGATGATTGGCATAATCAACTAGTATTTGCATTATGGGATTATTTTACAAGTATTTGTACACCCACATGAGCCAATCCTTATTCACTCATTTATGGCACAAAATTAGTTTTACCATTGGAATTAGAAATCCCATCTCTCTATGTATCCCTTAAAGGTATGCTCACTAATGACCAGTATCATGAAAATCATTTACACCAATTTGAATGATTAGACCATACACATATTTAAGTAGCTGGACATCTTAGAATCTACCAAAAACATATATAATGGTCCTACAACAAATGAGTTCACATCAAAGAATTTAAAGTTAATGATCTCGTTCTCAAAGAAAATATTTGCAATGTCAATGCCAAAGAAGAAACCAAAGGAAAATTCAAACTAAATTGGCTAGGTTGATACATTATTACCAAAAATCTTATCCCTAAAGTGTATCATCTAGCCTCACTTGAAGGAAAGAAACTCAAAAATATAATCAATATTATGCATCTACGTATATTCCATGTTTAGAATTTCATTTCACACATTATGTTGTACATTATTTTTCAAAATTACTCATATATAGATTTATTTTAATTACTTATACATAGTTTCTTTCTAATTATTTGTACATAAATTCTCAGCTTTCTTGTACATAGTCTCCTTTATGCTTGATTGTACATAACTTATTACAAAAATACAAAAACAATACAACATTTCAAAAATATCAAAAACAATATAACATTTCAAAAATACAAAAACATTCAAATATTCAAAAATTCAAAAACATTTCAATTGTATGCATCATCCATGCTTTACATTTCTACTACCATGCAAGACTTAAATTTTTTGTTCTATGTTATTGTTTATTGATTTATCTACATTACCATGCTTCATTTGATCTTCTTTGAGTGTGTGCAGTGATATGCAAATCTTTGATTGCTTCATTATACCCATTGAGAGGGCATCCTACTTCTACATTTGAGATATACACTAATATATCTACCCCTGGCGGCATCTTCTAAATGACTACACCATCCAAGTTATGTCATTCCTATACCACACACTCTAGTTATCATGTTGATGTATATCACTTACTAGCTTATATAGATTACTCTATCAACATTCCACTAGTATATAACACTTGTGTATTTGTTATCATATACCTAGTCTTGTACTACATGTCTTTCATAATTTCACTTCTTTCTTTGATTAGCTAGATACAATTGTATTTCTAGTATTTACATGATTTCCTTTCTTGATTTTTATATATAAATGTGTTTTCATGCATTTTTTAGTTCGTATTTTGTCTCTTGTATGTGCTTTAGGACATTTTACAAATGTCTTTTGCTTCTCTTTTTGTGTGTACCTTAGGACATTTACCAATGTCCTTTACATGTACTCTTCTATGTGATTATGGATTTCATGCCAGCCTTACTTATTTCTAATTGTATGTGTATGTGGAATTTTTAACATGCCTTGTATGCTTGTTTTCTAGTTTGAGTAACATGTGCCCATGTCCCTTGTTTTCTTGGCCCCTTGGCCACTCTTTTATGCTTCTTTCTTCTTACCTTATGTGCTTATTGATTTTTTGCTTTTCAATAGTTTACAATGCTATGATCCACATCATGCATTATCTTGATTTATTGAATGCCACGATGGACATCATGCTCCATCCCTCTTTGACAACTAAAAACTAAAAATTAACTAGACTTCTAGTTCCAGTTCATTATATTGCACATGTTATTACATTGTTATATCTATCTAGGCATACCCTTATTGATCTAACAATATCCATTACAAACCATAATATATCTTGAGATATCTTATTGATTATCATTGCTATATCATGCATGTTCATAGCATAACCACTTGTAGGGCTCTTTATTATAAGTATAGTCATTATAGGTTCTTCATTCTTATCCTCAAAAGAGAGGGAAACAAATAGGGGTTTTATCACAGAGATTAAAGCTCCTACCAGTCAAAAAATTAGCATTCAGAATACCCAAAATAGCAACCAGACTGCAAACCAAGTAGAATAGACCAGGTAGATAGTGAAAATTATAGAACAATAATCAAAATTATCCCTAGACAATAGCTCCAATATTGGACTATAAAACTAGACAACAGGGTGTCCATTTTTGGTGCTCTTGTCCAGACAACAAAAAAATAGATTTTCTAAAAATAGGCAAAAATGTAAGCTCAGTTATAGTTTTGCACATATAAACCAGTTCAGATTCAATAGTTTTAGTATAGTTTTTATTAGAGAATCTAGATATAGGGGGAATCATATACGACATGATGGATCTCACTTCTAGTTTTAGATTAGGCGGTTGGTATAACTTCTAGATTAGAATCCATGTTTCAGATACCAATGATTGGGGGCAATGTGTGTGGCACATTTGAATTATTTTATTTTTGAGTTTAGTATATTACCTAGGTATTCTTAGAATTTGTGTGCTTTATTCCATCTACAGGTGGTTGGCATCATTTCTAAGTGGATTTTATATAAGCATAACCTCCATATTTTTGAGTGGCTTCCACATAATCCTATTGCCTAGTTTTAGAGTGGCTTTCATAAAAGCCTAATCTCCACCTTTTTTATGAGCTTGCCAAGAGTGGCCTAGTTTCCAACACACTTTTGGCTATCCAAACCACATTGTTAGAGTATATTAAAATCATGGGATTCATGAGCCATCTCATATGACACACATTCATACCGGTATCAATTTATAGCTTCACTTCACAGGGCAATGATGGATCCAAAGGACTAGTTAGCCTTTGTATTATTGAGCCACCTACTTAGAGGGATTAGACACACAGTCCAAACATATATTAGCACATGCATGATCACCTAACTTCACTTAGTAGGTGATGATGGAGCTAAAGGGCTAGTCTTTCCAGTCTTGAGCCACTCTCAAGGAATTGAGCACTCAACTCCATTCGTGATATTACTCTTGGTACAACACATACTTAGCATTAATCAACATCATCCAACATCACTTAGCATCATAATAGGTTTTGTATTAGTTCACATAATTGGTGAGGTTTATTCATTCCTTTTTCTTCCTTTCTCTTACCCAACTTTGTACATTCTTATTTTACATATAGTGTATCTAGTAAGAACTAATCTACTCTTTGTTCTCTCTTGTAGATTTATAGTTCATAATGTGCTCTCTATAGGCACATAAAACACTACACAACTTTATGAGATTCACCCTTGTAGGTAAGTTTAGGTATGCTTTCTATTTTTCCTTTATCCTAGTATTTTGCTTTGTTTCATCACTAGAATAAAGGGGGGCGCAAATGTAGTCATATAAAATATAAAAATTGGTAACTTGAGTGTGGCTTGTGACACCTAACCCATAGGTCCCTCTTGCTTGCTCTCATGACCCTCATAGTCATATTTTCACTAATTCTCAATCATC
>JARHVA010002383.1:0-102500 GCA_037957365.1 Torreya grandis | reverse complement strand
GATCCTTCACTTATAATACATGCCCCATGGGTCTCTTAAATAGATCCCATACAAACAATAATTAGACTTCTAATTACAATAATTAGAACCACAGCTCCAAGACTAAAATTAGTCTTTTACATGAAAAGAAATTGTTTGTCTAAAATTAGACTAGTTCTAGAAGCGTATGTAAACTCATGCACACATAGGTTTCTGACATCGATTCCTATCTGACCGATGTTGGTTGACTCCTAACCAATGTCAGTTACTGAGAACATTGAATATGACTGACGTCAATTGATCAGATCGATGTCAGTTGCTCTGACACTGGATATGATCGATGTCAGTTGATCAGACCAATGTCAATTACTGTAACACTCAACAACCTCCTCCATTTGCATACCTATGAATCTTTTAGCTCCACAACCTAACAATCTCACACTTGGAGATAAACAACTGCACCTGTACTTGTACATCCTCTAATTTTGTTTCCTAGCTTGTATCCCTCTTCAAGTTCAATCTTGAAGACCAATAGAAGTTGAATGAAGATTCAACTTCTTCTTTGTTCCTGGCTTTGTTAGCATACCTGTAGGGTTCTTATCTATATGGATCTTTTCCAGCTTCAACTCACCATCCTCCAATACCTGTCTAATGAAGTGGTACCTAAGCTGTATATATCTGGTTCTTGAATGAAAGGCTGAATCATTTGCAAAATGAATTGCTCTTTGACTATCACTATACAATCTACAACTCTCTTGCTCCTTTCCCAACTCTTCCATGAACCATGTCATCCATATCATTTCCTTGCTAGCCACTGTGACTGCAACAACCTTCTGCATCTCTGAAATCTAGCTAACCACCATTCCACCAATAGTGAACACATATCCTGTGGTGCTTCTCCTATCATCCAAGTAACCTGCCATATCCGAATCTACATACCCATGTAGAGAAGTGCTTGACCCTACATAGCATGAATACCTACTGCTAGTCCCTCTTAGATATATGAGAATCCACTGAACTACTTTCCAGTGCTTCTTTCCTGAATTGGCCACAAACTTGCTGACAACTCCCACTACTTGGGTAATATTAGGTCTAGTACACATGTACTCAACCTCATCATGTGATTTGGGACACTATTCTGTGAACTATCCATCCATAGGTGTGCTAACCGGTTCTGCATCCTGCATATTGAACCTCTCCACTACCTGATTCACATAATCATCCTGAGACAACATCAACCTGTGACTTTCCCTATCTCTAGAAATACTCATGCCAAAGAATTTCTTTGCTGTTCCCAAATCCTTCATGGCAATCCTCTGAACTAACTTTACCTTTAGCTCAATAATTCCTTGTATGTATGAACCTACAACAAGCATATCATCCACATACAATAACAAGATAATGTAGCTAATATTATCCAACCTGGTAAGATAATCACAATGGTCACATTGACATTGACTAAAGCCATGCTTTGTCATACACCTGTCAAACCTTAAACACTATTGTCCTGTAGCTTGCTCAAGGCCATATAACCTGGCCTTCTATCTCATCTGTCCATTCTCTCTTTTCTTTAACCTATAAATCCATTCATCTTTTAGTGCTTTCTTTTTGGCTGGCAACTCTACCAAATCTCCCATTTGGTTCTTTTCCAAGGAATTAATTTCCTCATTCATGCCATGCTCCCACTGTTTCCTAGATTCTATCTGCATTGCCTCTTCAAAACTTCTTGGTTCTTGACCATTAGTGAGCAAAAAATAGTGTAAAGAAGGGGAGTAATGAATTAGAGGCTTACTTACCCTTTCAGTCCTCCTCATGGGAATTTGAGACTCCTTAACAACTTGCTATCTGCCCAAAATCCGTTCTGACAGTGATCGATCTCAGTCACCTTTGGCCGACCCTAGTCTGCACTCAACCAATGTCCATTCCACTTGATCACCAATGCCAGTTACCTAACTGACGTTAGTTTCTACCTGGCCACCGATGTTGATTCCTTAATCGACACTGGTATCCACCAGCATGACACCACCGACTCTAGTCTGCACATGACCGATGTTGGTACCTACCTATTCAACGTCAACTCTCACCTGACCGATGTCGGTAACTGTGTTTTCTTGTGAGTGATGATTTTTACTCACAAGCTCATTTTAGATCATAACCTTGTCTAAACCAACACTGCCCTGATCAGAATTATTTAGCCCCTTGAGTTGATCTCTGTCCATCATCTTTTCCTTGAAAACCAAGGCTTTCTAGTTCTTAAACATGTCAAAAAAATTAGATTTCATCTTTATGCAATAAACCCAATCCTTTCTTGTAGCATCAAAAACATACCACTGTGATCCTCCAATAGAAGCTCCCTAAGCTGGTCTCTACACAACCTCACTTTCACCTATGAACAAGCTGCAACCTGTGCTTCTTCTTTGTTGACCCAGTTGTGAGAAACCTCACTTTCACCTATTTCCCAAAGATACCATGCTCACAAAAATTTGTCTCTGCTTTTCAAATATGAACTCTTACCATTTGACTCAAGAACATTCATTCACTTCTTACTCATGTGACCAAGCCTAGAGAGCCACATCTTTGCATCTACATCTAAAGTAGATAAACCAGAAGGAGAATCAGTAATACAAGTAGATAGATAAAGAGTACCTACTTTCTTACCTCTTGCTAAAATAAGTGCACCCTTGGAAACTTTCCAAGATTTTACTGTGAGAGTTACTATGCATCCCTCATCACCCAACTTTCCAATAGAAATCAAATTCCGCTTCAGGCCTGGGACATGCATGACCTCCTTCAACACCCATGTGTTGCCTGTCTGCAATTTCAGCTACACTTTCCCTTTGCCAACCATTTGACAAGGCTTACCATCCCCTAAATAAATCTTTCCAAAGTCTCCATGGACATAATCATGAAAAAATTCTCTATTTGGGGTTGCATGAAAAGAAGCACCACAATCTAAAACCCAAGATTCTACCTAACTATCCAAAGAAACTATAAGAGCATCTTGTACAACAATACTTGTAACATCTGCTTCTTCATGCTGATCTTTTACCAACCAACAATCTTTCTTTACATGTCCTTTCTTTCCACAATTCCAGTAGATTATACTGCCATACCTAGATCTAGATCCATTGCCTATCTCTGACCTTGATTTCCCTTGCTCGACCTTCTCTCTTTGCTTTCCTCTACTTTCAACACTTAAAGCATTACCTGATGTCTCACCTGTGCTTTTCTTGTGATTTTTTTCATTCAAGATTACACTAACAACATCATCTACTTTCAAGATATTTGAAGTAGACGCAGTATTACTTACTGCCATTACCAAGCTATCCCAACTTTCAGGTAAAGAGCATAAGATTAAGAGAGCCTTAATTTCATCATCAAAATCTATATTGACTGAATTTAACTGGTTTACCAAACCATGGAAATCACTGAGATGACTATATACCGATCCACCTTCCAACATTTGCAAATTAAATAATTGATTTATAAGAAATACCTTATTCGAAGCTGAGGGTTTTTCATATAAATTTGCCAAAGATTCCATTAAATCTACTGTTGTCCTTGCCTGAGATAAGTTGGAAACCACAGAAGCTGCCAAGGTTAGCCTTATAGCTCATAGAGCCTTTCTGTCAAGAACCTTCCATTCTTCATCTTGCATACATGTGGGCTTACTCCCACCTAACGGTAAATACATATCTTTCTGATACAGATAATCTTCTATCTGCATCCTCCATAATTGATAATTCTTGCCATTGAATTTCTCCATTCTTAGCTTACTTTCTTCTGCCATTGCTTTACTCCCACTCAAATAGAAGCCCCTGTGAGTGACCTGTAATCAACAAACACTTAACACACTCTAAAACCAAGGTGTTAGTGAACCAAGCTCTGATGAAAGTGCAACCTCACTCTGATACCACTTGTTAGGATCCCTGCTCACTTAGAGCACAATTGATTACCCTGTATAAGCAACTAAACACGAAATTTAACTAGAAGTAACAAGTAACTAGAAATCAGAATCAGCAAAGAACATGAGATACAAGAAACAATGAAAACTTGTATTAACACTCTTCGTAAATACAATGAAGAAAACACACTCTTCCCACACCTCTTGGGTGTATAATATTTCTCTCAAAATTTCTCTCTCTCTCTCAATTACAAACACAACTCAAACACAGAGTTTTACCCTCCACTAGTCAGTGACAATCAACTCAATGATTGTTTTGCCTATCTGCCAATCCACCTGTGACAATCAACTCAATGGTTGCTTTGCCTACCTTTACATACCACCAAGTACTCAAAGTACTCCAAGTAGATCTCCTTTGATCTTGCACACCTGTAGATCAAGTGATCTTACTTACCATGTAGATCTTCTTTTTGATCTTGCACAACCTGCAGATCAACCTAATCTTACAATTGGAAGGATCTCTTCCTTGTCCTTGATCCTTCACCCTGAGGATCCCTTCTTTGATCTTTCACTTACAATACATGCCCCATGGGTCTCTTAAATAGATCCCATACAAACAATAATTAGACTTCTAATTACAATAATTAGAATTGCAACTCCAAGACTAAAATTAGTCTTTTACATGTAAACAAACTGTCTGTCTAAAATTAGACCAGTTCTAGAAGTGCATGCAAATGCATGCACACACAGGTTTCTGACATTGGTTCCTATCTGACCGATGTCGGCTGACTCCTAACCGATGTCAGTTACTGAGAACACTGAATATGACTGACGTCGGTTGCTCTAACACTAGATATGACCGACGTCAGTTGATCAGACCGACGTCGATTACTGTAACACTCAGCAACCTCCTCCATTTGCATACCTGTGAAGCTTTTATCTCCACAACCTAACAATATATACATATATATATATACACATACATATATGTGTATATACACATATATGTATGTATATATATATACATATATGTATATATATATGTATATACATATATACATACATATATACATATATATATGTATACATATATATATGTATATATATATGTATATACACACACATATATATATATATATATATATATATATATGTGTATATACACACACACACATATATATATATACACATATATGTATGTATATATATATACATATATGTATGTATGTATGTATGTATGTATGTATGTATGTATGTATGTATATATATATACGTATACACACACACATATTGTTATGTGTATATATCTTGTTGTGTGTTTATCACTATGTATAATATACATTATATTTATCAGTGAACTTATGAAATTTATAATTATAGCAAACCTAATTATATATCAGATAATATATTATAATAATATATTTTGTATAACCTTGAGATCAAACATAAGTTCACTATAATAAGAACTCCTTTATGATCAAATGTATCATAGTTGGTACAGTAATAGTGATTTAAATAATCCTTTACCATATGTTCAGATATGCAACAACTCATAATTAGAGGGCAGTGATTCATAATTTTAGTGAAGTGGCTTGTATTAGTATGTAACAACTTTACTAAATCTACAACTTGAACTAATCATGGAGTGATTTATACTAAATCTGTAGTGACTTATATTACCATGCAGTATTCTATATTAAATATGTAGTGATCTGATATGCTTTCTAACATTTCAATATATATATATATATATATATATATATATATATATATATATATATATATATATAAAGTAGATTATGTTAAGATAAAATAGTGACTTAGGGAAGCAAGATATATATGGACTGCAACAACTATATAAAGTGAATCTTGCTAGCGTATGGATTTTTGATATTGTATATAATCATACAATGATCTTTTATAATTACTAGTGCATAATTATATGTATCAATGAGTTGGTATATTTAATTAACAAGAATAAGAATAAGTATATTTATATATATTGCATTAAGCATATTTGTGTTAGAATTATGCTTACTATGCAATAATCTATATCCTTATAAATTATAAATATATTTACTCAATCCATCAATCCAGACTTAGATGCATAAATTATAAGTCTACAAACCAATAGGTTGGTAGTATGGCTAGATATACTATGGAAATATACTATATTAAAATAGATATACAAAATGAAATATACATAGTTTAATTATTTGGATTATTTATATTAATCATATTATATTACTTCCTAATTCCCACTTAATATTGTATTTATACATTATTAATTGAATTAGATCTATAGATGATGTTGTCTACATTCAAAGTATATGGACATAGGTATTTAGATTTGTGTTTACCTATAACTGTGCCATGATTTGGCTTGATTAGGACTTCAAAGCCTAAAATGTTTTGTGATATGTCTATAGAAATACCTTAGTAATGTGAAACACTTGGAATGTTCTTAGTGGGAAATGAATTTGCATGCGAATATATTCAATAGGGTCTCTATAAACCATAACCATTTTTTAAAACATGATTTTTGTTCCTTTTATGAGTATTGGATCTTTGTGTGCAAAGATAAATATTTAAGCTATGTTTTGGTAGCATGGTCAAAGAAGAGATGTAGATGATTTAGATACACTAGAGCCTAACATAATAATATCATTATGTCACATTTAATAGGTACACATGTTTTAATTTATTTGAGAATAATGGAGTTTTATTCCTATTTTAGCTAAGGTTCTAGATTAAGTACAGTCTAATTTTGGGGTCCTGTAGGTATCCTTATTTATTTACGATTGCCTATCTATGTCGTTATGTGACCTATTTTCTTCTCAAAACCTATGTCTACCTACATACATGAAACAAAAAATATATCAAAAGTTAAAAATGGAAAAAATTGAGTTAGGGTAAGTATGATCGTACGATCTAGAACCCTTATTATCCTGATCACTACCTACATTAATCCTCAAGCTAAGGTCTCAGATCAAATGTAGTTCTCCCTTAGAGAACATGCATAATAAATGTGCACAGTAGATGTAAAAATGAACTTTCACCTAGGCCCTTCCTTGATCAAGCATGAAAATCTATGTGTGATGCAAAATTCTAAGCTATACTATTGACTGATTTTAATTATTTAGTGTGCTAAAGTAGTAAGTGTTAGATATAAAATGTCTTGTGAAGTCCTTTATATAGGAGACTCTTTATTTTGAATTTGAGAGATTTATTTGTAATATCCAACATCAAAAAAATATAAATAAAACTTAAAGGAGGGGATAAGAAGGGTTTGAGACCCATTAGGCAAGGAAAAATGATCGTTGGACAACAGTGCCAAGTAGGATAGGAGTGTCAAGTGTTACAGTCCACTAGAATTTTATTGTCTATGACTTAGAAAAATAAGTTGGGACTGACACAAGCCAAGTATGGGGGTCTCTAGGGGTATATATTAGTTGACTAAGATAACAAAAATGTGACAAAAGTGAGAAACAAGACCAAGACAAGCAAAACAAAGACATGGCTAGTATTCTCCATTCAGAGTCTCCTATGAAGATGACTATGAAAAGACATGATATGTGTGGTTACTTGACCAATTTAGGATGTATACAACATGTATTAACTATTGATCTTAATACACACACACACACACACACACACACACACACACACACACACACACACACACACACACACACACACACACACACACACACATGGGGTCTCTAGGTGTATATATATATTAGTTGGCTAAGATAACAAAAAGGTGACAAAAGTGAGAAACAAGACCAAGATAAGCAAAACAAAGACATGGCTAGTGTGAAACAAGGCCAGTATTCTCCATTCAGAGTCTCCTATGAAGAGGACTATGAAAAGACATGATATGTGTGGTTACTTGACCAATTTAGGATGTATACAACATGTATTAACTATTGAGCCTAATACACACACACACACACACACACACACACACACACACACACACACACACACATAAAGCTTTGAATCTTTAGAATCTTCCCTACATAATATTACATAACATGGCATCATTATCACCATATTCATACATTGAGAGATACTTTTATGCAACTTAGTTTTCTGTCTATAAACCTTGAAAGATATCTATCAATATATTCTTTATTAGGTATATTAGATATGTGGATGTTGATCATGTGATATTAATATTTATTTATTGATATACTATGATATTGTTTAAAAAATAAAGATATTTGGTGTTTTTTATGATTATGTGATCTATTTATACATGGATCACACCATGCAAAGGTATCATATGGGGAATTTAAAATCTTATAAAGACCTCGGTAAGAATTATAAATTATTATTGGCATTTTTATACAACATTATTATTATTACTGAAAACTTATATACAATGCATACTATGATTATTGAAATGTATAACTCATATTAGAATATTGGGAGGTGTTATTATCTTTATAATTTATTATTTTTTAAAAATTAAATCATAGAATCTTGAAGGATTGGAAACTCTGTATACAGCCACCTAGAAGTATAATAAGTCACATAAATTAAAGACTAAGTTTATATGAGATATAACTTGGATTATGAGTTATCTAACACTTCAAAAATATCATGAAAGATTATTGTTATGTATATGCATACAATAATGAAAATTGGTGAGCAGTACATATTGTGAGTAGATTAAAATATACACGTGTTTATATATATATTTCATATATTAGTACATCTTGATGAGTGCCTATAAATTATGTTTCATATGATGTTAGTATGTAGTTTAAACATAGGATATACCTGCTTGGTATAAACTATACTTGCTTTCCTATTATTTATGATTAAGGGACATTTGATTCTTGAAATTGTGAGACTAGTTATTCGTGATTGAGTAGTGTGCTCATATACAATGATTTATGATATTATGGGATGTCATAGATTTTTTTCATTTATAATTTACAGTCTAAACCTATGTTATACCTAGGTGGTATAAACTATAATTTTTATGTCTAGATACATTCAAACATTTGATGGACTAAATGTATGCATGTTGGTTATTTCTATGAATAGCATATACATGTACCTAGAGGTGTGTACTTATAATTATAGTTCAATAGGTGGTTTAAACTATATTATATGTTCCTATAAAATAGACTCTTAGTTATGTGTGTATACAACCTCTTGTGAGAATAACAAATGCTAGGCTAGAATATTATGTGTTTTATGGGAACTGGGACTTACTTTATTATATCTAGTTGTTTGAATAGAAGCTTATGTTTCCATGTATTTATGACTACTTTATTATGACTGATTATGTAAATTTTTTAGTTATGTCTTAGAACACTAGACTATGATAATATGGATTATCATAGTGTGTAGTATATTTAGAAAATACTTATAGTAATTATAAACTATAGTTAAATGTGTGTTTTACCTATATGATATAAACTTTAGTCATTATTTCTATTATGGGTTAGACAATAAGTGAGATTCATTCATACATTTGATGGAATAAATGTATGTTGTTAGATTATCCTATGTTTACCATGTTATGTGATATGATTTCTAGTAAGATGTAAATTGTATGAATATTTTGGTTATATTATGTTAACCAATTTTTTATTTTTGGTATTGATTAAGTAGTGAGACATACTTCACTACATTACTAACATCACAATGCCAGATAAAGGCAATATGATCAAGTGGTGTGTATGAATTTTGACTAATCTATATATCACTATTGTTTATTATTTAATTTTTTTGAATAAATTAATGTTTATTGAGACATTTTCATTTCATGAGTATGATTTACATGTTTGTGTGATATCATGCAATAGAATGGATTGTTTTATGATTCAATGCATGTTTAGTTTTAGAAATCATACAACACATGGGTACTAGCTTGTCTCTCTGGATTTTTGTGCCATCACTATCTACTCATATATGAAGGGAGGGCCATTCACTGATGGGATTAGTGAAAGGGATCCTTAGTCCATGATTGGTGTGGAAAAGTGCTTAGATGATGCTCTCCCTCTCCACAATATTAATAATTTTGAGACCACTTGAGATTATCATAGATACTAGAGAGTTTAGGGAACTTATGCTCTGGGGAGCCATGTATCTTATATATGCCAATTATTTTTTATTGTATTTGTGATTGGATCATTATTAGGATGAGTTGTAATTACTTATTAAACATTAATATCTATGGTTTTAGGCATGTATCAGTATCAACTGGCTAATTGTAATGACTTTATATATTTGTATTATGATGTGTTTCTTATCATGATAGTGATCAATGATGTATGATGTATCATGCTTCATTTATAGTTATTATACTTAGATTATTTTATATGATCACTGATTAGATTCTCATGGTATAATATATTTTAAGTATATGTTGTTTAAGTTAAAAAAATCATGTTTACTATGTCAAACCTAGTGAGGTTATTACATAAAATATCCCTAAGTGTGTATGACACACTTTGTGTTTGATATGAATCTCCAATAATGTAAATCACTTAATATAAAACCTATAATCATATGTAGTCAATGTGCATAGATTTACTATTTTAAACTAAAACTAAAATTCTGAAATTTTGAAAGAACAAAGTTTAGAGTACACCTATGTGTTGGTGAAAACCATGTTTCCCTTGAAACTTGTTTAAAATAATTTTCCCTTGTTGAATAATTGAATAAAATTGTGATTATTTTCTAAATCACATGGAGAGTTGGGGTGTGTGTACCCCAAAATTATATAACTATGTATGCTCTTGGGCTGGGAGGATGTGTATCCTAACCCTCATGAATGTGTGTAAAAGTACACAATATATTAACCCAAATTACTACATGTAAAATAAAGAAACATCAAGCCAAGTTCACTAAAAAATAACCATTATAGATGGATTATGTATTAAATTGTATATTTTCTCTCAAATTTGATCCATGAAAGCAAAAAAGGCATGATCAAAAGTGAATGAAAAAAGTTCATGCCCCCATTATGAATGTGGGTTTCATTGCATAGTTTCTATTAATATAGAATAAAATGCATGATAAAAAAGGAATGAAAAATGTTCATACCCACATCATGAATGCACATCTAAAAAGTGAAAAGTGGAATGACAATCATTTATCATTCAATTTTAAATTATGTTTCTACGTATGTGTATGAACTAGTACCAAGCCCCTTGAATCAATGCTTACTAATATATAATAGTGGTTTTGTATTTGTTGAATTTGATAACATGTATCTTAAATGTATTTTTACATATAAATCTATACTTAATGTTCCTATAAATTGTGTACATATTCCCATGCATATGCACTCAAGTGTGTATGAATTTATGCTCAAGTATCTATAAATCTAGTGAATATGCATGGCATATAAACCCATAAACTATATAAATGTGCCAATGTATATCATGTAACTTAACCATGTGATATCTGAACCACTATGAATCTTTGAAATTTTTAATTTGATTTGATTTTTTACTCATGAAGGCTTGTGTCTCTATGACAATCCCATTGTAATGTCACCCTTTTAAGATGAGGGATATATCATGTAAGTCACTCATCTAAAAAAATATTTAATTACATCATGTCATGTATAAATATAAAATCATGTAATATCATATGATTTATGGAAAATATGTCATCATAGTAAAATATATATATATATATATATATATATATATATATATATATATATATATATATATATATATATATATATATATATATATATTGATCAAGGCATGTCTAGATAAATTTATCAATGAATCATGCAGTAGTATAATCACTACGTAAGACTATGTAATAAAATTACATGATATAGATCATGGCACACTTAAATGTCATCAAAATCAATAATTATAAATGTTAGAATCAAACATATGGCCAAGGGCCACATATAAAAGACACATTTATGTTGCAACAAAAAATGCCAAGGGCCACACACAAGGGGGCATAAAAATATCACAAAAAGGGACAACAAGTATGTTGCATCACATAAGGCCAATGGCCACACACAATAGTCAATCAAAAAGTAACATATCATTTAATATAATAACATCATCAAAGGAGCATAGAACAAGGAACTAGTATAAACCATCTATATGTATCAATATTACATCATAATATAGTGGCATATCTATGTATCATTATGTAATATATAAGTAAATAGCAAGGAATATGTAAGAAATATAATTAGCTCAATATGGTAAAAGGTCATATAAATATATAAAAACTAATATATTAACCTATGGAATAAGATGCCCCTAATATTGGTATGGCCATAGGGTAGAGAGAAGACCAACATCTATATGTCCATGTGTAACTTGTATGTCTTAGATAACACTCATATACCATGAAATGCATGCATGTATGTAAAGAGTATTACATATACCAAACATGTGATAAATAACATATGAATATAGTATAATCTAACAATCATATCATTCTTAGTTCTTAATTTTATTTTATTTAATATTTGAATGTTTTTTATATTTTTTGATATTTAGTTTTTTTATATATTTTTGGAATATTTGGGATTTGGGCTCATGAATCTGAAAGAATTTCATCTTAATTGGGATTGAAGTTTGCATATCCTGGCTTGACCCTAAGATTATGTAATTGCATTACTTCTTATTCTTTTGGTTTTGGCAGTTCAATTTTTTTACTTTCTAATGTCTTTAAATATTGTGCTCTTTTATGGTGAGCATACCCCTCACATCAAACCATGATCATTCTTCCTTCATGTGAGAAAGTGCAATGTTGATTTATTTAATTTACTATAGCCTAAAGTTTTTTAGAACCATCACTATCCTAATGTGAAGGGTGTTCTATATTTAAGAGCCATGACCCATATGTATACATTGACCACTTTTATCCCATAATATATTGGTAAAAATATTTATCCAATGGGTCATGGATACTGTGTGCTATGATATAATATTATAATTTCATGTCCCAAATATTTTATGCCTTTGACACTACATATGTAATTCTATCTATTATCATCAATTTGTACGTTTTTGTAATAAACACCTTCCATGTAAACAATTATTGACCATTTTGACCACAAGTCAAAAGGGGTCAACCCCTATAGTCAAAACTTATATAGGGGTCTAATATAATGTATTAAGGTTTTTTATGTTTCATTTTATGTGATTTAACGTTATATTAGCCTTGGTCATAGTCTTATTAGATCCTTATGTCATCTTGTGTCCTTTAGGGGTCATAAATAAACATTAAATACAAGTATTATGGTTTTCTAGGCAATATGAGTGTTACAAATATTTTTCCAATATACAATGTGTCAATCTCTATCAGATATGTCAGTTTATAATTGAAAAATTGTAGGTGATAACTAAAAATCAAGAAAACAAATATAAAATAAGGATTTTCAAAAGGTGTATGACACATGAGAGAGAATGGCATGTGGGAGAATATTTTTAGATAGATATTCAAATCCCTAAGACTCATTTAAATTATTTTAAAGTGATAAAAAAATCAAATATTGTTCTACACTCCTATCACTCCACCATGCACATGAAACTAGTCAACAAGTTTTTGATTGGTGTGGCCAGTTGGAGAACTTCTAGATCAAATTCCTTTAGGGGGTGATATTAATATTAGTTATCTTCAATTTAATTCTTGGAGTGTAGAGGATGGTGTCCTTTTATTTATGAACCATCTCTAACAAGTTTATTATGTTTTTTATGCTTACTATTTCCCATAATCTATAGGTTTTGTTCTTATTTAAACTATTTTGTATAGCTCAATTAGTAATTTTGACTCTATATTATGCTAACTATCTTATCTAATTCTTTCCATGCTTGGTCTCATGTTTGGAAATAATTTGATAGCTCAAACAACACACTTTATAGAAAGGTGTTGATAGTGAACTTGCATAAAAATTTCACCATTTAAAGAAAGACTCTTTCTCTAAAATGGCTTTAATCCAATGTGACATGATGTTATACTCACTCCAAATGTCATGGTAATATCATTCTTTCAAATTTTCAATCTCCAAGGTTAGGATTATAGAGGTTATAGCTTAGTGGGAAACACGGTAAGCTCCTAACACATTCTCACTCATAGTCATGACATGTAAAGGCTCTAAGGACATTCATGGAAATGTGATGGAAGTTTTAAATATGTTGGATATCCTCTTATAACATGAGATAGTGAGTTAATCTTTCAAATGGCATAGAAGATATTATGGGAGTCATATGCAATACATACACATAGTCAGCCATAAATATACACCTATAGGTGCTCTCAAGAAGGAAAACATGTTGAAAGAGAGTTTGATAGGTGATTAAGGTTTTAAATATTTAAAGGTACCCATTTTATGGGTTAATATGATCTAAATGTCATTTAAATTTCATACACCATGTGCATTGACATGTTTCCATTCATTGTTTTGTTTGTAACTCCATCAGCACCTATAAGAGGGTAAGAACACTAAAATGGAAGTTTCAAATCTTCATTCAGGTCCTTTATAGTTTAAATAGTTAAGTTGGATTTTTTTATAGGGTATAAAATCAATTTAAGGCTTATATCCCATGCTCATTACCTATACTCACATCTACTGCCTTACACTTGTAAAAGTCCACCCTGCAGATGGCACCACAGAGAGTTGAGGACTCTTAATGGAGGAGATTAAACATGATGAAACCATTATTGAAGTCTTATTATGTTATGTAGGTCATGGAAGACTTATTTGCAATGATAAATTAGTAGGCAAGGTTGATGATTGTTTCAAAAGTGATGACTGTGAATTCAGGGATCTAATCTCTAAAACATGAAAAATAGAGCACCTAACATATTTAGGGGTGTCATATGATGACATCATATGGAGTATTGATTATTAAAAATGTAATCACTGTGTATCCCCCACATATAATAAGATATTTTAAAAATTTTGGAGGTGAATGATGGGTGTAAAGTAGTTTTTGAAGGGGTCTAACATACACATTTGCTCACTAAGGTTTAGACAGTGACATCTACAAGATTTGAGCTCCAAAGAGACCACTTCACTCAAATTTGAAGTATTGGACCATGACTCCATGTTGGAATGCTTATATATATTTAAAAAAAACATTTATAATATAAATATTATTTATAAAGGTTGGAGTTTTAGGTTTTTAACCCCATTTACACCTCTAGGTGCCCTTCGTTTGAGATAATTGGCCTGCAACTAACTATAAAGACTCACAAGTTCAAAATATGAGCTAAAGTATGGAAACATAGAAACATAGAGGAAAATACAAGTCCATTAAGGTTTCTAATACTTTTAGGATGATCATAGTCCACATGACATAGTTGCCAAGAAATATTTACACCTACAGTACCTCTACATAGTCAACTGTAGCTGACTATGGTTTGGTAGTGAACTAAGGAGCTGTGTCCTTGATGTTGGAATTACATAAGTATGATTTGGATGGGTATAAGTCATTTTAAAACACATTTTAAATCCTATATAATTTATTAGATAATTATACAAATCTGAAACTATACAATCACACCTACAGGTGCCCTTTCAAATAGAAAACATAGTCAATAGTCAGGTCATTTCAAAGAGTAAGGCATATGTGAGGAAGCATGTAGAAGATTAGAGTAATTAATGGAATTGAAACACATTATTTAATGATTTAATGGAATTTTTATATCGTCAAATAACACAAATAATTCATACATAGGATTTTTCAATGCAATACATAGTCCAAAGTTAAGACCCTACATACAATCAACTCAGTCCATAAGTCATTTCTAGGTTTTGGTGCATTTAAAGGGTCAAATTATATGAAAAAGGGACAAATTATTTTTTAATAATTTATAAATAACTTGAATAAGTTCCTAAAATATTCATTTTTCCTAGGGAAATATGGGAAGTACCCATTATTTTATTTTAGATAGAGGGTACTCCCCTAGCGTGCAAATTAGCAGATTTTAAAAGAAAGGGATGTTTCAACAGACTAAAGATTGTTATAAAACTTCATTAAGGTTTTTTAAGTTGTTTCATATGTGTAAAAATATATATGACCATGAATAAGGGTCAAAAAATCAATAGGGTGTCCTAAACCCTTAAGAATGCGGACAATCCCATTAAGCCTGGTTTAAGCCTAAAGCCCAAGCAGGGGGTCAATGCCACTTTCAACCTTAGGTGAAAATTATAAAGCTATGTATCATGTTCATATAGTAATATAGGGTGTGTTTTAATTATTTTTATGCATATAAGTTCACAATAAATCCACTTTTGGCTCAATGATAACTTAGGCCTATACAAAATGACATATAAAGCTTGAGAGGCCCATTTAGAAATCTCACATCTTCTTAGAGGTTGTTCATGGAGGATCAAGGATTTTATGGAAGTTTAAAGATGTCATAAAAATTTATTTTTGGAATTTATCTACAACTCTAATGTCATATATTTATGAATGAAGCGTAAGAGTGAAAAGATTCTAAAATGCTACAAAACCCTAGATAAGGACCTGATTGGGAAAACAAGGATGGAGAGATATCAAAATGAGATTAAATGGACATGAAAGTGATTTAAAATTTTATGGGACTCTATATATACCCTTCCCATACACTTGAGTGTTCCCTACTTGTACATACAAGAGGGAAATTTAATTTTTTTTACTATTTTGGGTGTTTTATAGGTTATAAGGACTTTAAAGAAGATACATTAACTTTGGGAGTGATATTGAGACTTATTATAACTAAATATTATCATTTAATTCTTCATAAAAAATCCTAAGTGTTTCTACCATCACCTTCATCTTAGCTAGTCAAAATTGGCAAAGTGAGTAAGATAGTAATAAGGGTGACAACTCCAAGTAGATAGCATTTTTAATTATACCTAAGTATTTTAAGAACATATAGGGTATTTAAAAGTGTCATTTACCATATTTAATGTATTTTCATGGAAAAATGAATCCAAATTTGAGGCCAAGTGTGAGGGGTAAGTGAAAGAGGAGTTTCTTCAACTATAGGTAGTGATGGATCACCTCCAGAAGAATCCAAATGATTAGGAATGAAAATAATGAATTTTGGATCATGTACACAACCCTTACCTCTTATTTAAATCATGATATATATCCATAGTTTTTTGATGTTTCAAAAGAGGTAAATGATGAGGGTAATTTTCTAAGAAAATAGGAGTCTTATGCCACATTTCATGGATTTATACACTTTTGAGGGCCATTTGTATTATCAAACCTTGCAAGGTATATCTCACACTAATTATCCTACATGTGTAACTCCTTCTCTCAGCATGACAAGTTTTCTAGTGACCCTTGGACTTCATTGTCTCCTCCTCTCTCTCAAATTCTATAAGTGGTAGCCATTTTGGCCTTTGTAATCTAATACCACACCATGTATGGTGAAGCCCTATAGGATTGACATTGTATTTTTTATTTTAAAATTAATACAAGTCTGGTTTTGATTTCATGAACAATTTTATAAGTGTGTAAGTGATGTATGGTGATGCAAAGTGATAATTCTTTATCGTTTCTTCACTTATCCTTTCATGTTTGTGCAAGAGTTCCTATTCTAATAGGTCATATAGAGTATAGTCAAGTGTGTTAGGATCATTTAAAGTGTATTATTACCATTAGAGTGTGAAATATACCCTGTGGTTCATTTTCATTGTGTTGTTCCATACATCTCACCTCTATATTGAAATACTCATGTTAGAAACCTTTTAGCACTTATAAAATAGTTTGTGTCTTGATTATTAGTGAGTTAAGTATGCCAGTCATGTGTAAAACATATTGGTGTATCACCCCCTTATATTAGGTTCATTTTATGCAAAATATAAATCTTTTCTCATAATCAAGTACTAATTTAAGTGATAAGCACTTCAAGATACATTCAGGGGGCTAACCCTTAAACCTAGAGGCTCACTTCCACTATTGGTACACCCAAATACCTAGAAGTGTTCCCATGTTGACAAAATATGGAAGAGGCTTGAACACCCTCTTATAGGTTATAATATTTGGTGGTAATAGTTTTGGAATGCCTAGTGGGACCCATTATATTCAATACAACTTATCAAGATGAATGTTGGTCTTCATAACATCAGCTAAAAATTGGAGTGATACTAAGAATTTGGTGACTCCATCAATGTAAATCTAGTTCAAGGCCATTATTTTGTTATAATTTTGATCTCATAATTCATGGTTATCACTAGGTCATCATCTAGTAGAGTTTTCAACCCCATTAATCCACTTATTCAGTATGAACTTCCTCTTGAAGTTCAATATCCTCATCCTAATATGCCCTTTGAGGACCAAGAGGATTTTTCTTGCCAAGAAAGCCAAGAGAGTGAAGAGGTTGAACAAATTAAATATCTTGAATAACACGTCACTAGAACTCATATCTTCCTTACCTTCAATATTGAAAATCAAATTCACCTTCAAGAATATGATTCCATTCCTCCTAATACCACAAAAGGTGTGCCCATATTCAATGGTGAGAGTCATGTTACACCTAGTGAACACATTAGGGATGTTTCCAACTTTTGTAGAATCCACAATGTCACTCAAGAGAACATTTCCATTAGACTCCTTACCATGTCCCTTAGAAGGAAATATCTTGATTGGTATAGGACTCTAGAAGGTGGATTCATCACATCATGAGATGATTTTGGAGTGTCATTGACCTCAAGGTTTAGAAATGAAAGTGAGCATGCCTCTCTCATACATTAACTCAATGTGATAAAAATAGGATCTAAAGAAATAATTCATGAATTTAATGAGATATTTCAAAATACCTAGTTTATATTTCCTCCTCCCATTAGGTCACATCCTAGTTTTTTGTTCCCTACCTACTTGAGATCCATTGGTACTAAAATCACTATCATGATTTAATCCATGGGTGGTTCCACTCTTCTCAAAGCATATGAAATTTATATAAAAGTTGACAATGGTCTCATCCATGCTATAAGATTTCCTCCTAAGGTGTCTATTCATCCATTATCTCTTACTTTTTATAATACTCTAGATGTGGCTCAGATTACTAATGCCAATACCAAGCCTAAGGCTAATCCTAAGAAGATATAAAATGTCATGGACCCATATGGAAAAATTCAAATGCTAAGATATCAACTTAGGAAATATAATATGCAACAAGGTGCCTATCAAAATTCACATCCTTATCAACAACAATATGGAAGAGGAAGAGGCCAATGTCAACGTAACCCCAACAGCCTGTCAATGTGTACAATCCTAACTCCACCACCAATGTAATAGAAATGGTACTAGTGCATAACAACTTGGTATAAGGGGAGGATTATAAAAAAGTACAATTCATGAATTTTGAGATCAATATCTCGTTTGTCAAGTAGTATTTAATCCTCTCCTATCAATTAAAGATGAGGTCATGATGCAAACAAATGAGGATTGGTAGCCTCGTGGAGAAAGTTTCACCAACTTCCTAGTTGAGGACACTTTTTGCTCAATAAAGGGACCTATATTATAAAAAATAAAAGGTCTAATAGGATGTCTCTATGAGGTGATAATATCATTCCTACAAGCTCATCCAATCCTCTTCCAAGGTAACAAAGCATGGCTTCAAGTGTGACACTTCCAAAAGCTCTTACACCTCCTTCAAGTCAAAATGTGGTAAGGTCTACTCAATGTGTCTCCATTTCTCAATTTATAAGAAATGTTTTGCCTCTAAGAACTCAATAAAAGGTGAATATTAATGATCTAGACATATTAGATTCCTTAAAAAGTGATAAATCATCAATCTCCTTATGGGATGTCCTTCATATGCCTGGCCAAAAAGAGTTGTTACAAAAGCAATTATCCACTACTCCTACCAGTCATTCACCCTCAAGTGAAAGTATTTTCTATGTTTCTTTAAAAAATTCCCCTAATACCATTATTGAACCATCTAATAAAATTTAAAAACCTCCTCCATTTTACCTCACTCTCATTATGGGTGACAAGTTGGTACAAAATTGAATATTTGATAATAGAGCCTCTCCATCAATCATGCCCAAAATTGTAGTTGATAAGTTAGGCCTAAAGTATGAGAATAATAGCAAGTAATTATAAAATTAGATGGTACACCTACCATAAAAATAGGTTTGATAAAAAATTTGAATGTTTTCTTGCATGATTATCCTAGTTTTCTTATCCTTCAAAACATAGTTGTTGTTGAGCTCCCAACTCACTTTACAATCTACCTTTCAAGAGACTTTATAGCCAAGATAGGTGGATATATATTAGATAATTGGTCCTTATTGGAATTTAGGATAAGATATGGGACCAAATTGACCATTAAAACTTATATTCTTGCAATATTTCATATTGAGCCTTACATTGAAATAAGCTCTAACTTGAATCGTGTGATCAATGAGAAAGAGGAGCCTAATATGAATGATGAATATTTTAAACTCAAATAAATTTTTGATCTATTCTAGGATGAGTATGGTGTAGATACATATGAACATGATCCTTATGCATACTTATAATAAAATAACCTTGGTACTTATATCATGCATGAAGAGCCATTTGAAGGAGTTGAGGTAAGTGTCAAACATTCTCAGGCTACTGAAGGTAACTATATGATTCATGAATATGATGATCATAGGTTGATGAACCTAATTGATCACCATAGTGGGAAAATGATTTATTCATCCCTACCATTGATGAGGATGATTTGGATGATGATACTCATGAGGTGGATGAGAATGACTTGTGGCAAAGGTTTGATGTCATATGTCATGAGTTTGATCAGGTTGGTAACCTTACTTCCCCTCTCAAGAATTCTACATTTGTTTTGGTTAATTATTATAAAATAATGATGTTGGGTGTCTTACTAAGCATGGAGAAAATTCTCACATTATGAATGAAGAAGGACTATTGTAAAACCATAATGCCATATGCAAAGAGTTTGACAAGTTGTGTAAGTATCCCTTTTCTCTAAAATATTATATATCTAATGTCAATGTTTCTAATGAGACTAATGATAATGTTGAAAATTATTCCATCAATCATAAAGATGAAGGTCATTTCATTGATCAAGAACCTATTTTCATGAATCAATTTGATGATGTTAGTGTCTAGGAAGTTGTAGACATGAATAATGAGGTCAAGGTAGAAGTTATTATACCTCAAGAATAGTCAAGAGACCCACCTAATGTTGATATATATCCAAAGGTATTGGATCATGAATAAGAGCAGTTTTATGCTTTCAAACGTTAAACACTTTCTATCCTAGAAGAAGACAAGGTTGAGAAGATTGTCATACACTCCAATCTGCACTTTTCTAGAGAACATCCAATGGATATGATGGAGATCATAATATTTTCAACCCCAATCAAGGTTCTTAGAGAAAAATAAATATCAATCATGAAGGTCCCAAATAGTTTACTTATGTACCTAAAAATATTCAAAGGTGGTGGGTTTCTTGACCATACACATATGCAAGTGATTGGTATTGAGCATGCTCCTCATAATAAGATGCCTTAATAAAGTCAAAAAGACATAAGGGGGATTATTTTTATCTTTTTTGAGGTATGATTATATGTTTCACCTCATGAGTGAGTTTTTTAAAAAGTATAATAGGTGTGTGTGTTTTCTTTCAGTTGTGTTGTGTTCCATAAGTGTTCTAGTGAATACATATGTGTTTCTTTTGTGTTTGTCTTGTATTGTGTGTATTTTATTATGTTTTGTGTGGTGTCAAAGGAAATTTGTGTGTCAAACCTATGTACATGTGACTCTGTGGCCCAATGGACAAGATTAGGCAATTGGTCATGGCATAGAAAGCATACCACCCTTGGGAAATCACCAAGAATGTTGACCATTTTGACCACAAGTCAAAATGGGTCAACCCCCTATAGTCAAATATTATATATAGGTCTAATATAATGTATTGAGGTGTTTCATGTTTCATTTTATGTGATTTAATGTTATATAAGCCTTGGTCATATTCTAATTAGATCCTTATGTCATCTCGTGTCCTTTAGGGGTCATAAATTAACATTAAATGAAAGTGGTACAATTTTACAATTAATATGAGTGTTCATAAACATGTTCCAACATATAATGTGTCAGTATATATTAGATATTCCAATTTATAATTGAAAACTTGTAGGTGATAACTAAAAATCAAGAAAAAATTACAAAACAAGGAGTTTCAAAAGGTGTACGACACATGAGAGAGAATGCCATGTGGGAAGATCTTGTGGGATGGATCTTCAACTCCCTCAGACTCATTTCCATGCTTGGCATGCTTTGGAAGTGCCAAAAATAGTCAAAAACCATTTTTTTCTCCTATCACTCCACCATGTACATGAAACTAGTCAATAGGTTTTTGGTTGGTGTGGCTAGTTGGAGAACTTCTAGATCAAATTCCTTTGAGGGGTGATAGTAAACTAGTCAAATTCACTTTCATGTTTGAAGTGTAGAGGATGGTGTCTTATTCTTTATGAACCATCTCTAACAAGTTTTTTATGTTTTTATGCTTACTATTTCCCATAACTTATAGGTTTTATTCTTATTTAAACTATTTAGTATAGCTCAGTTGGTAATTTTGCCTCTAGATTATGTTTACTATCTTATGTCATGTTCTCCATGCTTGGTCTCATTTTTGGAAAGAATTTGATTGCTCATACAATCCACTTTGCAAAAAGGTGTTGATAGTGAATTTGCATACAAGTTTCACCATTTTTAGAAAGTCCCTTTTTCTATAATGGATACAATCCAATGTGACATGATTTTTCACTCACTCTAAAGGTCATGGTAATATCCTTGTTTCAAATTTTCAATCTCTATGGTTAGGATCATAAAGGTTACAGCTTAGTGGAAAACACAGTCAGCTCCCAACTCATTCTCACTCATAATCATGATGTGTAAAGTCCTTGAGGATATTCATGGAAATGTGATGGAAGTTTCAAACTTGTTGGATATCATCTTGGAATAGGAAATAGTGAGTTAAGATTTTAGATATCATAAAATATATTATAACAGTCATATGCAATACATACACATAGTGAGCCATAGATATGTACCTATAGGTGATCTCAAGAAGGAAAACACATTTAAAGAGATTTTGATAGGTTATTAAGGTTTTCCATATTGAAATATACCCATTTGAGGGGTTAAAGTGATTTTAATCTCATTTGAAGTTTATACACCATGTGCATTGACATGTTTCCATTCATTATTTTAACTACAATTCCATTAGTACTTATAGGAGGGTAATAACACTAAAATTAAAGTTTTAAATCTTGCTTCAGGTCCTTCATAGTGTGAAGAGTGCATTTGGAGATTTTTATAGGGTCTAAAATCAATTGAAGGCGTATATCCCATGCTCACTACCTAGACTCACATCTACTACCTTACACTTGCAAAAGTCCACTTAAAAGTGGCACCATCAATAGTTGAAGACTCTTAATAGAGGAGATTTAACATGATGAAACCCTTATTTAATTTTTAGTGTGTTTTTTAGATCATGTCAGACCTATTTGGAATGCTAGATTGGTAGGCAAGGTTGAGGATTGTCTTCAAAACTAATGATTATGAATTCAGGGATCCAATCCCTAAAATATGAAAAATAGAGTGTTGGTGTCTTTATATGTATCATAGGTTCTCCGAGTGTTTAAATAAAACTTCCCATTTTAGAATTTAAAGAATTCAATGTATGAGTTGTAGGTTGAGATAATCTTATTATCTTTTGGTGCAATAGAGGCAAAGTAAGTGGATTGTTTCAAAATATTTATAAAGTTTGGTGGTTAGGAACCACCTTGTCCAAATAACTATCTTTGCAAAGAATGAAGAAATGCATGCTTATATTAGTGAATTATGATCAAAATATAATATAAAATCTAATCTAGATGAATATTTACAATGTAAATTAAGCTAAAGTGATCTAGTTTGAAAAAAAGTAAAAGGGAAAGGTAAGGAAGAGAAGAAGATGTTGTTGATCTTTTCTAAGACATCATAACAAAGTTTGAATGTCCTCCAAGCATGCACTTAAAACCAATGTATGATACGAAACATCTTAATCTTAAATCTTATCAAACATCAAGCGAACATCTAAAGATTGTGATAAATGATGAAAATAAGAACCAAGCTTACTTTAAATATTTACTCCTATAAGTAGATAGCTTATGCACATCTACAAATGTAGAGCAAATAAAACTAAGAAAACTAAGGAACCTTTAATTAACCTAGCATTGGCATAAGTTAACAATTATATATTTAAAGGTACACACCAAGAATTCAAAATAACTATTCAAATCTGAAATTCAAAACAAACAATTGAGAGAGAAACCATGTAGCAAATGACATAAAAAAATGAAACAATCTTTTCAGAATTCCCTACTTGCATTAGTTGCTCAAAAATTTATACAAGTTTTGGCTCAAAAACTCCCTCCTCCTTTACAATTGATAATGCTCCTTTTATAAGGTGTAAGGAAGAATTTTAGTTAGTCATATCCAATCATAAACGTACAAGTGTAGGGACAGTTTTCCTTTCCACAAATGTTCTAGAAATACACTAGAATTTTCCACTAGATTGATCTATAGGCAGAGTGTTTTACAAACAACACATGCCTTCACAAATAGAATATTCCACTTCAAAATGTTATACAATGCTAGTTACAAAAAAAATATTCTTATTTCACTTAATCTTTAGGACCCCTATGCTGCTAGAAGATTTTCATGGTTCTTTGGAATGTTCTTAGCCCAGAGTAATATCCTTGGCATCACTAGGTTTGTAAGGTCTCCAATTCATCACATTGCACCATTGTGTCTCTGATGTGGCATCTCGACAGTGTCTCTATGGCATCCTACTCATCATTATATAAATTATAATCATTACCAATTTGACTTTGATCTCACACTATTTGATCTATTTGCACAGATCAACATAACTTGTAGATCTTTAGATCCAAACAACTATCTTAAATTTAACATCTACAAAACCATCAATTAACATCCACATAGATATATTTGATATACATGTGACCATCAATTTTAAGCACATCCTTAGGGCTATTTTTTATCTTAAATTTGACATCTACATGACCATTAATTGGTGTCTGCATGAACATCATTGATGGGTATGAAACCATAAATTTTAACACATCTTTGGAACTATTCATTGAACTTGCCATTTTTCACTTCTTGGTTCATCCTATTTCTTATGAGTTCCACATGAAAATTGCTCAGTGATTTTGTATTCTTTGTACTAGGCTCCTAAACATCATTTGATCTCTACACTGGGCTCCTATGATGGTGACAATTGTAACCCTCATGGATCTCCATAGAACCTTTGACATTATAATGTTTTATGCATCATTTGATCAACTATACTAGGATCACATGAATAACAGATCTAGAGAACATTCTTAGGATTTAACTCTTTGGTTGGGGCCTAACTTTTCAACACTTGTCATGCTTTGTTAGATCCATCTCATTTAAGTGAACATGGATCATCGGTCCAGGCCTGTCTCAGACCCTCTGCTTAACTTCACTTGATTAAACATGGGTCATTAATCTTGTGAATAAGTACTATGTTTAAGTTATGACTTAGATATATACATAACTTAGGACAAAATCTAATACTAAGGTCTTGTTTATGTTAATAAACATGAATGAGACTTTAGGACTTGGATTTTAGTATAAGTTATAACAAAAAGACCATGAATATAATAAAGACATAATGTAAAGTCTTAGCCTAAGTTTTTTATCATATTAATAAATATGATAATCCTTAGGATAATACTTTAGGCTAAGCCTTATGATAAAGGGATGATGCATTTATTTAGACCAAGCTAGGATTTTTAGCCTAAGGTTTGGTTGTGTTGAAAAACATGACCAAGCCTTAGGATAAAAATTAAACTAAGTCCATGGTATGATAATTTTTCCCATGTAAGTTTGAATTCAATTAAAAAGGGGACCTAGGATAAAAAATTAGGTATGGATTAAACATAGATTTAACTAATCTTAAACCAATGAAAAATAAAAATCAGCTTAAACATTAAACATGTTTATTCCCAAATGATATTCCATTGATCCTGTAACACTAGAAACAAGTTTTAATGACATTGGAAAGGGGTGAAGCCATGATCATCCAAAAAATATGTCCATTAATCCAAGAAATATCAGTTCTTACAAACAATAGGAAATATTGAAGTTAGGGAATAGTTATAATAAGAACTTAAACTAAAGCCTCAGATTAATGTTGTCATTTCACATTGACAAATAAGGCTTCAATCCAAAGTCTTAGGCTAAGTTTTAAAATAGTAAAATGACTGTAGCACAAAAGAGTCTAATGAAATCAATGTCTCAAGGAAATTGTCTTGGGCAAATTGTTCCAAGGAAATTGTCTCAGGGGAATTTTTTTAGGATTTTTATTTGGGTAAATTGTTTCAAAGACCAATCCCATTAGATAAAATGTCCAAAGCAATTATCCTATGGGGTCTATTTCATCAAGCAAACTGCTTGGGACAAAAAGCCTAATGGAATTAGTTGGGGCAAAAAAGGGCCCAAAGGATCATTTCAAAGAATTAAAAGGGTACCTTAAAAAATTTGAATGGCAGTTTAAAAAGTTCTAAAGGATCATTCTTTTAGGGAAATTATCTCAGACAAAAATTATGACACATTTCCTTCGAAGGGCCAATTCTTGCAGAATAAAAGTTTTGAAGCAAGATCTCAAATGGTAAAGGTCCATTTCAAAACTTCCAAAGGATAAATTGCATAAAGACCAAAGGGTATGTGTCCTTCAAGTTATTATTTTGGTCCTTTTGCATCATAAAAAATGTCTGATGACAAAATTTTGAAAGGTATGTTTAAAAGCTCGAAGGTTCATTCCAAAAAACCCACAGGGTATATGCCCTTCACGAAAATCCTGAAGGGTCCATTTGAAAGTTCCAAAGGATAATTATATTAAGGATAATGGATCTTTGAAAAAAGGCCAAAGGGTACCTTTAAAAGTTATAAATAATCATTTATTACATAACAAAAGTTTTGAAGGGCAATTCAGAAAAAAATTGAAGGGCACTTTCAAAAAGCCCAAAAGGTAGGTTTTGACAAAATTGTTGTGGGAAAAATGTTTTGGGATTTTTGTATCAAAAAAAATTTCCAAAAAAAAAATCTCGATGGGTCACTTACAAAAATTTGAATGATAAAAAAAACACAATAATTTCAAAATAAATATGTTGAAAGGATAAGTGCAAAGAGTTTGAAGGGCAATTATATCAGGCAAAATGCTTGATAGAATAAGTCCACAGGGAAAATTTTTTGGACAAAATGTCTGAAAAAATTGTCTTAGCATAGATAATTTTGAAGGAATACTTACAATATAGACCAATTGCATAAGTCCCAAAGGAATTTTTGAACAAAATCCCAAAAGTACTTGGACAAAGTATTTGAAATATAAATCTCAACATTTAGAAACATAACAAAAGGACATTACATTTAGATTAGACCACATAAATAATAGAAATGTCTGAAAGGGGGGCTCAGGACATAAAAGGGACTAAGCATGAATGTTTATACTAAGGTTTGGTTATGTTGAAAAACATGACTAAGCCTTAGGAAATAAAAATAAAGTAAGCCCATAACATTATTTAAAATGTTCCCACATAAAAAGTTCCTACCTGATTCAAATCAAGTACTTAGATTAAGGGTTTAGGTATTTAAATATGAATCTAACAAACCAAAGGTTAGTAAATAATTAAGTTAACACTTAAATCATGGAAACCAAGCATTGTTCATTTTAAGTAGACTTTATTAGATCTGCAACCTAAAACACAAAGATCTATTGTTAGCAATTTAGATAAGGCAAACCAAGACCATGAACAAATATGCTAACCAAACTATATGAAGGTGATCCTCAGATAAAAATAACATGTAAACATGCTAATGATACTTTGATCAAGTGAATTTTCTATTTCAAGGCACAAATTTGCACAATTTGACACAAGGGTCCCCATCTTTCATAAATGGGTGTATGTTGACCTTAACAAATGGTAAATTTTATGGGAAACATAGAAATATGTTTGAATTAAGAGACTCTAGTTCAAAAAAATAAATAGATTACCTATTCTACTTGATCAGTACCATTATCAAGATCAGTTCATGGTTAAAAACAAGTCTTACACTTATGGAATTAGGATCAAACATCAAAAACTAATCATGTTGTGCGTGTGCTTTAATTCCACTTACTATTTATCATGGGATTTAAGGAACCAATTCCATATTCCATGCCTTTAATCATTAATATTGACTTAAAACATGTTTGGATATTTATTAAGAACCATGATTTATCTTAGGGAAGGCTTAGACATTGCTCTACTACTAGCTAGGTATCCATATCCTCGATAGAGATACCTTTGGCTCTACTCAAGGCCTTGTTCCACTTCTAGTCAAGCATCCATAGCCCTGGTGGAGATTACCAGAATCACCTTTGATTGAAAATATTTTGATTTTGTAATAAGCTCTTATTTTTATATTTTTTAGATCATTTTATCTTTCTGGCAAAGGTTGGGAACTAGGTCATCCAAGTTTAGGGATTCGGTCAAGTGTTTGATCCTTAAACAATCACCTATGGTTGTGACATTTGTCCCAGGCAAGGGTGTTTGTTAAGGGAAAGCATGACTGCATCTTAATAATTCAATATTTCATCCCATATGTGCAATTTTTATTGAAACTAAGCTTAGATCAAAACAATGTTTAAAACCTTATGAAATAACCAACCTGTCCATTAGTCCTTACAAATTTATTTAATTATAACATTAAGCTTTATATTTAAAATCCATGATCAATAAATGTTGAGGATTTATGCTTGCATTCCTACACTATGGAGTTCCTAAGTTTTTTGAACTTTGAGATGAAAGCTATCCAAAGGACTTATTAGAAGGAAAGAACAATTAAGGGAAAGCAAACACACCGAATAAAATACAAAGAAATTAGAAAGTAGAGTAAAATCAAACAAATATATACAAACATATGTACAAATAAGGGATAAGAAGGAAATAACAAAAAGAAACTAATCTAGCCTACCTACTCTAACTCTGACCATTCTTACAATTCACTCCATAAAGACTCCAGGTGGGGCAGTAGAGAAGTAATACTTAAGGTACTATCAATTGGTGGGAAGCATGAACTCTATTCCCTATAAGTATTTTAGCTTGAAGGTGTTATCTACAAGTATTTTTTCAATTTGATAGGGGCCTATCCATAAAGTTGTGAATTTTCCATGTTTACACTTGGGTTCAAATGCCTTGTCCCAAAGGAGAACCAAGTCTCCTTGCCTGAACAAATTTATCTTTGATCACTTATCAAACCACTTTTTCACCATGGTTTGGTGTCTACTGAAGTTGGTAAAAGCCTCTTCTCTAGCATCTTCCATTTGAATAATGTCTAATAGCCTTGAATTTTCTAATTCTTGATCATTCTCCATGTACTCTTGCATGAAATGATATGTTGTTATCTTGTGTGTGATAGGGAAGATGGGTTATTGGACATATACTAATAGGAAGGGTGATGCTTTAAGAGCTTATTTGACCCTTGTTCTATCTTCCCAAAGGGCATATTTTAGTAGTTTATGCCAAGTTCTAGGCTTGTCTACTATATACTTATTTTTTATTTTCATCAATTTCTTATTCATTGATTTAGATATGTCATTATCGTAAGGATAATGGTTGGATGAGAACTTGAGAATGATGATATTATCATATGCCCATTCTTTCATATCTATGAATATAAAATCTAATCCATTATCACATACTAGAGACACTAGTATTCCAAACCTGATAAATAAGTTTTATTTTAGAAAGGTGATCACTTATTTAATCCTACACTACTTGGTGGCCACTGCTTCAGTCTATCTTGTGCAGTAGTCAATAGTAGTTAGAGTATATTTATGACCTTTTGATGAATTGGGGTTGATTATCCCCTTAAAATCTAATCCCCACTAAGCAAAAGGTTTATCCACCATAACTGGCTACAGTGGTATGGCTACCTTAGGCTCTTTTATGCTAAAGACTTGACATGAATGACACTACCTTACATGCTTTTGGGCATCCTTTAAGATCACGGGATAATAGTAACTATCTCTAAGGATTTTATGAGTTTTTGTCCTTCTAGACGGAAGTCTACTTCCCAACTTCTCATGAAAAGTGCTCATGATTTTAGTCACTTCTTTGTATACACACATCGATTAAATGCCTTTGAAGTTTTTTATATACAAAACCCCATCTATAATCATAAAATGGGTTGACTTGAGTATTGATCTCTTTTTTAATTCTTGGTCAATCCTATAGATAAGTGCCACTGATCAGTAGATGGATAATAGGATCATACCAATAATTGGACTAAAAATTTTGTTGTTTAACTTGCATGACACTTAACTTGGGGTTAGTATTGGAAATCATTTGAATCAAACCTTGGCACCTTACCAATTTTTTAGTCTTCATTTCAATGTCATATTCCTATAGGACAAACATCTACTTACCTCTCCTTTCTCCTAGCTCATTTTGACTCAACATGAAATTTGTGGTAGGGTCAGGTAGGATTTTATGCACCTTATTCCTAAGAATGTAGTTTCTAAAAATTTTCACTACCTTAACTAATGCACATGCTTTTTTTTCAATTAAATAATAATTTAACTCAAAAAATTTAAAGTTTTTTCTCATGAAAGCAATTAGATGGTCACATCCACCAATTTTATAAGTTAAAACTACACTAATAGTATGATCATAAGCAAAAGAATAAAGGTAAAAGTATTTAGAGAATTTTAGGCTTATCAAGACTAGAGCTTGTCTAATTTCCTCCTTGATGTCCTCAAAATTCTTCTTGGTTTCCTCATTCCAAGTGATTTTGGCATCTTTTTTTGGCATATCATTCAATGGCTTGACAATTTTTGCAAAGCTAGAAATAAACTTTCTTAAAAAATTAATTTTGCCAAATAATGTTTTCAATTCTTTTTTACTGTTAAGAGGATTTATTTTTGATATATCATCTACTCTTTCTGGATCTATATATATTCCCTCCTTAGTGAGAACATGTCTTAATGGTTTTCCCTCGGTAATAAAAAAATAATTTTCTTTGGGTTGAGAGAAATCCCATACCTTATGCATATTTTAAATACTTGTTGTAGATGCATGATGTGGTCCTCCCTATTCCTAGAAAAGATAGTCAGATCATCCATGTACATAATAATACATTTACCTAGCAAACCTTAGAAATCATGATAACAATCTTTATTAAGAAAACATGTCCTACTTGGTTATACTTATTAGCCCAAATAACAATCTTTTGTAAGAAAACATGTCCTACTTGGTAGTAAAACTAGTTTTCATCATGTCTTCTCAATTTACCAGCACTTGGTTATACCCTAAAAATCCATCAAGAAAGGACATCATAGCAGAACTAGAAATGCTGATGTAGAGAAGGCTAAGGATAGTTGTCATTTTCAAATTATTTATTTAGATTCCTAAAATCAATGCACTGTCTTATTTCACCATTATTTTTATTAATAAGAACCAAATTGGTGACCCAAGTAGAGTGCCTAATGGGGAATACAATCTTGGCATCTAATTTTTTTTAGCTTCTTTGAAAATCATAGGTTATAAAATATGGTTGATAGGTCTCTAATTTTGTCTAAAAGGTTTGTAGTTTTCCTTCAAGGGTATGGTATGGGTGATGACTCTTAGATCAAAAATCTTCAAGTCATCATATGACCATGCTATTATGTCTTTACATTTTATCATCAAGTCTTTGGCCTTTTCATTTTCAATGCTCATACATGTTTTCCTAATACTAACTAGCTGAGATTGATCTTGAGGTTTAAGATTAACTACCTTGTAATCCTTACCACTTGCCTTGGGTATTCTAGTATTTTCAGCTAGTTTGTCTTGATCAAATAACCTTTCCAAGGTAATCATGCCTTTTGGGAATTTGTTTTTACTAAGTTGAATGACTTTGTTATCAAATCTACCATTCTCTTCAAGAGTATTCTCATTGGTCTCATCTATGACATGGGCCTCAAATAATGTTGAGTTGGTCATGAAATCCAGGATCCATTGGTCATCATTAAAAAATTGTAGATGTTTTATGTTATCTAGGACCTAAGGGCATAGAAATAGCTCAATGCTAAAGTTTTTAGAGTCATTGTTTGGCATAATATTTTTTGTAACTAAGACAAGCTCATCATCATCCTTGTTATCCTCCCTAGGGATGGAAACAATGTTGAAAACATAAAAAATATTCTAGTAAATCCTAGACTCTGAACTTATATCTCTTGAGATATGAAAATTTACACTGGTATTTACTCCTCACATAATTAACCACAAGTTTTGAGTCCCCATGAACCAAGAGTTATTTAAACTTATGCTTAATGGAAAGTTGTAATTTTGGAATCAACGCTTCATACTCTACAAGATTATTTTTGCAAGGAACCTAAAGTCTATAAGTATCTTTTAGTTCTTTCCTAACAGGATTGGTTACAACAATTCCTACTCTAGATCCAGACTTACACCTAACACCATCAAAATGTAATCTCTATATTCAAAGTAAAGCATGAGAAGTCTTATAACTACATACCTTAGAAGTCTCGATAGTATACACTCCTAATTAATAATCCATCATGTTAGTCCTTTCATTCACAACATTATACTCAATGATCATGTGTTTCATCCAAGGCTCTCTTTCCACTCTAATATGATTTGGGACTCCTTTCCATGGAAGCCACAAATATGAACAGTTAGTGGACATATATCCATTCAGGGTCTTTATCCATTCTCTATTAACAGTATCCCATAAGCATCAGGAATGTCCACCATCTAGATGTCAATAAATTGTTGGACCTTTACCTCAGAGACAAACTGCATATGAACATTTAATAATTCCCTAATTACTTTGACTCTATATTAATCTAATTGAGTATTAAATCTATCTAATTTAATAGGAGTCAAGATAAGTTGTTGAAAAATACCTACTAGCATAATGTTTGTGGATGCACCAGAATCTAATAAACAATTATGTAAATTCTTATTGAGCATCTTGACAATAAGTAGAAAAAGTGGGTCTTTGTCTTTCATTTATACATAACAACATTGGCATTGTTAGTTTTGGGTGGCCTACCAGGATTTTTAGACAAAGACTCCAACAACAAGTATCTTTGCTCAATGATCTAAATCAACTCATGCAATGTAATTTTAGCCTTAATTTTCTTTGTCTCCCATAATATCATACCCAATCCTATTGGATAAATTAGATGCATTAGTATAATGTTTAGAAGTGCTTCCCTTTGGAGGATCTTGGTTATTATCTAAGTTAGTATCTAGAAGAGTGCCAAAGTTATTTAGAGCTATTAAAGTAGTCAAGGGTTGCTTCTACTCCCTATTCCTTAGAGGTTAGGTCTTCTTCAGGAACTACTAAAAATCATGGACTTCTTCAGAAATATCATTAGGTTCATCATCTTCTTAGAAAGGGAAATCAAACATCTCTAACATGAAGGCTTGGTTAGTAGATTTAGATCCTAATGTAATTTCACTATTATATTTATTAGGAAACACTTCAAATGTATCCAAATATTCTTGAAAGGCCTCAAAATCTTTACAAAATTCAATGCAATATATCTCACCATGTCTAGAAGTGCAATGTACTCTATAATAATTAGGTAAAGTAATATCAATTATATTTATATCCATTTATTCTTATAATCAAATAACTCATTTTTCTTATTATTTTTGTAACTATCACTATGGAATCTATTAATGGGCCTACCAAACCTTTGGAAATAAAATTTCCTACTTGAGCTCTCTTCAGTATTACCAACTTACTTCTGTAGCTGAATAAAATTAGTGCTTAACTTTTGGACCATCTTTAATATAAAGTCATTTTCATTTTTAGGTGCCTCAGAATTATGAAACTAATTATTATTAGTACCAGTGGTTGGTACTAAGACCTTTTGATCACTACAGTTAAATCCAATTGTAACAGTGTTAAATAATCTCAAGTTCTAGATAAGATGAGCATGACTTAAGGGTAATTGGTTCAAAGCAAGTATATGCTAATTATTATTGGGGAAGACATTCAGGGTAGACAAATGTGGGTTGGCATTGAGAATAGAGTAATCCATCTAACCTTGGGGCTGCATTTGATCATTTATGATCACTACTTTAGAATAGGCTAAGGCTATATTATTCATAGGTCTAATAGCTTTCTTTATAAAAACAAAAGTCATGGGATCCAAAGCATCTTTGTAGATTTCTAAAGCCAAAGTGTCATCAAGCTTGTAAGGATCTATGGTTTGACTATACATATTTTGGAACCTAGCATTAAATTTGCTTATAGGTTCATTTGCATCCCTTTTGATCAAGGTGAATTGCTGGTACAAGACACAAGGACTAATAATTTTGCCAAATTGGTCAATGCAAACATTGTTGAAGTTAGCCCAATTGGTAATGTAATTTTTAGGTAAATTTAAAAACAATTCATATGCATCATCTCTAAAATTGAAATGAAATAGTCTACATGCTACATCATCATGGATTAAATTTATTAATCTTAATGCAGCTTTGAAAGATTTAATATGTTCCTCTGTAGTTAAAATGCTATTAGGACTAAATATTGGCAAATATTTCTCAAGGTTATGGGGAAGATCATGTACTACACATGGCATATTGATGGAAGATCCACCTAACCAAGCCATGCCTTGATTGGGATTGAATATGTGAGTACCCTAAATTGGTGAAGTTGGAAAGACTTTTAAAGCCTACACTTACATTTATCCCACCTATCTCTTCTATGAACTTCTAATTCAAGCAGAGGTTCCCTAGTCTCTAAACATGACCTTATTTTGATTCTTGGTAATTCCAACTTACAAATTTCAAATCCTATTTGAAATATGATGTGTCAATCCTATCTTTGTATAAAATTATGATTATAAATGCACATTAATAAAATTTTGCAAAAAATCATATAAAGGACGACAAAGGATGGCAATATTTAATCAAGTCAACTCAAAGATGTATCCAAATACATAATTAAGATCAGCCTTTACACATTTTAAGCTCAAATGAACTTAATTGAGAAAAGTATCTAATAATATTTAATTAAAATATCTATTACTAATCTCAAACCTATTAGGTTCACAATTATAAATTTATCTTTACCACAATTCAACATATGTCTTCAAATAATGTCAATCTTTGTCTAAATAAGCACAAATATCAGTTTGAAACCATGAAAATCACCAACCTTTACATGATTATGATAAAATAAAATAAAAATTAAAGATTAAATTTATCTTTAAATAGAATTCACAAAAACCAACAAAAATACTTCAAATCTACAAGGAATTTAGTTAGGGCCCTCCTTCTAGCACCAACAAAGCTCTACTTGTTGATGGATTTATATGTATCACAGGTGCTCTAAGTATTTAAAGAACACTATTCATTTTAGAATTAATAGAATTTAATGCATGAGTTATAGGTTGTGATAATCCTATTATCCATTGGTGGAATAGAGGCAAAGTAAGTGGACTGTTTCACAATATTTATAAAGTTTGGTGGTTGGGTGCCACCTTGGCCAACTAACTATCTTTGTAAAGAATGAAGTAATCTATGCATATATAATTGAATTATGACTAAAATCTAATCTAAAAGATAATATAGATGAATATTTACAATGGAAATTAAGCTAAAGTGATCTAGTTAAAAAAGAAGTAAAAGGGTGAGGTAAGGTAGAGAAGAAGATGTTGATCTTTATCTCAGACATCATGACAAAGTTTGAATGTCCTCCAATCATGCACTTAAAACCAATGTATGATACGAAATAGCTTAATCTTAAATCTTACCAAACATCAAGTGAACATCTAAGGATTGTGAGAAATGATGAAAATAAGAACCAAGCTTACTTTAAATATTTACTCCTATAATTATATAGCTAATCCACATTTATAAATACAAAGCAAATAAAATGAAGCAAACTAAGGAACCTTCAATTAAACTAGAATTGGCACAAGTTAAAAATTTTCCATTCAAAGGTCCACACCAAGAATTCATAAGAACTATTCAAATCTGAAATTTAGAATAGATAATTGAGAGATAAACCATATAACAAATGACATAAACAAAATGAGACAATCTTTTCAGAATTTCCTGCTTGCATTAGTTTCTCAAAAGTTTAAATAAGTTTTGGCTCAAAAAATCCCTCCTATTTTACAATTAACAATGCTCCATTTATAAGGTATACAAAACATGTTAGTCAGTCATATCCAATCATAAAAGTATAAGTGTAGGGACAACTATTATTTCCACAAATGTTCTAGAAATACAATAGAATTTTCCAATGGATTGATTTATAGGCAGTGTGTTTTACAAATAGCACATACCTTCACAAATTGAATATTTTACTTCAAAATGTTATACAATGCTGGTTAAAAAAAGAATATTCTTGTTTCACTTAATTTTTGGGACCCATGTGTTGCTACAAGATTTTCATGGTTCTTTGGAATGTTCTTGGCCCAGGGTAATCTCTGTTGCATTACCAAGTCCATAAGATCTCCAATTTAACACATTTCACCCTCGTGGCTCTGATGTGGCTCTTTGTGGCATCCTACTCATAATTATAAAAAATATGATCATTTAATTTAGAAATTCAACTTTGATCTCATACTATTTGATCTTTGGATTAATGTAGACCATAGATCTTTGGATCCAAACAACTATCTTAAATTTGACATCCACATGAACATCAGTTAATGTCTGCATAGAAATCTTTGATAAATGTATGACTATAAATTTTAAGCACATCCTTAGGTCTATTTTTTATCTTAAAATTGACATACACATGATCATCAATTGATATCTGCATGAACATTATTGATGGTTATGTGATCATCAATTTTAAACACATCTTTGGAACTATTTGTTGAACTTACCATTTATTGCTTCTTAGTTCATACTATTTATTTTATGTACCATGTGGTGACTACTCGATGCTTTTATGCTCTTTGTACTAGGATCCCACACATCATTTGATCTCTACACTGGGTTCCCATGATGGTGACAGTTATCACCCTTGTGGAGCTCCGTAGAACCTTTGACATTCCAACATTGCATGCATCATTTGATCAACTATACTAGGATTGCATGGATCATAGATCTTGGGAACATGCTCAGGCTTTAACTCTTTAGTTGGGGCCTAACTTTTTAATTCTTGTCATACTCCATTAGATCCATCTCATCTGAGTGAAAGTGGATCATTGATTTGGGCCCATCTTGTGCCATTCGATTAACTTCACTTGATTAAATATGGGTCATTGATCTTGTGAATAAGCATGATGTTTAAGTTAGGACTTAGAGATATACAAAACTTAGGAAAAAATCTTAAGATTAAGGTCTTGTTTATGTTAATAAACATGAATGAGACTTTAGGACTTAGATTTTAGTCTAAGTTATAACAAAAGGACCATGCATATAATAAAAACATAGTGTAAAGTCTTAGCTTAAGGTTTTTATCATATTAATAAATATAATAATCCTTAGTATAAGCCTTATTGCAAAGGGACTATGCATTTATTTAGACAAAGCTAGGATTTTTAGCCCAAGGTCTAGTTGTGTTAAAAAACACAACCAAGCCTTAGGATAAAAATTAAAATAAGTCTATTGTATGATAATTGTTCTCATGCAAGTTTGAATTCAATTCAAAAGGGGACCTAGGTTAAAACATTAGGCACAACTTAAACATGGATTCAAATAATATTGAACCAATGACAAATAAAGATCAACTTAAACATTAAACATGCTTATTCCCAAATGAAATTCCATTGATCTTGCAATACCAGCAATAAGTTTTAGCGACATTGGAAGGGGGTGAATCCATGATCATCCCAAAAACATGTCCATTAATCTAAGCGAGATTAGTTCCTATAGGCAATAGGAAATATTGAAGTTAGGGCATGGGAATAATAAGAACATAAGCTAAAGCCTCATATTAATGTTCTCATTTAGCATTGATAAATAAGGCTTCAATCCAAAGTCTTAGGCTAAGGTTTAAAACATATTAAAATGATAGTGACACAAAAGAGTCTGATGAAATCAATGTCTCAAGGAAATTATCTTAGGTGAATTGTTCTGGGGAAATTATCTCAGGTGAATTTTTTCAAGATTTTTATCTGGGGAAATTGTTTTGAAGACCTATTTCATCAAACAAAATGTCTGAATCAATTATCCCATGGGGTTTATTTCATCAAGAAAAATGCCTTGTATAAAAGTTTTGAAAGAATTAGTTGGGACAAAAAGGGGCCTGAAGGATCATTTTAAAGAAGTTGAAGGGTTCCTTAAAAAAATTAAAGGGAACTTTAAAATTTTCTAAAGGATCATTATTTCGAGGAAATTGTCTTGGAAAAAATGTCTGACACATTTCCCCTGAAGGGATAATTCTTTTAGAATAAAAGTTTTGAAGGGAAATATCGAAGGGAAAAGGTCCATTTCAAAAAATTTAAAGGATAAATTGCACAAAGGCAAAAGAGTATATGTCTTTGGGGTCATTATTTTAGGATTTTTTTGTTGGAAAAAATGTCTGATGATAAAATTTTGAAGGGTATGTTCAAAAGCTTGAAGGTTTATTCCAAAAAATCTTAAGGGTATGTGCCTTTCACAAAAATCCCAAAGGGTACATTTGAAAGTTCTAAAGGATAATTATATTAAGGAAAAGGGTTATTTAAAAAAGGTTGAAGGGTACCTTTAAAAGTTTTGAAGGATAATTTATTTTGAAATAAAATTTTTGAAGGGAAATTTATTAAAATCTGAAGGGTACTTTCAAAAAGCCCAAAAGGTAGGTTTTGGCAAAATTACTGTGAGAAAGATGTTTTGAGATTTTTGTGTTGGACAAAATGTCTAAAATAAAAATATAGATGGGTCACTTGAAAAAATCCAAAGGATTAAAAAAAAAAAGTCTGAAACAAATATGCCAAAGGGTAAGTGCAACATAGTCGAATGGCAAATCTGTCAGGAAAAATACCCGATAGAATAAGTCCATGGGGAAACTATTTTGGACAAAATATCAAAAAACATTATCCCAACATAGATAAGTATAAATGAATACTTTTTCCATAGACAAATTGCAGAAGTCCCAAAAGAATTCATGAACAAAATCCCAAAATTACTTGGTCAAAGTATCTGAAATATAAACCTCGATAGTTAGAAACATAACAAAAGGGCATTGCATTTAGATTAGACCACATGAATAATAGAAAGGTATGAAAGGGGGGCTCGGGACATAAAATGGACTAAGTATGGATGTTTATACTAATGTTTTGTCTCATTAAAAAACATGACTAAGCCTTAGGAAATAAAAATAAACTAAGCCCATAACATTATTTAAAAAAAAATTGCATAAAAAGTTCCCGTCAGATTTAAATCAAGTACTTAGATTAAACTTAGATTTTGGGTTTGACTATTCAAATATGAATCTAACAAACCAAAGGTTATTAAAGAATCAAGTTAACACTAAAATCATGAAACCCAAGCATTTTTCATTCCAAGTAGACTTTATTAGACTTGCAACCTAAAACATAGAGATCTAATGTTAGCACTTTAGAAAAGGGTAAACCAGAACCATGAATACATATGCTAACCAAACTAACTATGGGAGATCCTCAGATAAAAATAAAATTAAAACATGTCAATGATACTCTAATCAAGATAATTTTATATTTAAAGGCACAAATTTTCACAATTTGACACAAGGGTTCCCATGTTTTAGAAATGGGGGTATGTTGACCTCAACACAAAGCACCTAACATATTTGGGGGTGTCATATGATGATGTCATGTGGATTATTAATGTTTTAAAATGTACTCACCTTGTATCCCACACATAGGAAAATATTTTCAAAAAATTTGGGAGGTGAATGAAGGGTGTAAAGTAGTTTTTGAAGGGGTGTAACATGCACTTTTGCTCACTAAGGTTTAGATAGTGACATCTACAGGATTTGAGCTCCAAAGAGACCACTTCACTCAAATTTGTAGTATTGGACCATGCCTATATGTTTTAATGGTTCTAGATAGTTTAAAATAACATTTATGATCTAGAGATCATTTATAAATGTTGGATTTGTAGGTTTTAAACCCCATTGACACCTAGATGTGTCCTTTGCTTAAGACAATTGGTCTATAGCTAATTGTAAGGCCTCACAAGTTAAAAATATAAGCTAAAGTATGGAAACCTATATAAATGGAGGAAATTACAAGTTAGTTAAGATTTAAAAGACTTTTAAGATATTATAGGCCACATGATATAGTTTTTAATAAATATTTACACCTATAGTACCTCTACACAATCTATTATAGCTAACTGTGGTTTGGCAATAAACTAAAGAGCTACTTCTTTGATGTTGGTATTGCATAAGCATGATGTGGATGGGTCTAATACATTTTAAAACACATTGGAAAGAATAGATATGTCTTAAATAGTGATACAAATCCTAAACTATATAAACACACCTATAGGTGCCCTTACAAATAAAAAACATAGTCAACCATCTAATCATTTCAAAGAGCAAGGCATATGTGAGGAAGCATGTAGAAGATTGGAGCAATGAATGGACTTGGAACACCTTTGTTAAGGTTTTAATGACATTGGGAGAACCTCACACAACAAAAATAATGTAGAGAAAGTCTTATGCAATTTAATACATAGTCCATCGTCAAGACCCTGCAGACAATCAATTGAGTCCATAAGTCCTTTATAGGTTTTGGCACATTTAAAGGGTCAAATGATATGATCAATGGAATTTTTTTTGTTAAGGTATCCATAAATTACATAATCTCCTCCAATTTTTAGTTTTCCTAGGTTAATAGGGGAAGTACCCTCCATTTTGTCTTAGATAAAGGGTACTCCCTTAACATGCAAATTAGCAAGTTTTGAAGGAAAGGGATGATGAAACATAATAGAGACCATTATAAACCTTAATATAGGTTTGAGAAGTTATATAATAGGTGGAACAACATATATGACCATCCAAAAGGGTCAAAAACTCAACAAGGTATCCTAAACCCTCAAGAATGTAGGCAATCCCATTAGACTTGGTTTAAGCCTAAAGCCCAAACAGGGGGTCAATGTCACATTAAACCTTAGGTGAAAATTATAACACTATGGATCATGTTCATAGAGTAATATAGGGTGTTCTTGAACTGTTGTTATGCATAAAAGTTCACAACAAAGCCAATTTTGGCTCAAGGATAACTCAGGCCTATGCAAAATGACATACAAAGCTCGAGAGGCCCATTTAGAAATATCACATCTTCCTAAAGGTTTTGAATGGAGGTTAAAGGATTTTATGAAAGTTTAAAGAGGTCCTAAAAATTGATTTTGTGGAATTTATCTACAACTCCAATGTCATATCTTTATTAATGAAGCCTAAGAGTCTAAAACCCTACAAAACCTTGAATAAGGACCCGATTGGGAAAACAAGGATGGAGAGATATCTATATGAGATTACATGGACATGAAAGTGATTTAAAATTTTATGGGACTCTATATATACACTTACCATCCACTTGAAGTGTTCCCTATTTGTACGGACAAGAGGGAAATTGGATTTCTTTGACTGTTTTGGGTGTTTTGTAGGTTATAAGGACTTTCAAGAAGAGAAATAAATTTTGGGAGTGATATTGAGAATTATTATAAATAATTATGATCATTTAATGCTTCATAAAAACTCCTAAGTTTTTCTACCATCACCTTCATCTTAGCCAATCAAAACTGGCAAAGTGAGCAAGATAGTGAAAAGGGTGAGAATTCTAAGTGGATTGCATTTTAAGGCCTACCTAAGGATTTTAAGGCCATATAGGGTCTTTAAAAGTGTCATTAACCATATTTTATGGATTTTCATGGAAAACTAAAGCCAAATTGGAGGCCAAGTGTGAGGGGTAAGTGAAAGAGGAGTTTCTTAGACTACAGGTTGTGATGTCTCACCTCAAGAAGAATCTAGATGATTAGGAATGTAACCAATGCATTTTGGATCATGTCTACAACCCCTCACTCTCAATTAAATCATTATATATATCAATAGTTAGTTTTGGGATGTTCTAGAAGACATAAATGATGAGGGCAATGTTTTGAGCAAAGAGGAGTCTTACACCACATTTCATGGAGTTTCATGATTTTGAGGGCCATTTGTATTATCAAACCTTTCATGTTCTATATCACACTAATTTTAATACATTTTTAACTCATTATATCAGCATGAAAAGTGTTCTATTGACCATTTTACTTTATTCTCTCCTCCTCTCTCTCAAATTCTACAAGTAACAACCATTTTGGCCGCTGTAATCTAATACCACACCATGTATGGCAAAGCCCTGTTAGAATGACATTGTATTTTTCCTTTTAACATTAATAAAAGTTTGGTTTTGAGTTCATGAACAATTTTCTAAGTATTAAAGTGATTTATGGTGAGGCAAAGTGATAATTCTCTATCCTTTCTTCCCTTATCCTTTCATGTTTATGTAAGAGTTCCTACTCTAACAAGTCATATAGAGTGTAGTCAAGTGTTTTAATCTCCTTTAAAGTGTATGATTATCCTTGGAGTGTGAAATATTCCCTTTGGTTCAATTTCCTTGTGTTGATGCATACATCTCACCTCTATATTGAAATACTGATGTTAAAAACCTTTTAGGACTTATAAACTAGTTTGTGTGTCTTGATTATTAGTGAATGAAGTATGATGGTCATGTGGAAAAAAACTTGGTGTATCACCTAGGTTCATTTCATGCAAACTATAACTATTTTATCACAATAAATCACTAGTTTAAGTGATAAGCACTTAAATATACATTCAGGGAGCTAGCCCTTAAACCTAGAGGCTCACTTCCACTATAGGTACACCCACATACCTAGAAGTATTCCCACATTGCCCAAATATAGAAGAAGCTTGGATAGCCTCTTCTAGGGTGAAATATTTGGTGACAACAACAATAATGGTCAACAAATATCATTGAAAATGATTTTTAGTTGTTGTTGTATATTACATCCTTATGGGGCTTGATGTGGTTTGTTCATGTTGGTGTTGTAATACCTTAGTAATGGATTCATTAATGTATTTATTAATATACTTTTGTAATATTTTATAGTGATCTATATCATATCCTATGATTCTATGATGACCACAATATTCCTTGTCTTTTTATGTGAAAGATGCCCCACATATCTATGTTGAGTACATTGTAACATGATAATATTATGATCAAGTAATAATTGTAATATTTTTCTTGGTGTATCTTGAATATTTATTAATTTTAATGATGTTAGATTTTTTTTATAGTTATCAGTTTTGGTGGGATCCTTACCATATTCACTTTGGATCAGAGCTCCAACTGGTTTAGGACATAATCAGGGGCCTAGATCCTCAAGTGATCATTTATCACAAGTACCATAATTACCATCAATGGCCATAACATGTTTGAGAATAATAATGAATGGTCATAACTAGCCTGAGAATACTAACAACAATAATAACCAACCTAATAATACCAATGATCGACCACAACCAACCTAAGAATACCAGTGATTGGCTATAATTGGTCTTTGATACCAAATTGATATTTGAACGTGGGTGGTGCTTAAAGAAACCAAATCACTTTACCAACTCACCCACATCTCATCAATAATGGTGTTAGAGTTTTATTATCTATGATTTCCACATTATTTACCAAAATATATGATTGGTTATTTATCCAAGTTATATTTGAGCTCAATGTTGCCTATACTTAGTATGAGATAGTATTGTAACTATTGTTTACATTTTGGATGTAATCATGATATGTCCTTGCTACCTTTACTTTACCCCTAGAATATTGTGTTTGAATAAGAGTTTCTAATTTGTCTTTATTTTATATATATGAATCATATTGATATGTTCCAATTCTAACATATTAACCTATAAAATTGAAGTATAAATTTGATATCTAATCATTTTTCATATCTATGAAGTTGATATATTCATCATCACTATCATAATAATATGTGAGAATGTCATCTTTATATTCTTAATCCACTAATAAGGGAATATAAGGAATAGGTTGTGGTTCTTCCATATTAACTTGCGATTCATTATGTACATATGTTATAATTAGTTCCTTGTAATTTTTTTTCTTGATTAACCCATAACACATGTTTTCATATAAGCTATTCAAATGGGTTTAGATGGAGAAACAATAGTATTAGATTCCATTTATGATTATGAATATTCTTCATTATTAGATTGGGTTTTATTACAATATCAAAAGGGTCCTCATCTATTGGTTTTGAATAAAAATAGTCTTCATGCATATATTTGATACATATATTTAAATCTAGGTATTGGTTCCATAATGTAATTTAACTGACTAGGCATAACATGGAAAGTAGTAGGTACTCTCTTAGGACCTAGTATCACATCTAATGAGATGGTTCTAATTATTTGACATGCATTATTATCAAATCCTATAAGAATTTTATTTGATTTTTAAATAGTATTTATGTTGATCCCCAATAATTGAAAGAAGGTAGTGACATAAATGTTCATTCAAGAACTATTAAATAAAACATACATTTAACCAAGGTTTTTTTACTTTAACTTGAATTAATAATTGAAATTTTTTATCTAATATGTGTTCCATAAGTAATTCTTCCTTTTCAAAAGTGATAAATTTGTTGTTATCCTTGAATGTATTCATAATAGAATCAAATAATGTAGGTTGTGTCACTGGTTATATACTTTTTATTTTAATGTCTTTTATAAGATGTGTTTGTAGTCTGTTAATCTCTTAAGCAATTCCAATATAGAAGTAATAGCATTTGTGTCTTTTACTTGATTGATGATGTCATATCCTTTCAATTGGCTAGCTTGTCTTATATGAGGTGGAGAGGGATGGGGAGGAAAATGTTGACTAGCTTAATTTTGTCACACATGATGGGGAACATAATCTAGTGCTGACAACATTGATCATGTAATTTAAAATAATCCATGGTTGAATAATAGGGTAGAGATGGTAGATAGTACAACCTTGAGGTCTTGGGTGAGGAAGGGAAAAGGGAGTCATGCATGCCCTTTATGTCTAGTAGTAATGATAGGCATCTAAAATTATATTTTACAACATTAAAATTGGAGGAAGGCTTGATATTGTTCATTGGTAATTTTATCCTTAGTAGTGAATTTATATTTCATCATTGTTACCCATTTTATTTCATAATTAATTCAAATCAGATACATGATCCGTGTAAAACAATATGAAAATAGTAACTTCATTATTTGTGCTAGCCAATAATGTTAACTCAACTTGGTCATGATTAATGTGTATTATTAGGGAATAATCAAAAATTAAATATGAAAAATAAAATCCTAAGATTGAAATATTAAACACTAGAAGGATGAAACTCATATGAAGATCTAGGGGCAAATGTGAAAATATATTTGTGTGTAGGAATCTAAAATCAAATCAATAAAACCCTAGGAAAAACACTCGGGATATAATTTTATCTGTAAGGAGATTATAAATGATATTTTAAACCCTAGGAAAAAAATTTGAAACTTTAGAAAAATGAAACTCCTAAGGAAATCTAGGTTTTTACATAATTTAATGTGTACAATTCACCATTATGTTTTACCCTAATTTTGATTAATGGGTACAAGATTAATATAATTGATCTATAAAATTGAAATGTAATTCAAATATTAAGATATAGAATTAAATCCTACATCTAAATTTAAAATACTAATGTTGGTTGTACTGATTTGACAAGTGTTATATGCTAAATATAGTCAGTACAATAAAGGGGTGAATACTTAGATTTTCTAGTTGATTTTTTGACTATGAGTGTATTTTATAAGTGAACATACAGATAAAGTAAGATAGTGATTTTTTCAATTATGAAATTTATTCTTTGTCTAACTAGGTCAGTTTAATTGATCTAAGTTAGTATTTATGATTGATACTCATTTTTTGGTGGGTTTTGGCCTATACATAGGCAAGGCACAATGATTGTGAAATCATCTATGTTTATATTTTATTCTTCAATGTTTTGTATCCTAAACCTTGATGATGCATGCAACTTTAAAAATACACCTTCTTTGCCTTGAAACCTTATGTGTGTTTGTAATGGATAGAAACTTATAAAATATGGGAGAAAAATTAATGAGTATACTTGATCCCAATCACCCACATCTAATGATTAATCTATACCTATGTATCTAATACTTTGAGGATGTAATTAAAGCCACTTTATCTCTCTCAACTAGTATGATTGTGAAATTATGTGTATTTATTATGATTATGCAACTAATGATTGGATTTGATACTTGATAATGCTTACTTTGACTTGTCTTTATACTGCATCAGACTTGGCTTGTGACTACTCCTAGTGATAGATTTATAATTTGAGAAGAATAGGAAATACTTACATAATGTGTAATAGTGTATAGATGTGTTTTATATGAGTCCCTAGTACCTTTTGAATGAGACCTTGATTTGTTAATATATAGATCCAACTAAATAATTTATCATGCCATCGATATGCTAAGTGGATGGACTAACCTTAAGGATAGGCATGATTATAAAAAATAACCATTGGGAGTGTGTCAATATCAACAAGACCGCATTAGTATATATTGGTGATACTAGCTAAATCTAGTAAATCTTGCTTGTGTACAAGTAGATTAAACTGAAAGTTTGGAGATGCCTAGGTAGGATATTTAGAAAGTTTAAAATAAACAGTGAGGTTCATGTAGATGTATAACAACATAGAAAAAGTGTTGAAACATAATATAACATGCAAGTGTGAGAGAATGTAATATTAGGACCTTTTTTGAATGATCATGTTATGCATGGTAAATGTGTGTCAAGCTTGTCATTGTCAAGTACTAAAGTCCATATTTTAGTATCTATAGCAACATAGAAAAGAAAAGAGAGGAAACCAAATTAGGAATTTTATCAACAAAATTACATACAACCTTAAAAAAGAGGAAACCAAATAAATAATTTGGTCAAATAATTTACTTACAACCTAAAAAATAAAAGAGAGGAAAACTAAATTTAGAAATAACAAGAGAGTGAGGTGAATATTAAGAGTATGTGTAGAGTTTTTAGAGTTTCTTAATTATTTTTTGTATGGTTTTTCTACTTGCATTTTTGATCTAAAAATCAAAAGTTATGGTTTAAAGATGTTTCAAGAACACACAAATAATAATGCTATCTCTGAAAATAGATGTTTTATTGCTCACAAAATTGCAGATATAAACATATGCTTATCTCTAGGAAGAGACATCTGATTCCATTTTATGGATACATCTATTTTTATACATAATTTGAAGGTAGGATGAGGATGTCGAAGGTCACCAATATCAAGGGAGATGAAGTGGTTTGACTTCCATGATTTAAAATAACATAGAATTCAAGAAATTACTATTTTTAGAAACTTTCTATTTTTAGAATCTTTCTATTTTTAGAAACTTTCTATTTTTAGATAGCATTATTAAAATTGAAATTATGGGCACTTTCATTGGGTTTTTAGGGTTAAAAACCCACTAAGAATATATTTTTTCCATCTCATTTCATTCTCATCATTATTATCTTTCTAATGGTTCAAATGGGGAGTCAAATGGAGCTATGGTTCAAAAGTTATGGCTCCCAGAAGTTCAGCGACCAATTGGGGTGGAAACGTCACCCAAATTTGTCACCTTAAGCATTGCCTGGATCATTAATTCATCCTTGCTAATTAATGGTCCCCATTAAATCAATATTACTCATCAAGTGTGGTAGTTTTGTATTTATTTGTTCAATTAACTTTGTTGCTTTTGCTACCTCAGATCTCCCATGAGGTGTGTATTCCATGGTAGAGAATGGAATGGCTACATCAATTTGTGCCATAGGTTGGAACCCAAAGCATACATGGAATGGAATATTATTGGTGGAGATATGTAGGGCCTTATTGTTTCCATGTTTTATGAAAATAATCCCCTCATCCCATGTACGTGTATGTTTGGAGTGATATATCTAAAGCCTATGAACAATCAGGCAACTCACCACTTTTGTCTGACCATCATTCTATGAATGGAAAAATATGGACTTCATCATCTTGGTATCCATCATATGATGATGAAGTGGCACTCCCATGGGTTAATTTAATAACTCATCATATTCTCCCATGGTTTGACCTATCTGCTTTTGTTGTTGTGTTGATTTTGTATTCAGGGCTGCAACATCGGCCTTCTTAAATCTCTATGGTTTGACCACCATGAGAACCAATATATTACATTGATTGGAATTAATTAGGGATATTTATGTGTGATGTGGTACCTATGGTACCCTATAACAATGCATTCTAAGAGTGAGGGTGATCCTTTAGGTTCTTGATTCATAGATGTCATGTCAAGCATACATGAATGGCTGACCAAGGAGTACATCACAAACATCCAGATTGACCACATCACACAAGACCTCATCTTGGAAAGGTTTTATTGAATATAAAATAATAAATTTGTGGTGACACAAAGGCCTCTCCCTAGGCTCAAACCATCCAATAATGTATGCTTTGGGTGAGGCTTTGTGGACATATTTAGACTTTTCACAACATTAACAGAGATTAAATTCTTTTGAATCCAACTATCAAGAATGAAATTTAGAGGCTTACCTTTCACCAATAACTTAGATTGAAACAACATTTCATTGTCTAAAGTGTTTACTAAAGTGTTTCCTAGATCTGGTTTTATAGGTTTATTTCATGGATTTTCCTATGATTTTTTGAACGTTTTTAAGATGTATTTTTGTATGGTTTTACCTAAGATTGTTTTTATAAACTACATAAACATTAATTACATTAAATTATAAATTTAAAAAAAATTAACCTCTATTTTTTGGATCATAGTAGTGGAATATATTCTTCCCTTTGTTCATTTGAAATTGGATCTCTTCTTTGTTTCCCTCTACTCCTTCCCATTTCCACTACTTTTCCCCCAAAATTGTGTGGGCAAGTGTTTTATTATTTTATGGATTTAGAATTGTTTACTTAAATAAAATTAATGAAATAATATGCAATTAAAATATCTACCCTTTAACATTTTAAATTAATAATACAGATCCATCCTAATGGCCATAAATAGTAAACAAGCATAATAAAAAAAATTAAAAATAAGTAATGAACAATCTGAAAATAAAAAATGGAGCAGTCACACCTAATCATCAATTCTAAATTTGTAAAGTGATTTTCAAATATGTGGACCTCTATCTACACATGTGTGAAATATAGGATTCTAACTCAATGTAAACATAAATAACACATGTTTCCTAACCAATGTTTATTCCCAAGGCAAAATCAGTGTTATCCTCCTATGATCGATAATTGTGTCTAAATGTACCGAATATGTACTTAACATTATTTTTGGATTTGTAATGTCCAAAGGGGATTCAATTTACACCAAATAAGAATATACATTGCACAACCACACTAAATTTATGACAAATAATCATAGACACTTCATAGCCACATTAAATTTATATGAAATAAGCATAGAAACTCACCACCAAATTTTAATTTATACAACTCATTTAAATTTGCCATAATTTTAAATTTTAATGTTTTTTAAGTATTTAGTTGAATTTTTTTGGTTCCATTAAACTTCAATTTTATATTCAATATTTGCGAAAAAACATTTTTTTATTTTAATATTATATTAGCTTTTTCCATTAATTAAATAAAAAGTTTTTTTTAATATTTTTTCATCATTGGTTGTCAAAAGTGACATGACATATATGTTTATGTCTAGTTTATCTCATTGGTTCTATATCATAGATTATTCACATCCACAACTTACTTCATCCTACTCTCCTTGCTCCTCGTTCCTTGCTAGCTACTTATCATCCTTAAACTGAGGAAACTTACAAATATCATCCAAAATAATTATTTATACGTTCTTCTATAATTATTAAACTTCATATTTCAATTTTAAAATTGTTCCTTCAAATTTAAATAAATTAAATCTCATTTGGTTTATATTTTCATCCAAAATTTCATTCTTTTTTACTACATCTAGCAAAGTATTGTGGATCATATCAAATTCCTATTGAAATTGAGAAATCTCACAGGTCAATTTAGCTACTCATTGTTTTAAAAAAACAATCCCACTTGAGATAATGATTTCCTTCTTGTGCCATATCCTACATCTACATATAAATATTTTGCACTTCAAAATTTTCATGGACAAGAAATTCTATTACTTTTCCTTATTTTATTGAATTTCTCATGTTTGTGCTTTCTAAAGTAAGCATCTCCTTGAATTTAGAATCCATTTAAAAAAAAATTAATATAACTTATCCAAAACATCTATTATAAATTTCAATTTAGGATCTTCATCCCCTTCCAATAAATAAACTAAATCCTTTAGATTTTGAGCCTCTCTGACTAGTTTATTAGCTCGTCTGTGCACATGTTGAACACCCACATCGACTCCAAGTTCTTTCTTCTCATCCATGTTGGTATGTATATCCCCATGCATTTTCCACACATAAATATCCATTGCATAATTTCAAAAATATATCTTCCCAAGGTCTTCTTGAAACAAATCTAACTTTTGTTTTCATTGAGATAGCTTTCTTATGGCCATGGTGTTCAGGGTTTACATGGGGATGTCTTCATTAGGTGTATCCTTCAACATAAGAATTATGTTGATAATTTAAAAGTGGCATGGATTCTTGGTTAGGTTGTTGTTTTCACTATTTATGTCATTAACATCACTTCCATCATCATAAAAACTTATATGTAACAATTTTTTTCTTATCAAACCAATTCTTACTTTATTATTGTCATTTACACCCTTAGGTGTCCATTTCAAGAGTTTGGTGGATATTTCCTTTTATTTTACAGATTATAAATAAATTATGTCTTCATTACAAATGTGAAGTGTATTCACTCTACACATTCATGGTAGATCATCTCTCACCCTTTCAAACCCATGTGGTAAAATTTTAATAAGAATTTGAAAAACTAATGATACACAAAAATGAGTATCAGTACAACTTAAATCAAATAAGATAGAAAAAAAATGTATGTGTACTAATGGAAATTTCAAATATACAAGAATAAGTTGGGAATTATACATCATGATAAAATAATATGTATACACATAATTCCTTGTGATTAGATTTTAGGAACTAAATTTGGATAAAACACTAAATATAACATCTTATTTTTAAAAGGAAAAAATAACTATGACCTTAAAAACATAAATCTTGTTCCTTTCCCACACAATTCATTATTTTTAATCATAAATCCCCCTCACAAGATACCCTAGCATGCCCAAACATAAACCCAAACAATAACATGCATGATTTCACACTTTCTTTTTCAATGCATCATGTCAAATTTTCTTTCTTTTTTCTTTCTCTAATATTGAAATTTCACCACTTCCAATCTAGGTTCACCTTTCCTTCTACTTGATGTCATAAATATTATTGGTATATGTTACATTCACTTTGATAAATTTTTTAGTGAGTTGCCTTGATTTTTCATGTAGTGTTATCAACTTATAATCATTGAAATTATAGTTATCATTCATCTAATTACAGATTAGTTGATAATTAGTTTCCACCCATAACATAACTTACCCACATGAAAGGGCTAAATTTATACCTTAAATAAGTGCTTTGTAATATGCAATGTTGATTTTGATCCCATATCTTAACTCATCTAACTTAAATTATATTTTGATGTTATAAGGGCCACATAAAATGTATTGTACTTGAATCCATCACTATTTAGAAGTGAAGAAACCACATTTTTCAACACATATATTTTGTCCATACTAGTACCTATAAATTTATAATAAATCATCCCATAAATTCACCTATTATGGAATCCATACTTGCAATAAAGACAAAATAAAAAATGCACATCAAGACATACTATAAAATGACTAGAACATATTCCCTAGTAGCATTAAGGTGACCCAAATCCACACAATCATGTTGTATTATTAGTAAACACCTAAGGAGACACAAGAGAAAACCACAAGATATTGTTATTCATTATCATTTTTTATTAGTGAAAGTAACTAGCATTTCTTATCGACACTATAAAACTCATTAAAATATACTATTAATTTGGTATTAGCCAAAAAACATGCAAAAACATCCAAATGTGACCAAAACATAATTTACTAGAAAGGGGAAGGGAGAGGTGGAGGAGAGGAGTCCAAAATAGGTGAAGTTAAGTTTTTATTTATATTAACATGCAATATTTATTTATAATACACAAGATATAGCTCAATCCATATGAAGTATCCAATAAACCTCAAATTGAAATGTCTTCAAACTAATTTGAGGAAAACACATTGAAATACATTATCAAAGGTCTTTTCATTTTTTTAAATTTGCTATTATGTGTAAATCCAATAAAACTTTTTTGATCCTTTGAAACTTAAAAAATATGCCAATCCTAATGTATGGAATGGGGGAAAATGATGTATGGTTTACACAACATTTTCTACCTAATAAAGCTTCTCTACACACTTTTATCTCTCACTCTTCCTAATGATCATCTTATGTATTATAATCATCTCGAATAGTTTCTCATTGCATTTTGGAAAAATCATATTGAGGGGGGTCATGGTTATATTTTGAAAAATTAGACTTGTATATATGGAAAAATCATATATGTGGAATGTGTATATTATTTTCACCCCTATATTTGATTAGCCTTTATCCCCTCTCCATAAATACTTTCCCCTCACAATATTATTAAAAAAAAAAAAAAAAATCCTTAAATACACCCTATTATACTAATGATGATTTTATCATATTAGTAATCCCCCAATATACATGCATGTGTTATTATATTGGTGCCTTTATGAATCCCCCATGGTAATATCTAGTATGGTTTGCCTCTAGATGTCATATATTCATGTGCTTGAGCTTTTTGATAATTTCAAGAATAATGTCTAAAATGTAACCTTGTTCCTTATCTTGATCTAGATTGCCACCAACTTGCAATAAAAAACAATTATAGCTTAGGTAACATTAAATGAATTTAAACTACATATCCCACATGTTGGAATCATACCATATGAAATTCTTGTGTAGTGTAAATAAAACATTGAGTAAGGGTTTGGACCTCTCTTCCCTAGGTAGAGATGTAACTATATGCACATTTTCATAAAATCTTATTTAGTAAAATAGGTGATGCCACAAATGTTGAAGTATCAAGATAGATGAGTGAATCATAAGTGTATTAATAGATATGGCAATGGTTCACTCAAACTTAAAGTTAGATTAGGACTTCTTGATCTACACAAAACTTGAATACCACTTTGTTACTTGGTATTTAGCTCAGAATGAATTGGTATAGATAGGAAACTCAAGGATATAACATGCACTAATGAAAACCCTATAAAATAAAAATAAATGAAGATCAAGTTGTAAAGAATTTAAATAGAGGTGAAAGTTTCCATAAAATTGTGGCAAACAAAATTATCAAGATCATTATTTCTACCTGTCAAAATGAGTGGAATTATCAATTCAATCTCATGTAAAACGTAGGTGTGATGCATGAAAATAAATGTATATGTGTGAAAATTAGACAAGTCTAGACACAAATAGTTTAGTGAAGTGTCATACATATTTTTAAGGATTAAGAGATAGATATAAACTATTATGGAGTAGTAAAATTCATAGAAAGATCCAATTATACAAAATTAGACCAAGTATGACAAAATAGGGGGAAATAGGAAGGAATAGGATCTTGTATAAATAATTATTTTTTATATAATGCCCTTATTTTTATTTACATGAGTGAGTGAATTCATTAATGTGTTAAAGTATAAAGATAAATAATTAAATCATGAACCTTAACTTACCTAGGTAAGGGTGGAGGGATCGAATGATGCTCAAGATAAGCTCCATCCACACTGAGTTTCCACATGTAGAGTCATGTCTTGCCTTGCCTTAGCTTAGGCCTATGGTTAACTATTAAGCATGCTTTATCCTATTAATTAAACTACTTTATATGGTTGTGATCATGTTTTTTTCATATATCCTTTGATGATTTTATATTAGATCATGATAAAATAGATATTGCTTATGGTTATGATCAATAAGCATTTTATTGTTATGATTTTGATAATATATCTTCATAGAATAGAGATACCATGATGAATTTATTTTATATTCAAGGAATAGTGGTTTTCATTGTGTTCAAATTTTATATATTGACAGTGATATGAGTTGGTAAGGATTTGTATGAAGTCTATCAGACTCATCATATAAATTGACATAGTGAGAGCGAGAACTTTGACAGTCAAAATGGATCTTGACAGTGGATTGGTGATGGAAGTCACCATATGTATATATAATTATGTGGCACATTGGCCACATGGACATATGATACCTTATGTATTGGTGGCATAAATACAATGTGGGTACACCATGTTTGAATGTGTAAAATTATCCACATTAGCATGGGATAATAATAAAGGAAAATATAAAATGAGATACAACTAAATAGATCCCAAGGATTTGTAGTTAATAATGTAAAAATCAAACATAAGGTAAAATAATATATTATGCCACAATTATAAAGTAAATTGGTAAATCAAAAAAGAAGAAAAAATAACACAAGTTTGGAAACCATGGTGGATAATCATCCTATAGCCAATCAATGTTGAAATGATAACCACTATGGACAATAACTTTGTATCAAAATAATAATTGAATGACCACAATGTATAATATGAAAATGAGTCCATGACAAGGAAAGTGGCTAGTGATAAATTAAAACAAACTAAAGTAATTACAATAAGGAAAAGAGACATTGTGGAAAGAAAATACTGTCAATCTACAAGTCATAGATATGAAAATACAAAGGGAGTGGCATAAAAAATCATAGAAGTTGTAACAACTTGAGGGATCACCATTCCTTAATTAATCATGATTATCCAAATACTAAGAAAGTGGATCCAACAATTAATTACTAAAATAACTCTCTTGAGAAAGAAAAAATTATTTAAATAAGGTATCCAAAGTAAAATTTTATCATTTATCCATTAACTAATGGGGGAAGAGTAGACTATGACACAACTCTTTTTTAATTTCATATTAAACTATAATATCATAACATGCTATTGCTCAAAAAAATTGATCACATCTTAATGGCTTAAATATAGCTCTATACACATAACATTGGAAGGATTCATCAGTATCACCTTATGGAATTCATGAAAACACCATGAGGGTGGTCGAGTGGATCGCGATACCAAAGACATCTCATTTTTGGGTATAATATTGTTATTTTATTGAGACTAGAAAAATAATAAAACATGTGGTCAAGATTCTAATCACATAGTTATGCATTTTAATGGTTACCCTTATCTTACTTTGTTTAAGAATTAGCTTAAACTAAGATGTTTTTTAATGGTGGAAAAATATACTCTAAATTACTAAGTTTTTTATATTACTTGGGTGATCTATATTTCTTAGGAATGGATTAATTAAATTTCCAATCATTATAATGTTGGAAGTCATAATTTTTTTATCCTACTTATTTATAAAATGTATATGTGTGCTTAGGTAGGAACATAGTTAAACCTTTAAAATAAGAAGTGAATGAAATCTCAACAATTCTTCCTTTATTTATAGTGTATGAATTCTTAATTATTTAAGGAAACTTTATAACTATTTCTCTCAGTTACACTTGAATTCTAACCCATCTGGTGAATGGTATTTGCAAACACAAATTGCCTATATGTGAATCCCTTAATTGGTAGTATTATGGAATGATAATCACCAATTAAATATACACTTAATATTGTTAGAGAATTATAATAATTTTTTTTGTATGAGCCAAAACATTACCATTTTTATAAAACACACCCAATAGATTCATTTAACTCTTTTGTCAATAAATATAAATAATAATGTGAATAAGATTAGTTGGTTCTTGATAGGTCATGTGTTGTCAATGTGTCCATCTATTATGGAAACAAAATTGAAAAATATATCCATTATTATATATTTATATTAATGATTATAAGTGGATTTATGTGCCAATGTGTTCATTCTGGTAGACACTATAAGGATTCATAGTGAATTCTTAAATTAAAATTCACTTAATGATTTGTCTCACACATTTTACAATCCCCATTTGAAGGAATTAAAAAATGATCACTATAAATACACAATTTATAACCATTTTTCACACAAGAGGATCATGTTTGAAAATCACTAGAATGTTTAAATGCACATTACATAAAAATTACCTATTCTTTCTAATTATAATTTCCTACAACCCACAAATCCTTGAGTTAGGTTTGCATAATGTTCCAAGGTCATAGGCCATTACCAAAGTACATAATTATACTACGATTTCAATAGCATATAACATTACACTAGTAATTCACATAGACCATTATAGCCTGGGATAACTACATGGAGTTTGATCCCTCTTCAGAGTATTTGTATGTCGATAATGTTCAACATAGGGTGTTGAAGTTATGCACAACTTCAGCCACTAACCTAATTTTCCCATTCATTATGTTTATTATTCATTATCTATTAAGATAGGGTTTCAAGTGAATAATAAGTTACATAGTAGATTGTACAAAAAATTGAGAGCTTTCAAAGAATACATAGGGAAAGGTGCACATGTCCATTTTTATTTAGAGTGTGAAACCTAATCAGATATCAGTGCACCCTGTAGATACCAACATAAGATATCCATGTCTGGATAACATGTGCTTACCCCAGACCTACACAAATCCATGTTCCTAATTTAAATTACTATCATATAGTCATATAGTTAAACACATAATTATGTTCACAATTTTTCATGTTAAATTTCTAGTTGAGTTATTCTTATTTTTTATTTCCATTTTTAGCATATTTCATAATTAGTAAGTTCTAAATCAAAAATAATTAATTTATGCTAAAGTTATATGTTCCAATTTTATACAATAGTTAGTCACAGTTAAGATTCAAGTATCCCTTATATTTCAATTTTTGATAAAACATATTGGTGAACTCATCTATTGATTTAATATTTCAAACCTTAACCATAAATGTTACTAAGGTTTCCTTATTTATTTTTATTATTTCTAATTGTTGTATTAGGTTTTTTATATTTAATAAATTATTTGTTATAAATAATATTCTAATTTTATATTTCATATTTTATGCAATACAAGAAAGTTTTTTCTACTTATCTTAGCTGTAGTGATAAATTAAGTGGTACTCAAGTTGACATAATTATATTTATTTTTATAAGGCACATAATATGGATAAGAATAAAGGCATATTTAAACCTTCAAATGTTAATGCACAAACTAAATATGTATAAGTGCATGACAATAATTTTGAGCATGCATAGAATAATCAAAACAACATTGATTCTTAAGATGACTAGAATGATGCAATTTCACCTATAGGTGATGAGTAACCAAAGCTTAATAAAGTGAAAATTATTTGAAAAAATTATGAGACTATTCATGAACAATCTCATTAATATCAAGGATCTTGTGCAGATTAATATGTTAATTACTGTGAGATGGAGATTTTGATCAATGGATTATTATATCATGAAATTAACCAAAATCTACTCAAAACATCAATCCAATATTAAAATTTAGAGCCAAAAGGATCATATTTCACAAAATAATGAAACATTAATACCTAAATCAAATCCTTTATCCAAATGATCCAAATCAAGATCCAACAAAAGAAATATTCAATGTTTAGTTGATTGCTTGATTGTAGACTCATATTTTCTTGGACAACATGTGATTATCTTGAAAAAACTTTGATTACTAGACTATTGATTAATTCATGGATTGGATAATAATATTGACATGAGAGGATCATATATTTCTTAGTTTGTTTTTTCATCATTTTGAATGGAGGAAAGCATGGATTTAAACAGGCAACGGAGGGAGATTTTTTAATGAATTAAAAATTCATTGGAATCCTATAGATAAGAAGAATCTAGAGAGGAAGGAGGTAATTCTAATGAATTTAAAATTCCTTAGAATTATCTAGAGAGAGAAATATCTAAAGAAGGACAAGGGTGATGGAGAGTTCTATATTCCATTAGGGAATATAATGATGATTAGGGGAAGATTAAACTAGATTAGAAGAAGGGTTAGGTGAGGACTAGGGGATAGGCTTATAGGGAAGCCTAGGAGTAGGTAGGTAGGTGGGTTATGGGAATTTTAAATTACCATATAATGGATAAGTGTGGGTTAGTTGATCAATAATACATGATCAATTAATTTTTGGAATGATATAATGTCAGTGCATGGATATGAATAATGAAAGGGGTGTTAAAATAATGACTAGGATGATTATTAAGGATAACTTAGATAAAATTATATGGGATTGGGGATGTGATTAGAAAAAAATAGTAATGTTATTGATGAGGTCAGAAAATTTATGTGCATATAATTCCTACTCAGTCATTAGATACACCACCATTGGTTAGCTTACACTCTATTCTTGATGCACAATCCCTTATGCATAATATTTTAGCAATAGAAATTAAGTTGGATTAAATAGAACAAAGTGACTCATTTAATTTATTTCATACTATATTAGCTCAACATATTTCATCATATCCATTACTAACTAGATTTTTATACCTAATATTACATTGTAAGATGGAAAAGGTGACCCTGAGTAACGCTTGAGAAAATTTCAAATAACATGTTTGGACTATGCATCTAATGATATGTTGTTGACTAATTTATATCCTAGAAGTTAATGGAATATGCTATAATATGATTCTTTTATCTACCACATTAGTTATTTAATGAATTTAATCTATTAATATATGTGTTCCTCACACATTTCACAATCAACATAAGTTTGAAGATTTCATATGTTCATATTTCTCAATTCAAGCAGGAATACAATGAGCCTATTGTAGAATATGTATTAAGGTATAATATCATGCTATCTAAAATGAAAAATATTATAGTAGATAAGGATTTTCAAGGTATATTCAATAAAGTTTTTATTTCACCTTTGCATGAAGCCAATATGTTTAATATTATCCATTATTCACATATTTGTGTCACACAATGAAGTAAAGAGAGTTCAAGTTGATAGCAATGAATAATCTTAATTATGCAACCAACCTAGTTTCCACTTTTCATGTAAATAATATGATTAAGACACCATATAATGTGTGACAAAATGAGAATAAGAGTGATCAAAACGAAATAATAAATTTAGATTCAAAACCTACTCTATGTATTGTATTATCAGTTCCTCCAAGGAGATAGTTTACTCACTTATTGGAAGCTCCCTACAAAGTAATATAAATTTTATTGTAATGTAATCTCATATCACTCCATCCCATTTAATAGGTTTATATGAGTATTCTTCTTCCAAAATGATTTGATCATAATGATTTTTGTGAATTTCATCAAGCACCAAGGCATACTACAAATAGATGCCTCATTTTGAGGCACAAGATTCAGGATATAATAGATGAAAACATCATTGATGTCAACACATCTACTAACAACACCAAGGAAAAAATAAGTGGAAGTCAAATAATGAAAATATTTAGTGATATTTTTTCTAAGAAATTAGGTCAAGAGACAAAAGATACATTAGGGATGAATTACATATACAATGCACACTCCACTAATTTATTATCAAACAGAGTCACCTCATCCCTATAATGGAATCATTTTTACATATAATGTTTTAGTGACATCTAGGATAATAATAACATTTTTAGAGCATGAAATTGTTGATGATGATGCCAATTTTCAATCTTTATTCATTTGAGCTTATATCAATCATCAACCTATATAGAGTTCCAAGGTTGATAATGGGTCAAGTATGAATATGTGCACCATCACACTTTTCTCACATCTTGGGTATACTAAAAAGGATATATCTCCTTCGACAATAGTGATTAAAGGATTCAAAGGTCACATTCATATTTCTATTGGTGAGATCACCTTACCATTATAGGTTGATCTAGCACACATGACCACCAAATTTATAGTAGTGCCTAGTGAAGGAATCTTTGAGTTGTTATTTGGACATCCTGGATTTAATAGCTTCATGTATTACCTTCCATAGTTTACATATTATTGAAGTAAATTATTACTATTGTGGTAATCAAAAGTCTTGGTATTCCATATGAATGCCCTCTCTAAAAAAAATCATTATTCTTACACAAAAACTATGAGTTGGGCAACCTAAAAAGGTTCAACCCACTTAGAGAATTTAGAAACAAGTGGCCAAATTTTTGAGGAAACCTATCCTATAAAAGCCACTTAATCAACAGTCTACATATTTATTTTATACTCTAACACATTCTCAATTGACATCACAAGAAATCAATAATTTCCCACATAGAACACCAAAATATTGGATAAAATAATGTTTAAGTGGGTCATTTACCCTTAACATTATTCAGTGGTTAATAAATAAATACATAAATTTAATTTATCAAAACAAGGTAATCTCGTATAAATAAATTAAAAATATTTTACTAATTCATTCCTTAGGGAGAGGTTAGACCCGTTAGTTACAATAATTTACCTCCACACCCCATTGTTTAAAGACATTTTACCATTAGTAAATGTCATTCAAACCAATTGATTCTCACAAGTTTTATGAAGAATATACTTGTATTTCTATATGGAAAATATTATTTAGAGAAGAGTTTCGTGAAGGCTTATCTAATAAAGAGTAAGAGGAAGATGAATTATGTATTGGGGCATTTTTTAAATATTAAATAATCACTATGGGGTTTTTTTAATCTCATTTTGAGGTTTTCCAACCTACATCTATGTTGAGGATATTCACTCTATTTTTTTATTATTAACTCACATCTAGATCTTCTGTGTATTCATATTACTGCATGAATCTTATCACAGTTTTAGAGTTTGGGGATGTGTAGTTGATTATCAAGAAATTTATTAAAGATCCAAACCCCTATGCATCCATTTCTCACTCATATTCATCCATGTACATCATAAATATAGACATGGAAGTACATAATTTGGATTGAAATTCTTATTGCTTCAATTTTGGAGCTGTGGAGCCTAATAAAGATCAAAGTGAGCATTCAAACCTCAAACAAGCAACTAGATAGAAATTTAAAGATCATTTTTTCAATAAAGTCTTCTCTAAGAAACCAATTTTAGAATTTCATGGCCTCCTATCTAAATAAATTTATCAAAATTTGTTTATAAAGCTTCTAGTGTTGTTTTGTGGTGTTGAACATTATTTTTTTCAATCAAATTGAGTGACAAAAACCCTGTTAGACCTTGATAAGGTTTCTTAAAGATTCTAGGATTTTTTGTTCCTCATACAGGCACCATTATACAATATACTAAATTTTAAAATTTAAAAAAAAAAAAAATTGGTATAAAAATTAGTTTTTGAAGTTTTAAATGCTTCATTGCATGATTTAAAGGATGTACAACAATTTTTAGATCTTGAGAAGGCTTCCTCCATCTTGTATCTTCATCCCTATATCCTCCTAAGTGTCATAATTAGATACAACAAGCTATGAATTTTTTTAAATGTTTTCTAATTTTATTTAAAAAATAATCTATTAATTAAAACATTAATTTTCCATGCAAACTACCCAAGTCCCACAAATTTTAATAAAAAAGTTTTTTAAAAAAGTAAATTTTATTTACTGTTATTTTTACATGCTTGTTATTATAATTGTATTTTATTTTTTAAAATGAAAAGCAATTTAAAAAAAAATTAATAATACATTTTTGCATATAGATTCATGATTAGTCTAGTAGAAGTGTTGCCAATTATCTTTTTATCAAAACTTGCAAAAGGAGAGGTCAAGGGTTTAAAACTCATTACCTCTAATTATTTTGGTCAAATTAATCTAGTTAAAATTGTAATTTAGCATATATTTGAAATGAATTTACTTATTTACGATTTTAATTTTTTTAACTATCAATATAAGTTAAATTTCACATTAAACAAGGTTAATTTTTAATTGTTCTTAAATTAGTCTATTATTGTGACACCTATGATACCTTTTTTAATTGTAATCTTTCATAATATTTTTACTTTGTCTAGCATTAATTTGAACACTTATTATTTATTCACTTAAATTTTTTTTAATTTTTCAAATAGAGTATAAATTAACTTTTAAAAAGGGTTCAAATTTAAGCTTTATCTAGTGTCATAATGTTACTTTTCAAGGGAAGCAATGGCTTCTCCTAATTTATATTAGATAAATCACAAATTTTTAATAGATCTAACTATAATATATAGAAAATTCACATTAAAGTAGAATTTATGGCTCAAAAGTTCTGTAACATTGTCATCAAGACTAAAAAATCCTTGTTAAGATGACATGTGATACCTAACCTTTCAAATTCATTTCAATAAAAATTGAAATAAGCCATGTCGATTATCTTGCAAAGTGTCAGGGATGAATTATTACTCCATATCAACAATTAATAGTCTCTTAGTGATGCTTGAAAACTTATTGAATCTATGCATGAGGACACTCATTTCTCAAAGATTATTAAATTGATTCTTGAATTGTTGATTACACATATAAAAAGTGATAAAAAAGATGTTAATTTTATTACTAAATTAAGAATATTAAATCTTAGTTAGATGGTTGTAACTATAATTTGATTCAATATCAAATTATTTATTTTATTATTCAGCTTAACATTCATGAAAAAATAAAATTTTATTTATATTCTAAATTCAAAGTACTAAACAGAGAAAGATATCCTAGACCTCACTACCATGTCAGCTCTTCTCATTCAATAAGATCAAGTGATGTCTAATATTTATTCTAAAGAGAATTCCACTTAGGAAATTCTCACTCTCAACCTTGTTTCTAAGAATAGTAGAAACCATAAACCTAACCCTACTTTTTCTAGAGGCAAAAATGGAAATAAGAGATCTATTAATAAGAATCATAAACCTAAGTTTAATGGGAATTGAAATCTATGTGGTAAATTTGGTCATAGAATGGAAATGTGTTATAAAAACAAAGATAGAGTTACCAATCAATATTTTAAAAATAATGAAGAGAATAAATCTAATCAAAACAAACAAAAGAATCATAATCATAATCAAAATAATAATCAAGATCAAAATTTAAATGTTATTGATTTATATGTTTCTTTATTTACTTTAAATGAGAATGAATAGATTCTAGATAGTGGTGAATCCCACCATATGACTTGATTAGCTAATATTTTGTATGATTATAGAGATATATATGAAAATATTTACTTAGGAGATAATTCATTTTTATAAGCAAGCAAGGAAAGACAAAATTTATAAATGTTGTTATTAATGATGTTTTCTATGTACCTAAGCTTAAGAATTTTTTTTGTCTTATTATCAACTCACAAATGATGATTTCATTGTAATATTGCTTAAAGATAGCTGATCCATTAGAAATCAATCTGGTTATCTAATTATTGAAGGTATTCAAAAGAATGGGTTATACATTTTTACTACTTTTTTTACATGTTTACTTTTACCACATAGTATGAATGAATCTCAATTATGACATGAAAGATTAGGTCATGTTCATTTTATAAGTTTACATGATATGTCTTATCATAATATTTTTTTAGATTTATCTTCTATCTCTTCCCATCATGAAACTTGTGAATATTGCTTATGTGATAAGCAACATACTAATCCCTTTCACAATAATCATGATGTGAATTCCTCTCATCTTTTATAATTAATTCAAAGTGATGTTTTAGGACCTATTGAAATTATATCTCTTAATGGTTATATTTATATTTATATTTATATAGATGATTATACTATAATCATCTAGTCATATTTCATAAAAAATAAATATGAAGTGTTGTCTAAATTCAAGGAATTTAAATCTATTGATTCTAGTATTTCTATTAAGAGATTAAGATCTGATAATGGTGGTATTCAAAGGTAACTAAAAAATTCATATTTACCTCAACAAAATGGTATTGTTGAAAGGAAAAATTGCACCATTATATAAATGGATAGAATAATTTTGCATTCTGCAACTGTTTCTAAGTTCTTATGGGTCGAACCCATAAATATTGTTTTGCATATTATGAATAAAGCCCCTACTAAATCTTTGCATTTTTCTACACCGAAATATATGTATGCTCATGGCATATCACTTGTAATTATTATAATTTTGTAGTTACTTAAAAGATACTAACAAAATTGATAATATCTCAATTACAATGGTATTTGTTAGTAAAACTATTTTATTTAATTCTTGAAAAAAATCTAATTACAATTATATTGTAATAGATATATTGGTATTAGATAAGAAAGAAAATAAATAGAGATTATATTATTTTAAAAATGATTGAATTTATGATTATTTTCAATTCATATGATTTTGATGTAGGGGGATACCTAAAATAATCTCATCCATTTACCTGGCTCTAATTCTTTGCCTTTACTCTCTTTCTTTATACTCTGATTTACTTGCTTCAATAGGTACTCTTCTCCTCTCTTAACACCCTTGATTAATCTTGTCTTCACTAGGATTATAAACTTTCTTGAAAATATAGTAATATTATATCTTCACAACAAAAAATACCCTTCATCTCCCTCTACACTCTCTTCTCCTAGTACAAACACCATCCTCTCATGCACAATTTTCAATACCTCACTCTCCATTCTTGCTTCAAACTTGTTCATTCTCTTGTAAATTCATAGGCCTAAAAACTTAATGCATAATTCCATTATTATTGTCTCTATATTAGGTATCATATGTTAATTCACCTACCTATTTTATCTTCCAAACACATAATCATAATCCTCAATCTCAAGGTTAGAACTCACAAACAAACCACTCTTTCTTCTTTGAAGCCTAACTCCTTGTAACCCTCTTTTTAGACAAATCTAGTAGGTTTGAACAATACAAAAAAAATAGACCAAATAAACACATTATAAGTTACCCTTTATCTTATTTTAACTTCACTTAATGTTCTAGGCTACAACTCTCAATAGAGACCTACTAAATCAAAACATCTTCCTAGTAATTAGGTCTATTTAGGCCTAGTTCAATGACACAATCCTAGATATTATACTGTGTGATTAGGTATCAACTTAATACCTAAAAAAAAATTATATCTAGTCAAATAACATAAGACTCCAAAATTTTAATATTTTGACTGGTGAAATCAAAAGTTATTCAAGTTTCCAACTCAAAACCCTAGTCTTGGTTTTGGCAAGCCTGTACAAGGTCAAGAGCCTACAAAATGGGATAAAATGCATTTTTTAAAATTTCAAACCCTTATGAGACCTATATGAGGTCCTCCCAAACTATTTTTAATATCTATTTTCTCATGAATAATCATAATACATTTCCAATAAACAAGTTTATATAATTCTAGGAACACTTGTAGTATTATGTGCACTTATCATGGAGGTTTGAATCAAATATTGAACTATGAGACTATTATAATCATTCAAAAAGAGTTACCAACATCAAATATATATTATTTACTACACTCCCAACATCTCAAACATTTTAATGGTCTTCAAAAACTCCCATGTTCTCTTATACTCTAGACTGTGTTAAAATGTTTTTTTCTCAAAGCTTATGTATTATGCCTCTAACTTGGAGATCAACACAAGAGTCTATGTTATTCAAATAAGGAAAAAAAAAGAATAATAACATACTAGGAAACTTATGGAAACTCATAAATACTCTTTGAAATCATTATTTCATTCATTGATCTTTTTGATCATACAACAACCATACAATATTATGTAACTTAGGTAGTTCTTCCTCAAGTTTTGATCATTCTTATCTTTATTGAGGATCTCCACCTCTCTCCTAATAATTTTTATTATCCTAATACCCTAATACATCTCTCTCTACAAATATACAACATTTCATCTTTTCATAACACTAAAACATGCAAAATAAATCCTTTTGGCCAACTCTACATAGGGTGGTGGTTGTAAATACATGTTTTTTGGATTATATTACACTTTTATTGATTTTATCATTGAGAAAAATATAAAAACACTAATATGACCCTTCAAACATTCTCAAATAATTACATATCACACAAAACCCAAAATACCACTCTAACCCTAGTTACAAAATTCAAAATAACAAATTCTCCTTTTTGGTAGGAAACTCTAAAAAGACTAGAAAAATACAAATTTAAGACTCTGAAGGACTCAAACACATATTATGGGACCATATAAGACCTCTCAAACTCAAATAAAACCAAAAATGGTCATTATTATAATATAAAACATATTAACATCTCATGTTACCTAGTGATGTTCTGCATCAAGCTTCCTAAGTGACAAAATTTGAGTTCCTACTTAAATGTATCTTGTAAAACTTCTTTGATCTCAAATTATTCCTCCTACAATTTTATGAGTTCATATTTCTATTTTTCCTTTGTCTTTCTCATTTATTCTTAGTTGATTCTTTTTTATTGTTTCATTGCCTTGCCTTGCCTCTTTACCAATTCATCTTATACCTTCATGAAGTACATGATTTGTTACAACTCCTTCTCCTCTTCACATTAAATTTATTCCATATCTAATTTATATCCATCATGATATACCTCAAATGGTTGGATCTTATTATTCACTCTTTCTCCTACTCCATATCTTATTTATATATTTTTCATGGTTTGTTCATGCACTCTTTGCCAATCTATCTTCTTAACAATGTTTTCTCCTTTGTACTCATGCTTTAATGAATTTTTATGCATCTATTTTTAATTCACCCTTGTCATAATTTCATTTATATCCTCCTTGGGTACCCCTTCATGATACTCTACCTTCCCATGGTGTGTCTTCTCATAACCTTTCTCATATTAAAATGACATCTCCTTGACCAATTCAAGTTCATTGTAACACATCATGTATTCGAAACTTTTTATCTTGCTGTCATTATGAAAACATTCAACTAACTCATTTGAAACATTATTAATTTAATGGATTGATTCATTACCTTAATATTTCTTGATTTTATTTTTATCTTGATCACTTGCTTATAGCTCTCCTTCCATGAGTAGTTTCTCTTCATCTATTGGCATATTACTGAGATTGATTCTTGGGTTAAGACTACCCTCTCTTTTCTCTCTCAATGCTAACCTACTCTTACTCCTTCTTCGGATCACCTTTAGAATTATATTTTCCTCCTCCAAACATGCATTCTTGATCTAATCATCTCTCTGGTGAGGAACATGGTTGTCCTCCTCTTTCCTTTACTCTATCATGAAATATTGTGCCTCATTGCTTATTTTCTCCATATGATCATGGAGTGACTACTTATCCTTGATTCCATACCTACACCATCATGATTAGTACCTATAAAATTACCTTCATGAGACTTAATAGTCTCTTTAAGGATATCATGGCCCTTTTCATCCTCTCTTGCTATTGTATTCTTATTTCAAGCCTTTATAGGCATATATTTCATCTTTTTGAGTTACTTATCTTTTACTCTTAAACTCTAATCTTTACTAGCATCATTAACTATCAATATTAGTTATTTGATCAACTCACATGATTCTATGCTCAGCTTGTTTATGGTTTTAAGCTTACCTTGGATTACAAATTTGTTTAATTCACCTTATACCAATACTTGTCCATCTTATTGCTTGTAACTTATTGTTTGTTTCTAATTTTTTGTACTTATGTGACATGAAATTTTATCTTCTTTCTTGTGCTTATCTTCATTCCTTTTAAACCTATTTATCTCAAACTTGACTCCATCTTCTTCAAATGAATTCCATGAAAAAGGATTCCATTTCCTTGATTTAAATATATTCAACACCTTCTATATCATTTTATTGATTAAAAATCTTTATTATCTCTAAATAATCTACTAGAATGGATTTTGTATATCCTATGAGGTCTAAACAATTTGATTCTTGCATAATCTACTACCAAATCCTTTCTTCTTCCTCTATATACTTTATCATTTGTTGTTTTCTAACTTCACCTTATTATGCATGTTGTACAATACCTTTTTTGGGGGTTTCATCATTAATGAGTGTCAAATTAGACTCCTTATTTATATGTATATAAATTTCTACAATCACTTTATAAGGGTTTCAACTTCAATCTTTCTTTTCATGAACCTATTTAATAATTCAATTATTTACTTATACAAAACATATTCATCAATTGATATGTTAGTATATTAATCATCAAAATAGTATTTAAAACAAAATATTGAGACCATTTGGCCTCTTAAAATTGTCCTTGATTTAATTTTATTTCTTTTATAACTTCAATGAAGCTTCCTTCTTCTTGAAGATTTCCTTCACCAAGCATCTCTCCTCTTTCAAGGTAATAAATCATTGCATCTCCATACATTGTTTCCCAATAAATCTCTTTTTCAACATAATAATGTTGTTCATGCTTGATCTTCCTCATGATTTCAATTTTTTTTTCCTTAAAATGGACTTCTTATTTCTTCACTTTTGTACCTGCATAAACACATGACAAGAAATCATTAGATTTAAAAGCTTGAGGCTTGCTTACTTCCATCTTCTCCTTCTTGGGTTTTTTTGATAATTTCCTTATATATTTACTCTCATAATCCTCTATTAATATCTTATTATCCTCAAGGTGATTCTCACCTTCCTCTTGTCTACCAACTTTTTCATCCATCATGAACTTCTTCATCTCCTCCTTAAGTTTCCTACGTAGTAACTTATTTTGATTCTCATTGTCTCTCATGATAATATTTATTATTCTCTCCATGAGTAGCCATATATTCCACTTAACTCTATTCTTTATAATTATTCAATCATGCCATTTGCTTTCTTCTTTTTTCATGAATTTCACCAAGAGAATTATCTTCTCTATCCTTTGATGTATCTCACTTGTCTCCTCTTTCACAACCAACCCTTTTCTCTTTGGTTATTCCTTCCTCTTTATATTATTTTGGTGATCTAACTTAGCTAATCCATTCTTCATTTTTTCCTTCTCTATCTTCATATTCTCTCGAGCAAGTCTTTTTCACCTTGTTTTAGCAAGCCTCTTTCACTTTGCCTAGGTGTCTCACCCTAAGTTCTCTCCTCTACCTAGTTTATTGACACCCCTTTCCAAGTATTTTCCACCTTGGAACTAATCATATTATTGTATTTTTTATTTTATCTTATTAGGGTTTATCTTATACCACAAACTCTTACTTTATATGTGTTAAAAATCTTTCTTCCTCTCTTACTGTATTCCTGCAACCTAAATTAACAACTTTTAAGACTCAAAATCATAAAATTTTCCAGGATATTATTTGATCTAATACCACTTGATATATGGGTATGCATAAAATAACCTCATCCATTTAATTATATCTAGTTTCTTGCCTTTATTCTCTTTATTTGTACTTTTATTTACTTTCTTCAACATGTACTCTTTTGCTCTCTTGACACCCTTGATTAATCTTGTCTTCACTAGGCTCATAATCCTTGTTAAAAAAATAGTACTCTTCTCTCATCAAAAAAAATTATACACTTAATATTCTTCTACAATCTCTCCTCCTAGTAAAAAAACCATCCTCTCATGCACAATTTTCAATACCTCATTCTCCATTATTAATTCAAATTTACTCATTCTCATATAGATTCATAAGCCTAGAAACTTAATTCATGATTCCATTTTTCTTGTCTCCACACTAAGGATAATATACCCATTCACCTACATATTTTATATACCAAAAAAATCCAATAATAATCCTTAATCTCAAGGTTATAACTCTCAAACAAAACACTCTTTCTTCTTTCAAGCCTAGCTCCTTATAGCCCTCTTTTTAGACAAATCTAGCAGGTTTGAACAATACATAAAGTTTAAAGACAAAATAAACATATTTCTATATACCATTTATATTATTTTATCTTAAATAAAGTTTAAGGACACATATATCAAGGGAGACCTACTAAATCAACACACCTCCCTAGTAATTAGGTCTCTTTAGGACTAATTTAATGGCATCATCTTGTATACCATATTGTATGATTAAGTATCAACTTAAAGCCTCAAAAATATTATATATATATATATATTAAAATCACACAATAATAAAAAAATTTATGAATTTTTACTAGTGGAATCAAAATTTATTCAAGTTTCTAACTCAAAACCCTAGTCTTGATTTTGATAGGCCTATGCAAGGATGAGAGCCTACAAAATGGGATAAATGAGTTTTTGACATTTTAAAACACTTATGATACATATATTATGTCTTATTAAACTATTTTAAACTTATCAAATAATTATTTTCTCTTGATTAATCACATTAAGTCTCCAACAAATAAGTTTATATAATTCTGGGAACACTTGTAGGACTATGTGCATTTATCATGGAGGTATAAATCAAATATTGAACTATGAGAATATTATAAGCATTTAAAAAGAGTTAATAACATAAAATATACATTATAAACTACACTTAAAACATTTAAAACATTTTAATGGTCTTCAAAAACTCCCATGTTCTCTTATACTCTAGACTATGTTAAAATAGAGTTGTCTCAAAGCTTATGTATTGTGCCTCTAACCTAGATATCAACACAAGAGTCTACCCTATTAAAATAATAACACTAAAATATGAATAATAACATAATAATAAACTTATTATAACTCATAAATACTCTTTGAAGGCATTATTTCATTTATTGATCTTCTTGGTCATCCAACAGTCATGCAATATTCTACAACTTAAGCAGTTATTCCTCTAGTTTTGATTATTATTATATTTTTTGAGGATATAAACCTATATATTATGAATTTATCCTATCCTAATACCCTAAAAAAACACTCTCTACACATTTACATGCTTTTATTCCTTTCATAACACTAAAACATGTAAAATAACTCTTTTTAGCCAACTCTACGTAGGGTGCTGGTTACAAATATCTATTTCTTGGCTTAAATTAAACTTTTCCATGAATTTATCATTGATACACCTTTAAAAAAACTAATATTACCCTTAAAAACATTATCTCATAATTATATATCACACAAAACCCAAAACACCAATCGAATCCTACTTACAAAATTTAAATTTTCAAATTTTCCTTTTTGGTAGGAACCTCTAAAAGGACTAGAGACACACAAATCCAAGGCTATAAATGACTCTGACACACCCTAGGTGACCCTATAATTCCTCTCACACTTAGATAAAACCAAAAATGGTCATTATGATACCATTAAACAAACTAACATCTCATGTTATCTAGTGATGCTCTTCATTAGAGTTTGCATTAAAATACATTATATGCATAACATCCTTATTAATTTGAAAAAGATGATAATGTTTAGTTTTTGAATTTGGTAATAATATCATTTTGGATATTTTGTGTTTCAGATTTTAAATATGATTTCATTTTATTAGTGGGGCAAGTTCATGCTAACATGTTTAGATGCTTCATTTGATAATAATGTATATTATGAAATGCAAATCATAAATGGAGTTTGTATTATTAATTTTAATCTTCATCATTTACTTTACTAATCATATGTATATGAAATTATTTGATTCAATTTCATATCTGGTTGATGGGATAATTGCATATCATGAAAACATTATCCATATTTAATGTATGAGAGGTTATATACCTCAATATTTTGTTAAATAAAATTCTATATCATTTAAAAATTGAATCATATTAAACTTTCAAAGTTTTGTTAAAACACAAATTATAAAATGAGTTATTGTTAATAAGACATATAATGTTTGGCTATACTTTTTTCATTAGATAAGGTTTAAAATTGATAATAGGGTCTTTTACCCTTATAAAACATAATGAAAGATGTTAAATTAAACATGACAGATATATAAATATAAAAAAATCCATTAAGGCCACATGTGATTATGAATCTCTATCCAAAAGTTAGCCAAAAACTAAGCACAAAGACACCAAAAGACAACAAACATAAAGAAGGATTTAATGGTTGGATTCCTTGGATTATGAGTAGATATCCAACTTGTTATTTTATACCTTTATATTATATTTCTTATTACCTACAGTTATCTTAATTATGCCTTAGGAGGAGTCTTTATTCATGTTTTTCTTTTTGTTGTCTGGAGTATTTTCTTCCCCTTTCTCCTATTTTTCTTCCTCTACTCCTTTTTCACATCCCTGCTCTATACATGCTTTATTTTTTTACTAAGGTGAGTCATGCTTATCTCACCTACCTCTTCATCACCTTAATCCTTTCCTCCACTAATTACATTTTTATCATCCTCCATAAATAACATCATTTTCAATTTGTTGATCTCATCCACCAATTTAAAACATAGCAGGTGTTACATAGTTGCCTTCATCTAGATTCTCTTCATATTATTATAGTATCATATTATTAGTTAAATTAATGTATATGCATTGCATGATAGTTTGGGATGATCATATTTTAAATATTGGAGATGTCCAATAATGAATTGAATATAATAATTTATGTTTGTCATTAAATTTTTAATCAAAGTACTGAACTTGTTTGTATAAAACATGACTTGATTGTTTAAAATGTGTTTTACCATAGATAAACATATATCATCTTTTATATTTATGTATTTGGTTATTATTATTCTAACCATACTATGTCATCATGGATCTAATTCTAGATACATGCTTAAGTTTTATGTAGGTGCCAAAGTTGTATCGCTCTAGTAAAACATCTAATGCAACACCAACATATTAAACATATTGAAGTGCATGTGCATGTGCATTTTATCTATATAAAGTCCTTAGTGGTAATATTGATCTATATTTTTATCTTATGGATTAATAAGTGATATATATCTTCACAAAACCACTTGGTTATACTAAGTTTTATCAGTTTTGTGTAATATTGGACCTCTCAAAGTTGTCATTAAGGGGGAGTGTGGATGACAATTTCACTTCCTAATGTCCATATGTTATTTTCCTTTTATATAATTCTTATCATTGTAAATCATTGTAAACTTCATGTATAAGTTATGTGATTTGAATAATATTCATGTGGAAGTTTTATTTTTATACCCCAATACATAAAATCATACTTTGTAATGGATTTCGTTATATTATAAAAGGCTCCAAATATGCTTATTTTATTATTAATGAGAAATTATTACATGTGGTCTCACAATCATGCTATCCTAAAATTTATCTTGAGTAGTTTATGGATTACAATTCCTTTTGTTTCAAAAGGTGACTTTGGAATGATGAAGGTTTCTAAATCCTTCAAATTTGTGCATAGTATAATTCCTTTATTAAGGTGACTATGGCATGTATCCCTAATTAACATTAAGGGGAAGTGTTGGACAAAAATAATGTTTAAAAGGGTAATTTACCCTTAACATTATTCAATGGTTAGTAAATAAATAAATATTTTGAATTTATTAACACAAGGTAATCTCATGTAAATAAACTAAAAATATTTTACCAATTGGTTCCTCAGGGAAATATTGTACCCATTGGATACAATGGTTCACCTCCACACCCCATAAAGACATTTTACCCTTAGTAAATGTCATTCAAACCAATGGATTCTCATGAGCTTTGTGAAGATATATTTTAATTTGTGTATGGAAAATATTGTTCAAAGAAGTGTTTTGTGAAGGTTTGTTTAAGGAGTGAGAAGAATATAAATTATTTATTGGGGTGTTTCTAAAATATTGAATAATCAATATGGGGTTTTACCTCATTTTGAGGTTTTCCTACCTATATTTACATTGTGGATATTCACTTTTTGCTTTGCTTATTAACTCACATCTAGATCTTCTGTGTATTCATATTACTACATGAATCTTATCAAAAATAGATTTTTATACACTCCATGATGGGTTCCTAATATTCTTAGAGTTCATGTTTCCCAATATACACATCATGCTATAATTTATCATCATGATAGTGACATTCATGGAACAAACATAGATCATTTTTTAGATTCTAGGTTGAGATCAGTTAGTTCATAGTGGCATGATCCTTTCCATTCATAAGATAGAATCCTTCACATGTTATACACACAACCTCTTGATTGTGGGTCTCTTTCAAGACTCATCAATTATTATGTTCCATTTTCCTTTTTCATATATTCAAATAAATACAAAAAAATAAAATATTTCAAAAAATTCTAAATTTTAGGACCTATACATGATATGTGTAGTATATTTACATTAATAATCTATTTTATAGTTTATCCATTAATTATCTATATCCATATTAATATAAAATATACTTCAAAAGGGTACTTAATTGAGTGTAGATAATGCAGGTTATCATTTTCAAACGTAGGTGATGACATGAAGTGAGAAAATAAGCTTTCATAAAACTATGTGAAACTTTTTTATCATATAAATCAAGCATGATTTTAGTATTAAATTTTCATAAAGGAGATTCTAAATATATGATTTATTTTTTTCTTGATTATCTTCTTCATTTGTTACCAATTTTGCCATATATCCTTATGTGCAAACAATGGTTTCATTTCCAATTCTAGTCTTTCAAATTTGTAGAACATAAATCTCTCCTTTACTTTTCACATTCAAATTATGAATACAATATTTCCACCTTAAATGTTTCAAATGCCTTGTAAGAATGAACACATGTCTAAATTTCTCTTTCCAAGCTTGATAAATATTAGAGCCAATGATTTTGCTTCCTTTTCTTTTTCATTTTGACTAGCTGAAAGCCATTATCCTTGACATATTTCCACATGCTTTAAGAAGATTCAAACTTACGAGCATTTTTATTAGCATATTTATTTCCCAATATGATAGAGCCTAATATTTATAGTGAATTTTTAATTTATTTAGGTGAAAATTAATTTTCATTAGAGTTGGTAAAGGAGGGAAATAGGGACTACTCATAATTTGAACCAACATAGTTAGAGTGGACATAGAATTTAATACTAAGATGTGATATGCTTCTCATTTCATGTATATAAAATCAAAGTACCAAAAATATGAAATCTAGAAAAAAATCATCATAATTAAAATATATATTTTATTAGCTAGAAACTAAAGATTGAAGTTAAAATAACTTTAAATATCATATTCATTGTCTTTACCAGATGTAAATAACTAAAATAAAATATTATGTTGTAAAAGATAACCTTTTACTCATATAATATCACAAATTCTCCTTTAAACATGATAAATCTAACATTGAAGACTAAACTTGAATAAATAAAATTAGTTATTCAATGATCTTCATTCTTAGGCAAAGCCCAAAGGTATGAAACTATACTCAAATACAAAACAAATATGAGATAGTGAAATGTTTCAATATTATGTTCATCCAAATGTTCAAGATTGTCACCTATCAACCAAGATTGAAATATACTATAAATACAAATATCCCAAGTGAAATCACAACTTAGATAATCACACTCAAGATAATTCAGAATTAAATCCTGATAGCATGTTAGGTTTACAAAGCTAGCATTGGCTCTGTCAAACAGATCTTGAAGAATAGAGATGACTCCCACCAAGTCATCTATAATTCCTATAGTAAGATCACCTAATATCATTACTTATTAGAATCTAGACTTGATTTCATAATTTCATTGAGGCAGATTTCCATGTACGGTATTAAAAAATATGTAAACAAAATAAAGCCAAATAATTTTGTATTCAACCCTAAAAATAAAGGTACAATAACTAATTAGTAATGTGAAAAGGGTCCAACAACTAAAGATATAAATCTGAATCAAAATCTAGATTAAAAAATAGATATAAAAACAACCTAATAAAAGGGGTATACCCTAGACAAAAACATATGTGGACTACATGAAAATTACAATAGCATAACTAAAATTAATATAAAATTACATAGGTTTTCACATATTATTTTTCAAGGATATTTGAAAGCCCTATAGAGCCTCAAGATATTATCAATACCTATTCTACTTGTGGTTTGTGCATACAAGTGGATAAAACATCAATGTCCAATTGATGAAAAAATGAATAGAGCATCATTAGTTTGTGCTTGTAATGTGTAACCAAATAACAAGATCTAATAGTGTTATTCAAGACTCAAAAGAAAAAAAAAAAAGGTACAAAAAACCCATTCTGGAAAATAGATATATAATCTATAAAAAAAATGAAAGTTATATCATCCAATCTATAAGGTCATTATATTACTTACATAAATAACCATAGGACCCTCCAATAAATGAATGCCTATTATTTTATCCAAAAAATGTATGAACATGTCACATAAAAAGTTTAATATCATGATTATGCTAGAATTTTTTATATAAGTAAAATAGGGTTCTATTGGGACCCTCATTCTTGAAAATTTGAATATTTTTTGTTATATTTGCTATCATATACCATCAAAATTGACAAAAAAAAAAGTAGAGATATAACAAATGAAAGGAGCATACTAGAGGAAAATACAACAATAAAGTGTAAGTAGAATACCAGAATTGAACTATGTTTCTTCATTGAGTAGGTACTTATACTATAAGTCTTGCATCCTTTTTTAGTACTCACCAGGTGTTTTACATGCATTCAGGGGACAAGAAATTTCTTGTGCAAAGGTTGCATAAATGTCATATTTGGCTATGAAATAAGTTGTGGTTCGGTTAGAAGTTTTTGAATGTTTAGCTTGCCTGGTGGGTGCCCCTTATGAATTTTCATCCAATATTTACTATTAAGACTCCCAATCAATGAATTTTGATTACCTATTTTATTGTTTAAAATAGTTACATTATAGGTTTTCTCTAAAGATAGGGAAGAAAATGGATTGTGTAGCTTAGATTTCTTTCCATGTTTAGCAAGAACTGGAGTGTGAGAAGGAAACGAAGATTCCATTTTTATCTTTAATGTGTCAATATGGCCAAGGATAAAAGGTGACTCCAGCTATAAATTTTATTCTGACTTCAATTTTTTTTCATTGTGTCTAAATTCCAATACCTTCACTAGATCATAGTTCCATTACCCATAGTTCTAAGTGTCTTCCACAATTGGTTTTTGTGGTTGATACAAACTCTAGTTATTTTTTTTATCTCCTTAGTCTTGTAATGGATATTTATGGGGAAATATATTTCAATAATCTATTGAAAGGTATAAAAATCATGCATTATAGGCATGAGAGCATAGATGGTATCATTGGCCAATCTTGCTAAGGTAAAACTAGTAACTGTGAGTGCATTATGGATAAAATAAATAAGTTATTCATCTATGTGAAGATATTTTCTTAAGTCTTCCTTATACATCATGGATTTGGTTGGAGGCATATCTTTATAATTAGTGAGGGATGGTTTACAAGTCATCATTAAATTAGGTAAGGAATCTAAGAATATTTGAATGCAAATAAATAGAAAGGGATGGAATGAACATATCATGAAAATATGGATGAAGCGAGAATACTAAATGTTATACCATATATGCATAGTTAGAAGTGACGAAGTGTGCCAAATTAAAGTGGGGAGGTGGTATATTATTGTGTCACAATGAGGCTAATTAGCATATAATTAATGATTAGAATGAATATTACCCTCTTTTTCAATGATATCTCTTAACCCTTCAAAATTGATAAGTTGAATACTTTTCACTAGATTGAAGGTTTCTAGTTTGACTCCCAAGTTTTTAAAATGATTCTCTACACCATGTTTTCTTATAAAAAATGGTTGAACTTGGTCTCCTCATATTTAGTGAGAATAGAGTATGTATTCCTAATAATTTCACCTAGTTTCAGTGGTGGGGAGGGAGCTCGTAGAGGGATCTCCCTCTGGGGACCCTCCAAGGAGTCTTCCTCAGAGGAGGATCCATCAAGGGGGACTTTTTTACCAATTAGGGTATAACCATGTTTCACTAGTAGAAAGATGAGGCCTTTATGCAAGATCAGGTTAGCTACATTAACCTGGTGGAGGAGGACTATGCTTTCTAGGGATTTTAGGAGAAAATAGGGAAGGTTGATCTTAAAATTGATGAAATTTTGAGCAACATGAAATGGTGTGAAAATATCAAGGTGTACTTACCTTTCAAGGTCATGTACCTCATGACTTGTAAGCATACTTCAGGCCAATATTTGGGTAGGTTGGTGTGGGGAAATCCCTATAATTTCAATATTAGTTAATCCCCTTGAATATGATAATTATAGGAACTTTGTGAGTGTTGTGAATTCTAATTTATTATTTCTAGCTATGGGAAGGTACGAATAAGATGCTACTATAAATTCTCATAAATAATCTCTTAGGATAAAACATACACCTACTTTGCATGGGTTCCCTTTGGAGATACCATCAAAGTTCATTTTTACCCAACCTTGTTAGGGAGGGGACCATTTCTATATCTATCGTATTTGCTTTATTTATTTTTCCCCATGAACAGAGTGTGATTATGTTAGTCTTAATATGAATCTAAATTTGAATTTTATGTATCAACCATATTGGTAAGTTTTGATATAAAAAATTAGTTATACATAGAAGTACACTTTTCTAGAAATCAAAACAAATATCTATTTGAAAACTAATCTAACCTGGTCATGTTTAAGCATTCCAATACCAAGATGAAAGAAAACAAAGACTAATTTTTTTTATTTTTTAAATATGTCATCTCATACAAATAATGGCAATGAATATACGTAAGTTGGCCAATTGATCTATGAAGAAAGAGTTAATATTTAGGTCCAATATAATTTTGATAATATTTGGTTTGATTACCTAAAAAGTATCACCATACAAATAGTAAGTAAAGGGAGTTAGAAACAAGTTAACTAATAATATATTATCTAATAAGCAAAATAATCCAATAAAGTTATGCACCACATGTAAACGTCACAGTTCTAGTTTTTTAAGGTACATATTTCTATGTATAAATGGAATGAGAGTTATTAATAAAAATGTAATAGCAAAAGTGGCTCACGATGGCTCTTACCATTGGAATTAAAAATATGTCAATTAAAGGGGATTATAAATTCATTATTGATGTTGTTAAAGATAAAGCAAAAGTGGGATGGAAGATTGATGACATTATTCAAGACATAAGGAAACTCCTTGGTTTTGAGGGAGTTAAAGTAAATCATATTTATAGAGAAGGAAACCAAGTAGCAGATGCAATGGCCAATTTAAGAAGAAATATTTTCCTTCTTAGATGCTAGAGGAACCTAAGCAATCTACCAACCAATGTGAGAGATCACCTCCAATTGGAGGTCCAACCCTATTCAAATCAATGACATTTACAAATCATTGTTGGTTAGAATATATTTTAAAATATATTCTAATTTTAGAACTCATGATATATAGTTTTCACTTAGAAGGGTGAATAGGAGAAGTCATCATCAAGGAAAATATGATGCAAGAATACACTTTTAATGATGGGATATGCCACCTCAACAAAAATCATTTTGGTGAAAGCCTAACGTATCTACCTAGACATCACACGAGGAAGCTCCAAATCCTAGAGGCACAATCTCTAACTATTACTCTGCATAAGATATATGACTTCATCAATTATTACATGATTTATATGAATAATCTTAGGGTTTTGAGAGGAAATAAATGATGGTTAATTGAACATAAACATACCTTCATTTTGAAACTTTTTGCAAATTTTTGAATTAAGTTCTAGAAATTTCTTTTAGCAATCCTATCTTCAACTCTGGGAAAAGCTTAACCATGGGAGGGGATAAGTTCAAAATAGATCCATAGTCTTGTTTTGAGTTTAAAGTAGATGCTATGTTGTGGAGCATCTGCTATGAAGGAGGTATTTTACCCTTCCTGAAATGCCTCAATGTATTTGGTGAAAACATTTCAGTCCAATTTACTTTTTATCAGGATGGAAATCATAAGGTTCGAGTTGGAGGCATCCAATTTGAAGTTAATGAAGCTATGATAGATAAATCCATAGGTTTGTGTTGTGAAGTCCAAAGACTAAAGAAGCTAACTAAAGTATAGGACCTAAAGTGAATGAGAAAATTCTTCATGGAAGGTGAGTCACCAATTCAAGTATAAGGAGGTTTTGATAGGGAAAGCCTTATCTATCCTTGGGATAAGGTCTATTTTCTCATCATGAAATATATTACTTTATAATGTCTATTTAAATGTTATTATCATGATCACTTTTCTTTGTTAAGCCATTTTTTCCATAAGATGCTTGTGAATTTTCCATACTATTTATTGTCTTCTCTTGATTCCTCTATTAAAGTTACCAAGAGTTCATCTAAAAGCAACCCTATAGTCACATCCATCCCTCTCCATCAAGGCTCAATCTCCATCTCTATCAATGCCATCTAAAACTTTCCTATGTAAACCCATTACTACTCACTTGGTCGATGAGGCCATGACAGTGATTAGTAGGATAATATTCCTCTGAGTGTTAAATTTGGTTCCCATCTCAAAAACAAGGCCTCTATCCCCACTCTAAAAGATTCTTTAGGACCCATAGGATTTCCCCAAAAACCTAAGGACTTGGTAAAAAATTCCCTGGGTCCACAACCCCTCTCTATTAAAGGTTTCAAGTATGTTCTTCTACAGAGAACCACTTAATTATCTTTGGAGGGTGTTTTTATTGGGTCCCCTGATCAAACAATGGTTAAGGTGTTATACAAAATGAAAAATAGGTCATATCTCTCAAGTGGGAAAAATATGAAGGGAGAAAAAAGGGATCAATCTTTGATTTAAAATGTGGGCATGAAAAAAGCCAAAAAAGATGTTGGGGAAGGGAAACAAGGTAAATTGAATGTGGATAAGGAGCAACCAGATCACAAGGAGCATGGAGAGGATAATGTTCATATAGATTTTGGTTTTGATAATATGGATATCACTAGTAGAAGGCATAGCATCAAAAGATCAAGCAAATTGGCTGGAGGCAAGACCCCTATTTTGAAAATTATTTACTACTCCTCATCTTCAAATCTTGATGATGGTGTTGAAATCTTAAAGGTAAATTCTACCCTTGATCAATGGGGAGAAAAAGAGGGCATCAGCTTCTTTGAGGAGTTAAACAAATACTACAATTAATCTAATAAGGATGTTATCGAATACATGGATGATCCTACATAAGAAGCTACCAATGATAAAAGTTGTGACAATTATTCTCAGACTAGAAAGGAATTAGAAGAGGTTAAGAATGGACTGCATTTTCTCAAGAATAAAATGAAAGTTCTAATCACTTTATGCATTAATGTTTTTCACCATGTTCATATAACCTTGTATATCCTAAAGGTTGATGCAGGCGAAGATATGAACATAAAAGGAAAGGCTGCCACTAAGGAGGAAATTACTATTTTCCTCAAGGAAGACTAGGAAGATATGTTTAACTAGTTTTGCTATTTTTTCTAGTGTTTGGGATTTGGTTTCTATGTTTTATTATTAGTGGGTAGTTTGTTTGTTATATTTATGTTTTTTGTGGCCTTCAGCCTGGTTTGCTTCCCCTGTGGATTTTTTTACTTGGGTTCTACCCCTTTAAGTAGCTTCTTAATATCAAAAACAATATAATAACAAACAACTTTTTACAAAAAACATTTAAGTATAAAATTAATAAATCTTCTTAAATCAACAAAGTTAGTTGTAATTTTCATGTTTTCAAAAAAAAATGTTGTTATTACTCATAAGGCTAGACTGGTTTAACTTTCATTTCCAAATTAAAAAAATAAGGTCTAGAAATTACATTAATAGAAAATAAAATAATTCTCAATTTATTTAAAAAAATAATGATTGGGTCTTGAGATGATGAAAATTTTAATGATGAGCCACTCCTATGGTTCAAATTTTAGTCAAAAATAATATATGAAGTAACCAAGGAAATTAGACTATAAGGAAAGGGAGATAAGAATTAAAATAAAGATCTATATCCCCTAGATTTAATTTAAGCTAGTATTCCACAAAGTTTTTGATATTATGTGATTTTAGAGTAGGCAACATCATTTAGAGGTAACTCTAGAGATACACCAAATTTTAGGCATTCTCTCTCTCTCTCTCTCTCTCTCTCTCTCTCTCTCTCTCTCTCTCTCTCTCTCTCTCTCTCTCTCTCTCTCTCTCTCTCTCTCTCTCTCTCTCTCTCTCTCTCTCTCTCTCTCTCTCTCTCAAAGTGTATGCTAATTCATGGATTCATACTATAAATTTATAAACTATAAACCTTAAATAAAATGTATACCATATATTATATGGAAACCTCATAAATATCCAAGAATAAATTTCAATTAGGGTGGCAAGATAAATCCTAGTCCACTGGGTGGTGGAGGTATATTCCCAGATAATATAGATAGTTAGTGCTTATTTTTAAATTTTATTAGAAATTAAAATTTCATGGATGGACACAAAATTTTAATGGGAATCCCAAATTGTCATTCATGTGATGAGTAAAATGAAATCATGGCAGAAGAAGGAAATCAATGTAGAAGAAGGCATTCATGGAAGAATCGATGAATGAGTGATATTCTAAAAGCAAACTTTGTTTTTAAGTAATTGAAATTTCACCATATAAGGAGGAATTAAAACATTATTATAGAATACTTGGCCAATCAAGGCATGGACCTTGAAGGACAAACAATAAGCCATGTTATTATTGTATATAAAGGGGATATTGAGCTCCATTATCATAAGCTTAGGTAAGATGATCTTGGTATTGAAACCAGTCCTCATACACCTACAAAATCTCATAAGGTAACTATTGGGTGATTATAAGTCTTTTAATTTTATATATATCATATTTAAATGCTTTTTCAAGGTGGTATTATAGGGTAAATACAGAGGTGTGCCTCTCACATGTCATCAACTAATCACTAAAATTAGGTCTTATACAAGGTATGGTTGGTGGAATATAGAGGCCTTGATAGGTTGTAGAAGGGGGGTTGAATTTAATGTATGAATGATTGGAAAGGTAAGCATTATTCTCAATAGTTTTTTGGTTTCCTTTTTATTTTCTTGGTAAGGGTTGAATTTCAATATTTTATGTTCAAATAAGTCTTAGCCTGTCATAGGGAAAAAAATCATTAGTCCTTTTGTAGCTAAAAAAGTGAAGTTTGTAAATAGTATTATTTCTAGTGATACTAAGAGGTGAAAAATTAAAATTTTATCTTATCCTCCATTGAATAATTCTTTATCATTATTCTTATGGAGAATGAACATTATAATTAGTGTAGTTTATTATAGCTACTTAAATCTAGTCATAAGTACTTGATAATTTTAATTCTTGACACATCTTAAACCACATGACTTATGCCCAAATACATAACTCTTACTCAACATTCATTTAATCTATTTATATATGTGTGGGATTGACCCTGTATTCACTATCACTATAATAAATAACTTTTCAATTAAAATTCTCAAACTATTTTATACCACCCTTAAACTGTCTCTAGCTTAAAACATTCATCCCTAATTTTATGGGATAGGGCCATGCTAGGTAGACAAGTCTACTATCATGAACCTGTCCACCTAGATTAGTCACATACCATGTCTAATAATTAATAAATTCTAAATTTTGAATTAATATTTTAGGTCTTCTTGCATATTTCATAAGGTCAGCCAAATAAAATTGTCAAAAGTTTTCACTATGTAAGCAAATCAAAACCTCATTTCAAAGACACATGGTTCCAAGCTTGGCACTATCTATTGAGTTGTTTCACACTATTTAACATTGAGTTAATCTACCCTATTCTTCCCAAATTCAAGATCATTCATAATTAGTATCCATGACCCAAGTCAAAATTGATCATTTTTAAGTATCAAAGCCATATTTTTAGTTGCATACATTTAGTCAAGGAGAATAATTCCACGATCACTTTAGGTGGGATAACTACATATGGATTAATTTCTTTGTTTGGATTATCTAGATATGTAGGCAATGTTCAATCATCAAGCGAGTGATTGGGGTTACCTAAGCTCATTACATTCCCCCTCTCTTTTTTTAGGTTTATCTCTCATGAATCCCCTAGGGTTTCAAAATCAAAAGAAGGAAAATAGTGATATCCATGTGGCATAATTTGAATCACAACACTCAACCCAATTAGCATATGTAAGCACAAAAGGTGAATAAGATTGATTTTTATCATAGACAACATAGACAAGTTTGTAATTAAATGACATGGTCGACCTACATTATTATCTAGGGATTGTGTTCAAATATAGGAGTGTCTTAAAATTTAGATTATGGCTATAAAATAGACCATAGTTATATTTTTATATATTTTCATTGTCATTCATCAATTACAATCAACTGGGACAATTATTTAGTCAATATACAAAACTAACCTATATTATTGTTTGGGGAGTACAAACATGTCCACAAGTAGTTTCATATTTTAATACTATTTAATCATAGTCATATTTATCTCAAATATTGGATCACACTATCATTTATCATAAATATTCAACATAAATCCATAGTTAATATAAGTACATCTCTTCTTAATGTTTTTCAAAAATCATAGTTTTCCATATTTAGTATTCACAAAATCATAATTATTAATTATTGTTTATCTTTAAAATTTTGATCTCTTTCAAGTTTTATTCCTATAATAAAACATAATAATTGTTAAATTTAAAGTAGGGTAAAATATATTGGTGAACTCATACATTTATTTTTAACATTGCTTTATTTTTCATTTTTGTTATAAGGTTTTAGTTGAATTCATGATTTCCAGACACTAAAGAGAAATTATCTATGACATTGAAGATTCAAATTAATTCCTAATTCCCTTGCACAAAAATATTTATTTTTCATTGGTTTTAATTTATTTTTTATTTTTATTTCTTTCTATAAATTCTATTCTAGTAGATTTAAAACTCATAAGAGTTGTCATTTTAGGCAAAACAATTTTCAATTTTACCTGAGTGGTTGTGTAAAGGGTATTCCCCAAATAATCAACCCATTAGACATCACTATATATATATATATATATATATATATATAATTTTATATGTACCTCATAGTATATCAAAAAATTGAAGAGTTTTAATTTTTAACCATAGGAAGCTTTTGACCATTTATTCTTGTAGTGTATCGGTAAGTAGGTGACCTTGGGAAGTTACGTTCAATGGACCCTAAAGATGAGATAATGTAATTGTGGAGTAGTGGAATCCTTTGTAGTTAGTTCCTATTGTGCCTTATTCACTATTTTATGACTAAGATAAGTATATCTAAGATCCTACAAATAAAACATACCTTGTTTCATTACATCTCTAATCCCATTTCTACGTTCAATGTTTCAAACTCAGATAAGGGCTAAAATTAATAATGTATAGTCTCATGTCATTCCTCAACCCCATCCACATCCCAAAAATCCTATTTATGATTTGTTATGCATATTTTAGTTATATACAATGAAAAAATTGATAATTTGAGTGTGGCTAATGACACCCAACCCATAGTTCCCTCTTGCTTGCTCTCATGACCCTCATAGACACCTTTTCACTAATTCCAAATCATTTGTAGGCTTTCCAAACCTCATTCCATCTTAGTTAGGACCCTTGTTCCATGTTGATTTCATCCCCTAGGTCCTGTACCCTCATGACAATAACACATAACTTGGACTATAGCACTAGACCCTAGGGTGTCCCCTTTTTGACACTCTTATCCAATCACATTTTGAGCCTAGATTACTATTTTTCCCTGATTCTTCCTCTTCATTATGTCATCCTAATGAAATTGTATTCAAACCAAGACCAATAGATCCCTATAAAATCACATTCAAAGATCATTTGGAAAGGTTTGGAAAATATCACTAAGTAAGCAAGACTGTTCAAGCAATCTTCCCTATTCTCTGCATACAACTAGCCAATACACTTACAAGTTCATTCAAATCTTTACACCAGCCCCTAGCCACCTCAAGCATATCCATTTTTAGCATTTCTTTCATTCTCATTTCATAATTATACTAAACACTTTCAAAGTTAGAACTACATAATGCTTGATCCCTCTTTAGAGTATTAGTATGTAGGTAGCGTGCCCACACACAGGGTGTGAAGCACGTCTAGTGCATCTTACACACACCAACCCCTACTCTTTTCTCAAAGTCATATTCAAGCTTATTGGAGACCTAAGATCAAAGATAAATTATTTATACAAGGAGATCCATTAAGAGTTAAGCTTCAAAATTTCATAGGCAGGGTCATACAGGAGTGGTAGACAGAACCCAAAAAGCTTAAACCTCTATGACTAGTTTAGACAAAAGCAACAAAAATAGGACTATAGCACCAGACCCCAAAGTATCATGTTTTTAGTGCTCATGTCCTTTCACCAAATGAAATCTAGATCTAGGTTCCTTATAATATCCCAATCCTAAATTTCAGAGTAATTTTAAGATAATTTTTCTTTCAAACCCTAGTTACCCATACAAGGTCCTAATATTTTCCCAATAATTTTCTAATCATTTTCTAAATTTTTAATAGCATATTTAAATCATAAAATACATTCAAATTTCTAAATTCAATAGTAATTCTCAAAAAAAAAATCCAAACCCTAGTTGCATATACTAGGTCCCATTAAATCACTAATTTTCAAATAAATTTTTAGTTTTTTACTTGCATATCTAACCTAAAAAATCACTTTCAATTTCACAGTAAATGGTCAAATAATTTTCTTTCAAACCCTAGTTGCCTATACTAGGTCCCATTGCTTCTTGAGGTATCACCTTACATATATAATCAGATTGCAAAAATGGATCTCACTTATTTTCAAATATTTCTTACATTTTTAGCAAATAATAAAGAGACCATACTTGGTCCTATCATGTACATCAATGATGAAGTTTGTCATATGCTAATACAAAGCTTCATTCTTTGTTTTTCATGCCTAATTTTCATAATATGGGATGATATTAAGAAATCCATTATTAAACATAGTAAGATACCTCTCCTACAAAGCAAAGTTTATTTGTCTTTAATACAAGGTTTCATCTCTTGCTTTCTATCTCTTATATGGAATTTTTTTAATTTTATCATGTTAAACACATTAGAAATTTCATAGCACATGCCAAATTTTATTATGTATTCATGCAAAAATTCATGATTTCTATCTCTCATATGGAAAAAATTTCAAGTTTATCATGATAAATATATTAGAAATGTCATAGCACATGTCAAAGTTCTTTATGCATCAATTTCATGGTCTCTATCCCAAACTTGTTATCTCTCATTTTTAATGATCTCTATAAACATATTTTTATATAACTTATAACTCCAATTACATGCATTTTATCCCACATACATGGTTTCTACCTAGAGGATCCATTACATAAGCTAACAACCACCTATCAAGTTTCAATGTCATATCTTATGCACAGGAAATAATTTCCTTCTCCTCCTCTCCCTCAAGAGGGTGATAGCTATTTTCCCTCTAAATAGGTCCATGTTATAACCCATCCAAAATTTGAGGAAGATTATACTATTATTCTTAATGCATACATTCAGCCTATAGCTTCTTCAAACCATCTTCAACATATGTACTTACATGTTCAATTAGAAGCAACTAGGATTTTCACTTATGAGACTCTAAGGGATCAAATAACTAGTATGAGAAAGTTAATTTTAGATTTACAAACATAGAATTAGCTATTAGATGAAAAGATCACAACATTGGAAAATTATATTATAATATAAAAGCCTCAAAGGTACCCTAATGTCAATCATGTATATACACCTTCACCTAGTCAATTGGTCACAAGCAATGTTACATATCAAAACAAGAAAACACAACAAAGTAACTCTACAAATAGTGATTCAAAAAGAATCAAAAGATAAAATAAGAGTTCAAGTGAGGTACTAAGAGAAATGATTAAATTTAAATTGATAAAATTACCTTATATACATCTAGTTAGAAGATCCAAATATTATTATGCATATCATAGAATGCATGGGCATCACACAGATTCATGTTTAGCATTAACAAAACTTATACAAAAAATAATTACTAATGAGAACCCTATACAAGATAAATCATTCAAGCAATCCATAGTGACACAAGAACACAATCACAAAGGGTCAAATTCAGAAACAATACAAAAGTGGTTACCAAAGTAGAACTCAGAACAAAAAAAGGATCAAAAAGCCAAATCAAAATAAGTAGTACCACAATCATAGGTAAAATGTGAAAAAGATACATATCTACCTATCCAAAATGAGGCTTAAATTTCAAATTAGTATGGGTTTGGTCAAAAATATCTACGATAGTTTGATTATCAAGGTCAAGGGTTGGGAAAGCATGCTCAAGGCATCACTACTCTTATTTCAACAACTAATAATGTTTGTCATAAAGGTTTTGGATTTATTGAAAATTCTAAGTAAAATAATTCATAGACACAATTTATCAAAGAAAAAGATCTAGATACAACAAAAGTCAACATTGCCTTTCTATTGATTCAAAATCAAGATGATAATGATGAGTGGAACAATATAGGTTATTATGATTACCAATATATTGACAATGAATCCAAGTATCCAGAATCATATTTGTATCCATTCCCTCATGATTAAAAATTATGCATGATTCCTTTGTTTGATATAGGACACCATGATAGGGAGTCTCCTAGGAGACTCATCAATTAGTATCATTTCTTCTCAGTTTTGCTTGTACAGAGCTTCTTTTTGCTTACTTGTACATAATTTCTCATATTTATTTCACATAATCTCTTAATGGTAAATTTTACATATCATATTCAAAAAATAAAAAGCAATATCAAAACATCAAAATACAAAAATAATATCAAAACATCAAAATATAAAAACATTCAAATAACTCAAAACACAAAAACATTTTGATTGTATGCATCATCCATGATTTCCATTTCTAATATCATGCTAGACTTACATTTGTTGTTATATGATATTATTTATCAATTTATATACATTACCATGCTTCACTTGATCTCCTTTGAGTGTGTACAGTGACATCTAGTTCCTTAATTGCTTCACTCTACCCATTAAGGGGGCATCCTAATTATACATTTAAGACATATATAGATATATTTACTCATTGGGGGCATCTTTATATGACTACACCATCTATGTTATGTCATTTATACACAACACACTCTAGTTATCATGATGATTTACATTATTTACTATCTTAAACAAATAATTTTATTGACACTAGTATATAGAATTTGTGTATTTGTTGGCATATACCCAGTCTTGTACTAACATGTCTTACACACTTTCACTTCTTACTTTGATTAGTTAGGTGTGATTATATTTCTAGTTATTACATTCTTTCCTTTTTTGATTTATGTAGCTAGATATGTTCACATTTTTCAGTTCCTATTTGTCTCCTATGTGTACCTTAGGATATTTGCCAATGTCCTTTGCTTCTATGTCTTATGTGTGCCTTAGGATATTTTACAATGTCCTTTACTTGTACACTTATATGTGATTGTGGCTTCCACACCAACTTTTCTTGTTTTAATTATATGTGTATGTGGCATTTGAGCATGCCTTACATGCTTGACTTTCAGTATGAGTGGTATATGCCCATGTACCTTATTTGTGTGGCCCCTTGGTCACCCTTGTATGCTTCTTGCTTCTTACCTTGTATGCTTATTGCTTGTTTGCTTCTCATTGTTTGCAATTCTATGATCCACATCATGCATTTATCTTACTTTCTTAGATGCCATGATGGACATCATGCTCTATCCCTCCATGACAACTAAAAACTAACTAGACTTCTCATTATAGCTCTAGTTTAATACATTGCATTACATTGTTATATCTATCTAGGCATACCCCTATTAAGCTAACAATATCTCAATACAAACCATGCTATATCTTGAGATATCTTGTCAATTATCATTGTTATATCATGTATCTTTATAGCATAACACACTTACAGGGCTCTTTCTTCTGAGGGTAGTCATTTCAATCTCTTCATTTCTACCCTCAAAAGAGGGGGAAAAAAATAGGGGTTTTTTCAGAGAGATCAGAACTCCTTATAGTCAAAATCCATCTTCTAGAATAGCTTAAAACATTAATTAGAGGTCAAACAAGGTAGAATAGATCAAAAAATAAGTGATGATTCTAGCACAGTCTTCAATTTTAGCAAAGGACAATAGTAATAAACATGGACAATAGTGTCAAACACTATGGTGTCCTATTTTTGGTGTTCTTGTCTAAATATTAGAAAAACTATATTTTCTCAAAATAGGTAGAAAAATAGGTTCAGCTATAGTTTTGCACATTCAGACCATTTGAGAATAAATAGTTTTTAGTACACTTTTGCTCAGAGAATCTAGATATAGGGGGTATCATACATGGCATTATGTATTTCACTTATAGTTTTAGATATGATAGTTGGTATAACTTCTAGATCAAAATCCATGTTTCAGACACCAATGATTGGGGGCAATGCATTCAACACATTTATTTTTTTTTCTTTTTTGATTTTACCATTACCCAAGAATTCTCATTAGTTGCATACCTTATTCCATCTATAGGTGGTTGGCATCATTTTAGAGTGGCTTTTATATAAGCCTAATGTCCACTTTCTTGAGTTCTCAAGTTCCTGAATGGCTTCCATATAAGCCTAGTTTCTAGTTTTGAAGTGGCCAAGAGTGGCCTAGTTTCTAACATACATTTAGCTATCCATGCCACCATTATTAGATTATAGAGCATTCATGGGAATCAAGATCCATCTCATTCTACACAAATTTCATATCGATATTAATTTATAGTTTCACTTTATAGGGAAATGATGAAGCCAAAGGACTATCTAGCCTTTGTATTTTTGAGCCACCTATTCAAAGGGATTGAACACATAGTTCAAACATTTATTAACACATGCATGATCATATAGCTTTACTTAGTAGGTGATAATGGATCCAAAGGGATAGCTTTTGAATTCTTGAGCCACTCTTAAGGAATTGAGCACTTAGCTCCATTTATGATATTGCTCTTGGTACAACACCTAGTATTACTCAACATAATCCATCATCACTCAACATCACAATAGGTTTTATATTGGTTTGCATATTCAGTGAGGTGTATTCATTCCTTTCTCTTCCTCTCTCTCTTACCCATATTTATATGTTCATATTCTAGATATAATGTATCTAGTAAGAATTGATCTACTCTTTATTTTTCTTGAAAATTCATACTTCATAGCATGTTCTCTCTATGCACACCCAACATCATAACAAATTCATGAGCTTCACCCTTACAGGTAAAGTCAGGTACACTTTCTATTTTTCCTTTATCCTAGTATTTTGTTTTGTTGCATTACTAGAATAAAGGGGGGGGGGAATGTAGTCATATAAAATAGAAAAATTGGTTACTTGAGTGTGGATAATGACACCCAACCCATAGTTCCCTCTTGCTTGCTCCCATGACCATCATAAACACCTTTTTGTTGATTCTCAATCATTTTTAGGCTTTCAAGACCTCATTTCAACTTAATTGGGACCCTTTTTCCATGCTTATTCTATCCCCCTAGGTCTCATACCCTTAGGACAATAGTTCCTAATTTGGACTATAGCATTAGACCCTAAGGTGTCCCCTTTTTGACACTCCTATCTAATTACATTTATAGCTCATTTCCCTTGATTACTCCTCTTTATTATGTTGACTTAGCATGATTGCATTCAACCCATGACCAATATATCCCTATAAAATCCCATTCAAATATCATTTGAAATGGGTTAGAAAATATCATTAAGTAATCAAGATTATTCAATAAATCTTCCCTATTATCTGCATACAATCAACCAATACAATACAAGCTCATTCAAATCCTTATATTATCCCCTAGCCACCTCAATCATATCCATTTTTAAAATTTATTTCATTCTCATTTTAAAATTACACTAATCACTTTCAAAGGGAGAACTACATATGGCTTGATCCCTCTTCAAAGTATCGGTATGTAGGTAGCGTGCCCACACATAGGGTATGAAGCACATCTAGTACATCTTGTACATACTAATCCCCATATTTTCTCAAAGTCTTATTTAAGCTTATTAGAAACCTAAAATAAAAGATAAATTAGCTCTACAAAGAGCTTCATTAAGAGTTAATCTTCAAAATTTAATAGGTAGGGTCATACAAGAGTGGTGGATATAACCTAGAAAGCTCAGACCTCTATGACTAGTTTGAAAAACAAGCGTAGGAACAAGATTATATCATCAGACCCTAAAGTATCCTTTTTTTGATGCTCCTATCCTTTAACCAAATTAAATCTATATCTAGGTTCCTGATACTATCATAATCCTACACAATCAATATTAGCCTTCATCTTAGTCAGATTAGCACAGTCTTAAGCTAAGTTATATTTCTCTCTATTCGCTTGCTATTTTTAGAAAGTCTAAACAATAATCAAAATTAACAAATTAGTAGGTTAATTATGGCATAATTATTGACTAATTTACTTTACTTAGACTTTTAACTAAATAAAAAAAACCCTAATTATTCTCAAAAAGGTTAAATCACATATTTAATCAAAATTACATAAGTCTTGTGTTTGTGAATCCTTTCAAGATCAAGTAATCACTATGAGAGTGTCCATATAAGAGTTGGAAAATAAAAATCAATATTTCAATTTTAGGATCACATCACTTGAGTAAAAGATCTTAGACATAAATAATATAGAGTATGCCAATATTAAACATATATTTACATATCCAACTCGATAAATTATGCCTAAAAGGACTTCATATCAAGATTGGAGTTCAAAATAAGACATCTATAGATCTAGTGATTCAAAAAGTGTACAAAAGGATAATAAAAGTTTGAATGAGATTTTATGAGAAATGCTTCAAATCAATTTTATAACATTACCTTCTATGCATTCTCTAAGGAAATAAAAATAATATTGTGTATTTCATAGAATTTGTGGGCATCATATAGATAGTTTTTAGGCTTTTAAAAACAAAATACAAAGTATCATTGATAATGATGATTTTAAATTAGATAAATAAATCAAGAAACCTACTTACACTATGATTGCATCTCATAAGGAACAAGTGAAAAAATAACAAAATGGAAATTTAGAACATGAAAGGATACAAGATTCAAAGTTATAATAAGATAAATTGCACAAATTACATCAAGAGAAGTTATTAAAATATCAATTACCAAAAGAGAGGTAAATTTTAAATAAACTAAAGATAAGTTAAAAAAACATCTTTATGAAAGGGTTTCTCATAAAGTAATTTCAAAATAAATATGTTCCTAAAAATATTAATGGTACAAATTTGGTTCTTAAGTAATCTCATGAGTGATGTTATACCTCTACTTGCTCATGAAAATAGGTCATTCCCTTATATCATACATGACTTAATGGGGGTATTCCATTGATGGGATCATTGGGTATGAAATAAAACCATTGTACATAGATTCTTGATGCTTGTTTAATTTACTTATGCATTGTATTCTTCTATCTTGACACAAATGAGTAAAAATTATCTTACGCAATCCATTATTCTATTCCTTGGATTTGTTCTATTTGGACCTTGCCTTTTGATTGACTATACTAATCTAAACATATATGACACTCATACTACAGTGACTATAATACACATCTTTTGTGGCATGTTACTTTTACATTCTTGCATATTGACCATCTACACATACTTTGGATTCCATTTGAGCTTACATGATTGCATACTTTTACTTATATATATTACATGAACATACATTGATTCTTACCTACTAGAGGAACACATAGTCTTATCTCCACATATGACATTGAGCTACATTGTTGAAATACACATATATAGTGAGGTTATATTAATTGATTTCACTTTCTCCACATTGCCATGTTATCACATCTAGTGCACACTATAACTTAATGCATGTTTTGGATTGTTTGTATCCCTCCCATTATGCTATTTTTAAAGTATTGCTACTTGCCTTTACACATATGTAAACAAATAAAACAAAAAATAAATATGTCAAAAATATTTAAAAAAATAAAAATGTTTTCAAAAATTAAAAATTAAGACCTAAGCATGACATGAGTTGCTAGTTTACTTCTTTACATATGTTATTCATCACATATTTTGGTAGATAGCATACTATTTTTCAAACACATACATTTCATGAGGTATATGAGTGTTATGTAGGACATATATATTCACATAGATTCTTAGATGTGGGATTTCCATATACCTAGTGGACATGCCTATGTTAATGCCATCTTATTTTACATGTTACATTATAAAAGGTTATATCCATTTATGATATCAAATTCCATGTTGAGTTACATATTTTACAAGTGTTTTTTTAATTAATCATATCTACCATTGTGATAAATTAATATGCTACTTTTCTATGATGTGACATTGATACATCTGGATGGTATGGACTATTTTTCTTATGTTCTACATTCATTCGATGTTGTTTACTTTTTTAATGATAGGCTAGACATTGCTTACTCATTGTGTGTGGCCCTTGGCCCTATGTGTGGAATATTTCATTTTATGAAATTTAAACATGTCTAATTTCTTGTGTCCCTCAGCCCCATGTGTGTGAAATTTTCATGTGAAACATTTGAACATGTCCATTACTTGTGTCTTTTATCCCTATGTGTCTAGTATTTTCTTGTGCAAAATTTGAACATGTCTATTACTTGTGGCCCTCAACCCTATGTGCGCAATATATTTTTTATGTGACATTTGAACATGTCCAATTTTTTTGGCCCTTTACCTGATGAATGTGATATTTTCTTGAAATGTTTTAGAACTGGTCCATTACCTATAACCCTTAAATTTATGGGTGCGATATGTTTATGCATGAAATTTGAACATGTATATTACTTGTGGCCCTTGACCCTATATGTGTTATATTTTCTCATGAAATATTTAAACATATCCATTGCTTATATCCCTTGGTCATATGCATACAAATTTTTATTATATGCATGACATTTAAACATGTCTCTTATATGTGTCTATTGGCCTTATGTGTGACATTGTGTGACATTATGTGTTGTGTTTGTTTTGCTTATTGAGATTGATTAGTCGTGCCATAATACATATCATTCACTTTTACAATGTAAGATACTTTAGAGATGGTTAATCTATTACATGCCTCATTGATATATCTATCCATACATGATACCGGTATTCCTCACATTCAATATATGTCACATACATGTTTCAATGACAATTACATTACTATGATACCATACTCTCCAAATTTTGACATAATTATACATGATTCTATATTTATCACATGATATAATTAACTCTTAATTTTTTATAAGTGACTTGTATGCTACATCCCTCTTCTCAAAATGTGAGCATCATAATGGACTTGTCTTAGAGATCCAAGCCTCCATGAATAGACAAAATCATATTTGGGATTAAGTATATATTTTAACAACAAAAAATCAATCAAATAATTTTAAAGAATCAAAGTGATGCAAAATTGGATTCTATGATAAAATATAGGCTTGAAAGATATAGGGAATAGGTTTCAAAGATACAGAATACATGTTTCAAAGATTCAAAGTACAAGTTTCAAAAATTTGAATTAATTCAGAAATCAAATGTATGACATAAATTGGCTCATCAAATATAAATTTTTGGGGGCATATGACATGCACATGCACTCATTTTTTAAAAACTCAAAGTATGTATTCATACATAATTGAATTCATATGCATAGGCATATGAAAAAAGAGATAAAGGTTTCAAATACATTTATAATTGATCATATAGAGGTATGGTATTTTATATAATTTGGCTCAAATTTAGGGGGAATGATACTTGTTCGTGTACATTTTTTAAGTTTAAATGCATGATGCTTGTTCATGCACATTTATAAATTTTCAGAGGGTGTGATACTTGTTCATGCACATTTTCAAATTTAAAAATATAAAAATTCAAAGACAAAATGTTTATTTAAATTCAAATCTATTGGCATTAAGGTCATGATGAGGGCATGAATATTCTTCGTTCTCTTTTGAATGTGCAAGTAGAAACTAGATCTTTATACAACTATGTGATTAATTACATTATAGGTAATGTACATTTAATAATAGTGACACTCAATAACCTTGGCATTATTTTTGGAAAAAGCATTGTGTGGTTATAAATTTTAATACATGTGATGTATGTTCAATATTAGTGACACTCAATGGCCTTGACATCACTTCTAGTGAACCCATCATGGTTCCACATTCTATGGATTCATACATTGTGTGATTTTTCCCATTCATATAAAAATTCAAAGTCAAAATGTTTATTTAAATTCAAATCTATTGGCATTAAGGTCATGATGAGGGCATGCATATTCTTCATTCTCTTTTGAATGTGCAAGTATGTGATTAATTATATTATAGGTAATGTACATTTAAGAATAGTGACACTCAATAACCTTGGCATTATTTTTGGAAAACGCATTGTGTGGTTATAGATTTTAATACATGTGATGTATGTTCAATATTAGTGACACTCAATGGCCTTGACATCACTTCTAGTGAACCCATCATGGTTCCATGTTCTATGTATTCATACATTGTGTGATTTTTCCCATTCATATTAGTTATAATAGGCATCTTTCTAATTTAAGGGCTTGATTAGTTATTTAGAATTGGGACTTGATCTAATTCACTAATGGCTCAAATTATCCAAGTGTTTTGACAAAGGGGCATGTTTATACATATTTTAAAAGTTACATAACAAAATTATTTCATCTCCATACAAGTGTACTCCATTTATTTCTTTTCAATTTTCAATTTCATAGTTTCATCTTTTTCAAATTTCAAATATAGACAAATGAATACTTCATGTTTTGTTTTAGGCTTTGGTGCCCTACAAAATTAAGTGTCTTCTCAAAGTCAAATTATGTTGTACACACTCAAGTTTAATTATTTCTCCTTTAATCATTAATTTCATTACTGTAATAAAGGGGGTGAAATGTAGATACCTAAATCTAGTCATAAGTGTTTGATAATGTTAATTACTAACACATCTTAAACTATTTGAATTTCACCCAAATACATAATTCTTACTTGTCATTCCTCTAATACATTTATCTAAATCCATGTTTGACCCTCTATTTTATATTAATATACACAAAACTTTCAAGATAAAATTCTCAAACTTATACTACCCTCAAATCATCTCAAGCTCATGATAGTTGCCCCTAGTTTTCTAAGGCAAATCCATGCTATGTAGACATGTCTACTATTGTAGACCTATCAACTTAGAGTGGTTATGTCCCATACCAAATAATGACTAATTTATGAATTTTTAATAAATATTTTGGGTCTTATTTCATGTTTTATAGGGTTGGATAAAATAAACATTTAAATTATTTCACTATATAAGAAAATCAAAATCTCATTTCAAAGACATTTGGTTCCTAGCTTGGTACTATCTATTGAATACTTCACACTATTACACATTGAGAAAATATTCCCTATTCTTCTAAAATCCAAGATCATTCACAAGTAAAATACAAAATCCAAGTATAAATAATCTCAAATTAAGTCAAGAGTTATCATTATCAAAAATCAAAGCCATATTTCTACTTGTATACATATAGTCAAGGAGTACAATTTCACAATCACTCTAGGTGGGAGAAATACATATGGTTTGATTTACCTCTTTATAATATTTGGATATGTAGGTATCATTAAATCATCAATATGTTGATTGGGGTTAGATCAACACATGACACTCCTATCTTTTTACAAGTTTTAGCTCTCATGAAGTCCCCTAGGGTTTCAAAATAAAAATAAGGAAAATGGTGATGTTTTCACAGTATGATATAAATCACAACATCTTGACCCAATTAGCAGACACATGTGTTAAATGTGTAAGGCTCTTATTTTTATCACAATTAAGGTGGATAAGTTCACAATCAAATGATGTGGTTTGCCTACACTATTATCCAAAGAGTAAAATCATGTCTAAGAATATACTCAAATTTAGTTATTCACCCTAAATTATCATAGTTATACTTTTATATGTTTTCAATGTCAGTCATCAATCATAATCAATTGATATAGGGATGTACTCAATAGACACAATCAACCTACACTATTGTCTAGGGAACCAAACTTGTCTAGAAGCAATTTCAGATTCTACTACTGATCATAACAGTCATAGTCCTCTCTTTTATTGGTTCTCATAAACTATCAAAAAATATCAAAATTAAATCTAAGTTCATCTCTTATTATTATTTTCTAAAAATAGCAATTTTCCATATTTAGCATTCACAAAATTATAATTGTTAATAATTATGTATTTTTAGAACTTGTTTAACCCTAAATTTAGATATGGGGAATCTAGGATTAATAAATATATAATTAGTTCTAAAAAAAGGGTGATAAACTAATCTATAATAGTCTAATTAATAGAAAATTTAGATTAATATTCTAAATTTATACAATTGAGATTGCTAAAAATATCAAAGTCTAACTATTGAAAGATATTACAATAATAAGGAACAATGGTACTTAATTAGTTTACTATGTGTAGGTAGATCTAAACTATAAATAATTATAAAATATGTAAGATAAATATTTTGGATCAATTATTAGACTTCAAAAATTGTATTCTTGTTTTCATAGATAATACCATCAAATGTAGAAACTACCATCGATGGTAGTGTTTGAATATGATAGGTATCTAGTACAGAATAATGGCTGGATATGGATGCAACCAAATTCAATGTTTTGCATTTTTGTCACTTTTTTGATAATGTATTCAAAACTAGTATATAGGTTGTCATTTTTTTATGATTAATGAAACCCTAACTCTTCACCTTTCTTCACCCTTAAAACTAGTTTGTTGAAAAATGAGTTAGTAGACTCCCGGTGTTGAGTTGTCCCAAAGACCCCTCTATGAATGGGTGATACCTACATATCTAATTCTCTAAGGAGGGCCTCAGACTTATGTAGTTATCCCCTATGTATGGGAAAGTGTATGCACAAGGGTGAAATATAGTATATGAAGATGCATATGGTGATCTAGCTTACAATTTTATAAATATTGCTATGGGATACTCTTTAAATACTTTAGATCTATGATATAATTTTTTCTATGCTTAACATGAAAGGAGATATGAATAGGGAAAATTAGAGTACTTGTGCAATCAATTGATTTAGATTTAGTAGGTGTTTGTTTGGTAATTATTAGATGATGAATGAAAAGTCTTAGACTTATATTTCTACCACACCTTTTAAAAATATCTCATGGTAAGGTTTAATAAGAAATAAAATCCAACCCATATGTTTCAAAACATTTAAAATTAAGATGATGATGTGGAGAAAAAAGCACTATTCATGTTGACATTATTCATTGATGAGGTGTCATAAACATTATTCATGCTAACACTATTCATTGATGAGGTGTCACAAACACTATTGAAGCTAACTAGGTGACATGGAGCACCATTATCTTCCAAGACACATGGGTGACTTGTTTTTAACTGAGATGATAGAATTAGGCACATTTATATGTGGTGGATTATGTTTATGAGTTTTAATTTAGTTAAAATGAGATCTTTTACTTTTTATAGACTCTTTTGAAGGTGGAGGACAAATACTAATTTCTTGATTGACCACTCGTGTGGAGTGGGACACCAGTTTTTAATGGCACATGGTGGTGGGCACTTTGTCTAAAGTTTATTCCATACTTTTGACTCTAATCACATGAAGGAGACAACATTAAATATAGACCACTATTCTCTCCAAATGGAGGGTGGTGAATTTTTTGGCTTCCCTTGTATTTTCTCATGTTCTTATCTACTTCTTGTAACTTTCTATAAAAGGGATTGAATCCATGGCATTGGTAGGATAGATTAGATTGGTGGTAGAAGGCTAGGTTAATTTTAGTATTTAAAATTAGTATGTAAGATAAATAGAACCTCATTAGTATGTGTATTGTAAAGTTTTATGGAGTGTTAAGCTTGTTGAATCTTTGTAGAATAAATCTATTGTATGATTTGTTGATATTAATATAATAAGTTATTGTGTGGGATAATTTGGATTCATCATTTGGTATCAAAGCTCAAGTGTGTGATGTAGATCCTAAAGAGTGATTCCATAATTTGGTATTAGAGCTCCATTATGTGATGAGGAGATGAATTTATTTTTATAATTTGGTATCAAATATCTATTGTGTGATGAGGAGATGAGTATTGGATTTATCATTTGGTATCAAAGCTCCATTATGTGATGAGGAGATGAATTTAATTCCATCCTTTTGTATCAAATAAAGTTTAAATTCTTCACTTTTTTTCCACATTGTTATGCATAGAAAACAAGAGGAGGCATCTTATAACAAAGGTTATTGATGGGTAGAAGGTGTCAAGAGATTTATTTCTGCATTTTTTTACACATTTGTTTGGGTAGAAAACAAAAAGGAGGCATCTTTTAATAAGGGAGAGTGTTGGGTAGAATATGTCAAAGTGAATTTTGTTTACAGGTGTAAAAGATGTAGAGAATACAATGACAAGGAGGAATTGATCATATGAGCAAGACTATGGTAGAGAGAATAAGTACATCTTTGAATGGACAAGAGAATTTAGAAGAGCTCATGACTTGGATAGTTAATCTAGAGATATATTTTGAGAAAGAGAATGTTGAAGACCCCATGAGGGTAAAAGTTGAAGGTAAGAGGATGAGTGAAGTTTCAATCATTTTTGGGAAGGATATCTAAGGAGATAATAGATAGGTAATAGGAAAGTTTGTGAGTGGGAACATATGGTTTCCAAGTTGATGGGTTAATTTTTGCACACAAAGTTTCAGCCATGATGGATGAAGAAGCTTCATATATTGAGGCTTGAGAGAAAAGTGAAGATAAATATTTCCATGTGAGTCTCTAAAAAATATTCCAAGTACTAGCAAAGATATGTAAATTATAAGAATAAGGTTGTCTTTGAAGATAATAAGGAGGAGAGGCTTCTATGTGTGGATCCTATTTCTGATTTTTAGAATAATGGTGTGGAAATGAGATGTGAGTAGCCCATAGATGGAGACATACTTGTGAAGGATGATGGAGAGTTGATAACATAATATTTAATCAATGTATATTTGTATAATAATGAATATTGTAAACATGTAGAGTTATAAATATAGGTGAAATAAGATAACATACATGAGGATTTTAAGGTTTTCATGAAGGAAATTATAGAAGTGGTTTATGTACAATCAAGTGCACATGAGGAGAGTATGGAGTATTATGTTTCAACCATGAGTGAGGAGCTTAAAATTATGGTGTGTGATCTCTTGAGTGATCCAAAAGATGGTTGGACAAGTTGTGAATAAATCCAAGTGGGCTTTAGGTGGAGGTGGTTAGTTTATAACAAGTTTGATCCCACATATGAGTTGATTTAGAGATGGTTATGTTTTTTATGGATAATTATAGTTGATGGTGGGTTTAATCCCACAAAGGAGAGAATATATGGTGGTTCAAATACCACAAAGAGAGAGAGAGAGAGAGAGAGAGAGAGAGAGAGAGAGAGAGAGAGAGAGAGAGAGAGAGAGAGAGAGAGAGAGAGAGAGAGAGATGAGAGAGAGAGAGAGAGAGAGAGAGAGAGAGAGAGGAGAGAGAGAGATGAGAGAGAGAGAGAGAGAGAGAGAGAGAGAGAGAGAGGAGGAGGAAAACCATCAAGTAGGAGCTACAAATGGAGAAGAAAAAGAGAGAACCAATAGTTGTACTCTTGGTGTGTTATAATGGGATGTCATGGTCATTACATTGCATCACCAAAATAGTGGTTTCTACCACTTACCCCATCCATGTGAGTAAGAGATAACATTTTAAAACCTAAGGTGTCTAATGCAAGAGAATCCAAGGGTTCCTATGATCTTACATCAACCAAAAATAGAGGATATAAGTTATTCTCAACCAAAGGAGAATGGTGTGGATAAAAAATCACTATTCATGCTGACACTATTCACTAATGAGGTGTCATAAAAACTATTCATGATGACACTATTCACTGATGAGGTATCATAAACACTATTTATGTTTACTCATAAAAACTATTCAAGCTAACTAGGTGGCATGGGGTGCCATAATTATCTTCTAAGATATAAAGACAACTTGATTTTGACTAACATGATGGAAGTGGGGCACATTTCCATGTGGGGGCTTATGAGAATGAGTTTGACTTTAATTAAAAGGAGTTATTTTACCTTTTTTGACTCTTTTAAAGGTGGGGGATAAAAATTACTTTCTTGATTGACCACCCATGTAGAGTGGGACACCATTTACATAACACATATTGGTGGGGGTGTAATGTAAAGTGGAACACATGGTGGAGACAACTTTTTCATATCGATGAATAGTCCCTCCAAGTGGAGAATGGCATGCTTCCTTGGTTTATCGTATATTTTATCATTCTATTTTTATTTTTTGTTTTCCTTTATAAGTGTTGACATCCTTTTTTATTGTATGATGGGTTATGACTATTGTGAATCTAAAGAAGCTTTGTAAGCTTGTAGAAGAGCATGCACTAAGAGCATGTCTTTATTCAATTTAATAGAAGAGTATTTGATTTGAGGAAGTGAGATATGTGTTCATAAGATATATGGTTTTTTTAATGCATTAATTTTGGTATTAGAGATCCATTATGTGATGAGGAGTTCGGTATTAGATTCATTAGATGAATTTTGTAAAATAGACACTAGATAAATATTTGGACACTACCTTTAGTGGTAGTGTCCCTCTATGGCCGATAATGTCTAGAAGGCTAGAAATATGTATGAATTTGAAACTAATAGTGAATAATGTTTATCAAGTTTTAAAATTTATATGTATTACATGAGACTTGGGTTAATAGAATG
>JARHVA010002382.1:2437500-2611035 GCA_037957365.1 Torreya grandis | reverse complement strand
ATTTGATCTTATGTTTTAGTAGATCAATGGCATGCAATATATCATATAGATCAAAGATCTATGACACACATTCAAAGATACAGATGTAAATTTATTGTGAAAATTGAGTCAATAAGTTAATAATTCCATATTACATGTGGGTTTCAAAGTGGCATAAGAGCATTAATTGAATGGAGAATGATAATAGGGTACTCAAAAAGCACATAGCGTTACCAAGTGGCATAAGAGCATTAATTCAATGGAGATGAACAATAGGGTACATAGAAGTACATAGGGATTCCAAGTGGCATAAGAAAATTAACTAAATGGAGATTGATAGCAAGGTATATAAAAGTCATGTGGGGTTACCAAGTGTCACAATCTTGGAAGCCTAAATCAAAGATTAATGATGAGCACAAAATCAAGGCTAGGAGACTCCTAAGGAGATTGATGGAGTGAATTTGATCAATTTTTTGGGGGTGGGAATGAGATGAAGATATGTGTCCAAATATTTTACATTAAAAAATGACTATTGGAATTAAAAATTTAAGATAACAAAGGAAAACCGATCTATATTGTTTGATTCATATCTTGAGAATATGGAAGAATTTATTGATAGAGTAAAAAGTAAAGTGGTATAGGAATAAAAGAGACATCTAAGAAAATTATTTGAAGGCTTTAATATCTATACAATTACAATTATTGAGCTTCAAAGTTGACTGAGGGATTGACTTTCTTCTACTAATGACCTGGGAAGGATGATTGAGTTTGTTTTGATGGTGTTTGGATGTTTCAAGGTGAATTGACTATTAGAGAGTGTTTTAGACTCAATGAGGACCATCTATATGGATTTTAAAGGTTTTAACCAGTCCATATTTAGTATGAAAAAATTCTTAGAATTTGATTATTTATTCATTCATGATGTTCTTATGTACAAGGCTAATGGTTGAGTAGGTTTTGCATATGTAGAGGAGTGTAGTGATGGATGTAATCAATTGAAGGTGTTTTAGGGGTTATGTGGAGTGGACCTATGAATTTTTAAGTAGTCTTGTAGTTTTTTCCTAAAGGGGTGAATAGGTCTCCATGAGACCTATAAGGGATAATAAGGCTTAATTAAAAGGTGTTGTTGCTTAAGAGTGACTCATGAAAGCTATGGTTGACCTATAAGGGTGGTATTTTCACTATGTATTAGTGTGATATAATACTTAAGGGTTAAGGAAAGTCTTATGGCTGACCAAAAATATGGAAATCATGAATACTCTATAAAGAGTAAAATCAAAGGTGATGGTTTTAGGAGTTGAGATGCGAAGGAAAGAGGAGAGTGAGTGTGCCTAGTGGATGGATTGAAGAGAAGAGTAGGTTGAGGATTGTTTATATGACCTATAAGTAAAAATTTTGATGTCATAATATTATAATTTCAAGTTTTTATATTAAGGATGAGTAAAGAGGTCTAGAATGGTCTAAAAGGGTGTTTTGGATGCATTTCATGTATATGCAAGCTTGAGAGAGTGTGAAGGGTTGAAGAGAAATGGTATTCATTGTATATCCATCAGATTGGCATGTAGTCATATATTAATAGATGTTCATTTCATATTTTTTTTGGGTGCTCAACATTTAGGGCAAGAGGTGCTTGTCCATCCTTATTATGGTGTTCCTTATGAAGTGGGTGCTTCACTAAAGTCTCATGTTTGTAATAAAATTATAAGATAAGTAGTCCATGTGTTTTTATGATTGAGAGTGGGTTTTCTCTCCTAAGAGGGTTTACCATATAGATCTTGTGTTATGTGTGTGATCTTACTTATCTTTCTTGTTCATTGATATAAATGATGTGTATGCTTCATGAATGTTAGTGTTATTTGATTAAGGGTTTGAAAGGATTGGAATTGAAGTTTGGATTTTCTTGAATTAATGATTCACCCACCCCATCTTAGTGATTATACCTCTAAAAAATGGTATCCTAATAGGTCCTTTGGTGAAGGCTTGACAACTTGAAGCTAATCCAAGGTACAATATGGGTAGTCATCAAATGCAATGATAATTTTACACTAAGCAAGCACCAATGTTCAATGGGTTTGATTATGATTTTTGGAGTGTGAGAATGAAGACCTACATAATGTCACTAGGGTTTGACATTTATAAATCTATTTTAGATGGTTATTCCTCAGCCCCTAATCCTCCAACTAGTGTTGTATATAATAAGTTGTGTGAGAGCAATTTTAAGGCAATAAATACCATAATCTATGGTCTTTCATAGATTTAATTCACTAACGTAATCCATTGTAAATTTTACAAAGAGATATGGGAAAAATTATAGATCATTTATGAAGGGGATTCAAAGGTCAAGCTGGGTAAGTTGTAGACTCACTAGATATATTAAATTTATCCTCATTGTCTATTTATGACTTCATACATATTGAATTTATTCTCATAGTCCATTTATCTATTGAAAACTATGTCTACAATTCTAAAATCTAGAGAAGATGAGTGCTCAAGGTATGTGATTGAAATTAAGTCATTAAAATCTAAGTTAGACAAGACATCTAATAAGGTAAAATCATTTTTGAGGTTTGAAAAGAGCTCAAATGATCTTGACAATATTTTGAGTAGCCAAAAGCATGTAAGTGATGGAACTGGTCTTAGATACAAAGAAGAACACAAACATGTAACTCAAGATAATATTAATACTAATGTGAATAAGGGAAATAAAACCTTAAAGATCAATCATCAATCAAGGAATAAAGGTATTGGTAGAATGAAGACAAATTAGAATAGATAACCAAATGTCATGAGGTATGAAAATTTCAATGGTTACTACTATAGTTGTAATCAATTTGGTCATAAGGATAAAGAGTGTAGAAGACCTACTAAGAATGAATGGAATCATTATTAAAATGGCATGAGTAAGGTTGAGTGTTATAATTTTTATGACATAGGACACATTGTGACATTTTATCCAAATCAAGAAAGGCAAGTTGATTTTCCTTCAAAAGGTGTTGTTTTTCCACATTTGTCAAAGATTTGGTCACATTGTTAGGTTCTTCAAGCAAAGACCATCAAGTCAAAATAAGTTCAATCAGGCTCCTAGAGTGTAAGGAAGAAGACAAGTTAACTCATGGAAACCAAAGATATAAAGTGTGTGTTAATATGAGTTTGTAGGTCCAAGTAGACCATTTGCCATGGTATAAGATGATATAGAGGTTGAAGAATGTTAATAATTTTCCTTATCTACTCAAATTGTAGATCCTGAGACCAAACTCCAAGAGAAAACCAATATGTTGTTAATCAAGGCTAATTCTAGTGTGTGTATGAATCCAAGTGGTTTTTCTACTATTGATGAACAATTTTCCTATAGATATCACATGTTATCAATGTATAATGATAATGTTTTGAAATTAAAGGTAGATTCATCAATTGAAAATGTATGTCAAGAATTTATGTTATCTCCATGCATTTTCAATACAGTCTTAGAAGAGAAGGAGAAAGTTGCAGTGGATGAGAAATTTATTTCTCTTAAGCATAAGAAGAAGAACTATTAGTTTTAGATGTCTAATAAGGAGAATGAATATGAGAAGATGTGGGAATATCCTAATTTCAAATTGTTCTAAGGAACCATGTGAATGAAGGTGTCTCTACCTATGATTCTTAAGAGACATCTTTCTTGTGGAGAAGTAAGTGTGTGCGCTTAAGGTGCATTCAGGTAATTTGGTCCTAAAGGTATGTTTATATATTTTTTAGATGCTTGGTCTAGTATGTGAAATGTTTAAAAATGAAGGAAAGGTTGATATAGAGTATGAGGATTATGTGTACAAGTACATTCTAGGTGGTTTCATGTTTTGAATATTTTTTGTGTGCAAGTTGAAGTTTTTTTTTAGTGTTCTCAGGTTTCTCAGTTTTGGCTTAAGGGTAAGTGGGTCAAAAACCTAGATAAAGGATATATGTATTACCCAAGGTGTGAGATCTCAAAATTTGGTCTATAAGTGTGTATTTATGACCTCAATGTGTGGAATATATTTCAAGAGCTGGCATTAATTAGAAGGTGGTGAGTTGATGGTTTTTATTTTGAAGACCTAGTGTTTTTTCTCATGGTGGTTAGTTGATTTCCCAAGGGAGTTTAGGTATAAGTCTTATTAATAACTTTAAATGTCCAAATTTGTTATCAAAAAATGTTACACAATCATCTCAAAGTGTGTGGTGTATTCCATGGATGAGAATTTATGAAAATGAAGGGTTAATTAGTAAGTAGGTTCGTGAAAGAGCTATAGTGTAGAGGTAGAGTTAGATTATGATTTTTGGAATGATTAAGGGGTAAAATTATTTTAATTTAAATATGAAATTTAAATTCTTTAAGCTATTTAAACATAAATATATGGGTGTTGTAAGGTTAAGGTAAGTGCTACTAGGCCTCTAGGCAAGGCTAGTGAAGAGAAGAGTGGTTTTTGGTCATTTTATCCAAATTACAACGGTATGGTTATTCTTTAATAACTTTGTTAGTTTTTTATTCATCTTTTATATTTGAAGATTGACATGTTAATCTATTGGTGATCATGGAGGTGGATTGAGAGAGAAGGTATGAATGTAATTGTGTTGTTTCTTCATGGTTTATGGTGATTTAAAGGTGCTCAAAGGGTGCCTAATCTTAGGTGACTTAGGGGGAATCCCTCTTAATTTTTTCAATGTGATTTCAAGTATTTTATAGTATTCATATGTTTTGTGTCTTCATTGAGTTGTGTATGGTCAAGAACAGTGTTGTGGGTGAAGCATATTTAAGAAGCTCAAGGTATGAAGTGGTATGCACAGTGTTAGGGGGATATTTTATCATCTATTATAGGTGGTCCTTTCCTTTTTTTTCTTGAAATCCTTTTCAAGTTCTTAAGATCATAATAAGATCCCACTTTGTCCTTGTGTCAAAGGAAGAAAAAGTGCTTGAAGAGAGAGAAAGAGTTTGAGCATAATCTTTGTGATTGGTGTAGGCATCAATGAAAAATGGGGGTATTATTGGAGTGTTTTAAATTATGTATATAAGGTATCTAATGGTGTTCATGAGGTTTCATGTGTATTATCAAGACAATGACAAAGTGTACCTTAGTGTGCTTCAATGTTCTTGCATGGTTCTTCCGTATGTGCTTGGATATGTAGTACAATGGATGTTATTTATGGTGTGGTCATGTTTAAAATTTTATATGAGGTGTAAATAATACTTGGTGTTCTTGTGTTAATTGAAATGAATTCATCATATTAGTCATATGAATGTTTAGGTTCTCCTAGTCATCTTGGTAGATAAGGCTGAGTAGGTAGATTGATGACATAAACATTCTCATGTGTGAAGGTCTTAGGATAAGTTTGGTATATGGATGGATTAAAATATTATAGGATATCATTTGGTCTAATTTTTAGGTATTGATATTATTTATATCAAAATTTATGGTAGTACAAAGTTAGTCTCCTAGGCAGACTTCACTAGTTTCCATACTTAGCCCTATTTATAAATCAAAGATCATTGATGTGAATTCAATCATGTAGATGGAGATATAATGGAAATAATTAAGTAAATATGTAAAATTATCCTAATATTCAATTCATTGGTGTCATATGTCACAATCATGGTGAATTGTTAGTAGATCAACAATGCACATTTGATCATATAGATCAAACATTGATGGAACATGTTCAATAGTGAAGATGGAGATTGATGGTGAGAATAGAGTAAATAATTTAAAAATAACATATTTTACATGTATCTATCAAGTGGTGTAAGAACGTTAATTGAATGGATATTGATAATAGGGTACATAAAAGGCATTCAAGGCTACCAAGTGTCACAATCTCAGAAGCCTAGATTAAAGATTAATGGAAAGCATAAATTCAATGACAAGAGACTCCAAAGGAGATAAATAGAGTGAATTTATCATGTTTATATGGGGAATTAGATGAATATAAGTGTCTGAAGCTTTTGCATTAAAAAATGACTGTTGGAATTTGAAAATTCAAATTAACAAAAAAAACCAATCTATATTGTTTGATTCATATATTGATCATATGGCATAATTTATTGATGGAGTAAAATTAAATTTTTTAAAGGAATTAAATTAAAATCAATAAAAAAAAATTATAATGTTTGAATATCTATATAATTTTATTTATTGATCTTAAAAGTTGATTAAGGGTTTGACTTTCTTCTACTAGTGACCTAAGAAGGAAGATGGAGTTTGTTTTGATGGTGTTTGGATGTTTCAAGGTGAATTGACTATTGGAGAGTGTTTTATAATCAATGAGGAAAATATTTATGTATTTTTTATGTTTTACCAATCCATCTTTAGTATGAAAAAATGCTTAGAAGTTGATTGTTTGTTCATCCATGATGTTCTTGTGTACAAGGCTAATGGTTGATTAGTTTTTGCATATGCAAAGGAGTGTATTGATGGATTTAATCACTTGAAGGTGTCTTATGGTTAATTTTGAGTGGACATATACATTTTAAATTATTATTTTGTTCCTAATTTTCTTAGTGAAGTGATAAATGGGTGAATAGGTCTCCATGAGACCTATAACGGCTACTAAGGCCTAATTGAAAGGTGTAAATGCTTAAGGGTGACTCATGGATGCTATGGTTGACCTATGAGGGTGGTATTGAGATATTTTTTAGTTTTATATAATCCTTAATTGTTAAGTAAATTCTTATGGCTGACCAATAAGATGGAAATCATGAAGATTCTATAAAGAGTAAAATCAAATGTGATGGTTTCAGGAGTTGATATGCGAAGGAAAGAGGAGAGTGATTGTGCCTAGTGGATGTATTTAAGAGAATATCAGGTTGAGGATTGTGTGTATGAAATATAGGTAATAAATTATATGTCATAGCAATTTAATTTTAGGTTTGTAGATTGAGGGTGAGTGAAGAGGTCTAGAGTGATCCAAAAGGGTGTTTTGGATGCATTGCTTGTGTATACAAGCTTGAGAGAGTGTGAAGGGTTAAATATAGGTGTTATTAATTTTATCTCCATAATATTGGTATGAAATAAGATATTATTATATTTTTGTTTCATAGGTGTTGTTTTGGGTGGTCAACATCTAGGGCAAGAGGTGTTTGTCCATCCTTAGGGGCTGGTGCTCCTTATGAAGTGGCTGATTCACTAAAGTCTCATGTTTGTAATAAAATAATAGGACAAGTAGTCCATGTTTTTTAAGTATTTAGAGTGGGTTTTCTACCCTAAGAGGTTTTCCCACATGGATCTTGTGTTATGTGTGTGATCTTTCTTATCTTTCTTGTTCATTGTTATAAATGATGTGTATGCTTCATGAATGCTAGTGTTATTTGGTTAAGGGTTTAAACGGATTAGAATAAAGTTTGGATTGTATTTAATCAATAATTCACCAAAAATATCAGTGATTATACCTATAACACAAGTAGGTTTGGATAATAATCTAGATGTTGGTGGCTTAAGCACAAAATTGCTACTCCTAGACTTGTGGATTTGACCTAGTAATTGTGATATCATCATCACAAGTTGTGGTATTATGGTTTTTAGTTAAAATGGTAAAATATGCCCTATTAATATTTATTATTTTGGTATCCATCCTTTAGTATATATTTTCAAGAAAAATTAATGATTATACAATCTCTTTAGCAAGTTAATCTATCCATTAACTATTTTGAGTTCGACTATTTTGGGTTTTTGGCTAACTGTGTATCTAAAAAGGTAATTATGAACTTATTGTGTGTAGGTTGATAGGAAGAAGAGGTATAAAAGAAACAATATAAAACAAATATTATATCATTTACCTATTAAAATCCATATTTCAATATTTCTAATTATGATTTGTGATTTTGTCTTGTTATTAGCAATATCGGAGTCTCATTAATGACCTTGTAATTAGGAAATTTTAGGTATAGTTTATTTCATTATTTTAAATAATTTTCAAGGGAGATCTGATAAAAATATTTTTATATTTTGTTTGATCATAAAAATTATCTCATCTAGATATCCTTTAAAGATTTTAATAAATTAGTCAAAGTTTATAATCTACCATAGCTATCTGATAACACTTTCTTAGGCATTTTATATATTTTAAGTATATAGAAAAATAATATAATCTATCTACATCAATTAAAAACCAAAGATTTTATAGTTTTGAACTTTATTGTAAAACCACTAATCTTGAATTACTAATAGTCATAGTTTTACACTAAAAATCACAATTTTGCTTGTGTATTCATGATTTTATAGGTTCATGTTTGCTAACTATCATGGTTAGATACTTACCACAACATCACAACTTGAAATCTATATTTGTGCCTTATAGTTGTGATATTTTAGTCTTTGGTTGTGATTTTACATCTAAATGACTATGTAATTGTAGTTTTTTAGGGGAGTAGTGATTTTTCAAGTTTGACTACTAACCCTTGTTTTGCAGGACCTCTCAAGATAAAGGCACCCCATTTGTTCTCCTAATCCTTATATTTGCAATAGGGGTACCAAAATTTTATAATTTAGTCTTTTTGCTTGTATATATTGTGTGTTGTATGATTTGATTATGTTTTTTTTGTGCTCCTCACATAGGTAATTAATTAGAGGAAATTAATCATGCTTGTCCACTTGTTAACCCATTAAGCCTAAGATAGTACAAGATGTGGAATTCATCCCCATACACAAGATTAGTCACTAGGGGTTGGTGTCATAGATTTTATCGCCATGCATTCGACTAAACTCTACGTTCTAGGAGAGTATAAATATTAGGGATAATTATCACTAGGCCAAAATTTTTACCCCATACAAGTCATCCATGAAGGGGAAGAGTTAATTATATAAACCAAGCATTAGACATCACCCTATACTAACTTGGGCCCCATCATACTTTCACATATATTGGGGACTCCCCTATAAACCTTTATTTAAACATAACATAGGACCTTTCAATTGTAATAGGTGATCCACTACCAGAGTTAGTATCAGCTCCTAAGTAGACATCAATTACAAATGGGGTCAAAATATTTTAGTTGATTCCATAACTGGTCACTAGCCTACAACCTCACCCCTGAAGTCATTAGACATTGTAGTCTTTAGGTTACATACCCTTGAGTTTACTAATCATAGGTTTGTGGTCCACTTGCAATGTGTATCATGATAAATCCATGTTGTTTGTGATCCAAGTTAGCCTTTATCCCAAACCTATTTATGGTTATATAGGCATTCTATATCACCATCTTGTATATCCTTATCCCTATTTTATATAGTCTTAGTCATCTTATAAATCCATCCTTCATCATATCTTGTACATCCTTAATATTGTAAAAATCTTAATATGATTTTGTCTTGACTTCTTTATCACCCAATAAAAAATTATCATCCCCCATCTAAGTCTAAGCTCATCCTATCTTATCCCACAACACACCTAGTGGGATCTTTAGGTCACACACTTGTTCGAATCCTACTCACCACCATTACATCACCAACCTTATTCTAATCTTAAATCCCATCATCCTTGATCCCTCCATCTATCCTTCATCACATAATCCTATCCTATCCCACATTGATAAAATAAATCTAAGGCTTGATCTAGTCCTTTCATCCTTACATATTCTCTTATCATCCTAGTCCACTATCATTTTTTCAGATTTCATACTCAGTCAATACCCTTTTAGTAACCTATCACTTTGTCAATTTCAATCTAGCATCTAATCATCATCAATCTAGTCATCTCTAATCTATTTGTCTTTATTATTCATAACTATCACCCATCCAATCATCATCTTTCTATTTTAAATCTAGGCACTGATAAAATCCTATTCTTCTTGATAGCTTGAAAAATAGACATTTGTGATAGATCATTATCACTTATTGTACTATCAATCTAAAATTTTATCCTCATCTTACATCATCTCAATCTCATTTCACCCATTCCATCCTCACCATCACTTATTATACTATCTCACTCATTTATCCATGCTTTGAACAAGCACCTATCCAATTCCTAAATCTACCTTCACATTATCTATTCCCCTTTTATCATCTATCTCCATGGATTTGGACCCTATTCTCATATAACAATACCTATTTGCCAACAAGGATGAGATCTTTTTATGGGTCCTAGAAATGGGTGACCACCTACCTTCAATCCTTAATCCCATAAATTCCAAACCAATATCCCATATCCTTCCCCATCCATAGTCCCATAGCTCATCATGATTAACCCCATCATTTATTCCTCACTATAAACGTGATAAAGTTTCCCTAATTAATGAATATATCTTGGCCAAGAAATATGAAGTCCTTTTACAACTATTGTAGATGGGTGTTTACCTTCCTAATTATTTTAAACACATAGGACTAATTTTACCTTACAAATAAGTTTGTCATCAACCCTCATCCCCATCCCATTCCATTCCACCATCCACTAGTCCTAGTCATGACCTTCCTAATTTACAAATTTCCTTGTTTAATAAGTATATTGTTGAAAACAAGGTGGAATTACTCTCATGGATCCTTGAGATGGGTAACCAAATTTATTAATTCCTTGACCCCATTTAACTCACCTTACCTCCAATTCATTCCCATCCATAATTGAATCCTCCATATACTAGTCATAACCCATCACCAATCCATCATCCTACTAGAAAAGGGAAGTCTAGCTTGACAACCTAATCATACCCCAATGTCATAACATCATAATAAAATTATTCCAAATCTTTATCTAAACCTTACACATCCATGGATAAGTTGTATACCCCTCTCCCCATCTCTATGAAATCCCTATTCTAGAAATTGAGGTTCATAGGCATGATTATCTACCCTCAAATAAGACCTCTAGATTTATCTAAGTGTGTGCCCTTATGTTATCAAGCTGAATGATTTTCTATATGACATAAATTCCCTAGGAATTCATTTAATATATGTCACCCATTTATATATTATATCCAAAATTTAATTGATAATTGTGACATTAAAATTAAGGGAGAATCCAATGTGTCTACACTTAAGAGTGTGTAAAAGGGGGTATGGAAAGAATTGCTTCCTCAACATGATCAAGCTTCTTCCCTCCTTAAACAAAATAATTAATCCAATCATATCCATCCCAAAATGAACATGATCAATCCATACCTATGACCCATTCACATCATATCCCCCATCTTCATAAATTTATTAACACTGAATCATCCCTTCACAAACCCAAGGTAAAAGAGGTACTTGTAGATGATAATAATATGGTTCCCAACAAAAAATCATCTATGGGATATATAAATTCATCATAATGTCTAGGATAATTTTTTACAATAGCATATGAATTAAAAACTATGTTAGAATCACCATCCCTTGAAGATAATGAAAGTCATGTTGACACCTAACTATTCAAAGATGTCTCTACTATCGACCTATTATAAGGTGTGGTTCTTAATCTATCCTAGGATGATGAAACTAAAGCACAATATTTGGATGTTATATCAATAAAATATCATCAAGTTAGATATAAATTTTATTTATATTTTAATTCTCCCAAGAGTCTTAGTGATCCTTTTGAGATTCTTGAGGACACTTTCTCTAACATTAAGGCTAGGTTTCTTAGTGGCTCTTATGAGGACTATGCTGCCCATTATCCCCTTAATTCACCAAAAAAATTTAATCATCCACATATCCTTCATAATATTTATATCCCACTTCATGAATGGCATAAACAAGAACATTCATTATTGGATTTGCCTCTACATGTAATACTGTGTGCCAGATATATAAGGATTCAAACCCATAATCAATTAATCCCATCAAATAATCAAGCCCACTATGATCCAAATCTAATTAATCAAAGTCAAGATGAGTCTTATAATCATCCAAGTCACAAAGAGTCATCCCCTAGTACATATATCATTGAATTACTAGGGTTATCTTTAAATCAAAATCATTTATCATGTCACAAGTCACTTCCCTCTAGTGAAGCCCACAATCAGGCACCAGGAGATAAGCAAAGTCAAAATCGAAATAAAAAATCATCATATCAAAATAATTTAAAAATTAATAATCATATAGAAAATTATCCTCTTAATATTTAGATTAAATAATTAAAAAGTCACAAATTTTTAGATCCCTTAATCTCATGGAACCAATATAAACAATCCCCTTCACCAAATCTAATGATGTATGTAACTATCAAACCCCATTTATGTTCCCCATCCCATCATATCATCCATCATGATCATACACCTCATTTACATCCTATATCCCATCATAACAATCATGAAATCCTCCCATCCATATCATATCTCAAATCCCTAGGCACCATTATCACTTATAGGGGTTACATAGACACCTAGTTGAATTATCTAGAGGATGTTAAATCAAGAGTCAATAAAGGCCACCAGGAAATCAAGAATATAGAATCTATTACATTGTCATACCATAAAATATCTATATAATAAGTGTTGGCTAAAGACCCATCAAGTGTCATAATTCTTGCATCTCATACCCATATCTAATAAATTGAGATGTCCAAAAAATTTAAAAAAAAAATTTTAATTTAAAAATAATACGAAAATAGAAAAAAAATAATCCATAAATGAAATGAATTACTTATATGACACAAATGAACCATTACTTTCATCCAAACCATTACACAAGACACAATGACATTGCATGTAGATACTTGTGTGTTTTACTTATATGACCTATATTGTTTGACTTGTTTGCATCATGCATATATATTGTTTGTCTTATGTTTTATTTTTTTATGTTTCCTTTTAATCTTGCATAATGCCTCTTTTTGTATATAAATAAATTAATTAGGATGTTATGAGGACACCAAAACACCAATAACACTTATGATGCCCTCGATGATGTAGAGTTCACTATTTGTGCATGTACTTTGGCACAATGTCCTCTTGGTCATACTTATATCATGTGGAATACTATAAAGTGATATATTTATTGGATTGCATAGACTATGATGAGCCTTATGATAGCTATGATTGCTTGATCACTTATATCCTCATCATTTATCTAACCATCTAATCATCATTATTCCCATCACTAATCTAATCCCCATGATCCATCTAATATTTTATCCTCATAATCCTCATATCATCATCTACATCATCCTTTAATCATTAATCATCATCATCATCATCATCATCATCATCATCATCATCATCATCATCATCATCATCATCATCATCATCATCATCATCTAATTATTAACTACATTGGCTTGAGGTCTTTTAAAACTATGTAGGCAACACTTGGTCAATTTTTAGTGCCCAAAGATAGCTTTACCACTCACTCTTTTCCTCATCATACATCATTTCATCTATCTTATCTCTCATCATCCTCAAGTCCTACATCAGTAAAATATTTGAGCTATCATATCCATCATTAATTAATCAGTCTATTGATAAATCACCATCTCCACAATCATCTCCTTAATCTTTTTGTTAATTGCTTATACCAGTAAATTAGGCCCAACAAATCACAACATCCATACTTTCTCCCATATCACTAATTGGTCAAAGTTCATAGTTCCCTCCCTCGACTAGGGCATGACACAAACCATAACTCTATCATGAAAATATGGATCATTGAGTTGATACAAGGCTATCTTTTTGTCACTTAATCATATCATTTATTCTATATCATCCCCTTCATCATATCATTCAACTTAGGCCTTGAGATACACTCATTAATCTTCTCAAATCCATGGTCAAAATCTCTCCCTTACATGTATCTTTTCCTGGGATATGTCAATCTCTTGTAGACTTTTATCCTATCATTATCATGATTATGATTTATTCCCATTAGTATGTGTTAATAATCATAACATAGTCAATTCTCACTCCCTATACACATGTCTTTACCATGGTCACCCTCCATTTATAACTCACTAATCAAGTCAAATTCCACTTCTTCATCACCTATCTCTCATTTTTCATCCTATCCCCTTATCTATTCATCGCATCCCACCCCTTGTTTCTTTTTTTGAATGGCCATCCATCTCATTATTCCTTACATGTCCCCTTAAAGGGGAATTATATCCACTAACATAATTCACTAACATTCATCCATGAAATGGTTTTTACTTGAAAGACCATTACTCACTCCTCTTCATCCACTTTCAATGCCCTTTCAAAGAGGGGAAAAATGTATGAACCTAAATCTACTCGCTTCCTTTATCAACACTATTATTATTCATCAGTAATTCCATTTATCTCATTTATCCCCTCTAATTTTGTCTTAATATCACCCCTTTCTAATAATTTATATAATATCCCCTTTTATTATTCTTCATGTACTAACCATAGTCCTATCCTACTTCATTAATTCCCCTAATCACTTCTTAATCCTATCCTAATCTATCTTATCCATTATTTGGGAAATTTGAATTCTCATGGTCCACCTACCCACCTACTAAGCCTATTCTAGTCTTTCTTACACCCCTAGTCCCTAATCACACACCTAATCCCTTACCTAATCCTAATTAATCCCTAAGAGGATTCTAGAATCCTTAAATTCTAGAATCCTCTCTAACTTAGCCTTCCCCATCTAGAACCCTTTATTCTAGAGGTTTTCAAAGAATTAAAAATTCTTTGGAAAATCTCCAACCATTAATATTAATGGCCTAAGATTGAATTCTAGCCATTGATCCTTCCCTCTAAATTATATATAAGAAACACACTCCTCCATGGCCAATCAATCTAGGAAAACTCATGAATGCATAAAATATTTGTATCAATCCAACCCTTGAATCCATCATCAACATCCTTGATCATGCCAACATAATGTAAAAATTTTGAGTTTAAGGTAATCTCAATCCAATATTCTTGTTATCATATTTGTTTAATCATGGTTTAGATAAATTATTGTTTTTATATCCATTTAATCATGGTTTAGAGTAATTAGCTTTAGGATTAGAGTGCTAATTTGAATTTTTCATTCTTCTATCTACATTTAATTCTAATGGATGTAGATCTTACTTAGGTAGTTTGATATTTTGGGTTTTAAAATCCATTGATCAAAATTCATATTCACATATTATTCATCACTTATATAATATATTTCATCACATTCCCTTGTCTATTCATCACATCCCACCCCTCATTTCCTCTTTTGAGTGGCCATCCATCTCATTCTTCTCTGTATGTCCCCTTCACGGAGCATCATATCCACTAACATCATTCAATAACATTATCCATGAAATGGTTTTTATTTGAAAGTCCATTATGCACTCCACTTTGTCTACTCACAATACCCTTTCAAAGAGGGGAAAAATATATGCACCTAAATCTACTTGCTTCCTTTATCATCACTAATATTACTATTAGTCGACACTAATTATGTTTATCTCATTTATCCCCTCTAATTTCATCTTAATATCACCCCTTTCTAATCATTTATCTAATATCCCATTTTATTATTCTTCATATACTAACCATATACCTATCCCACTTATTTATTAATTCCCCTAATCACTTCTTAATCATATTTTAATCTATCTTATCCATTATTTGGGGAATTTAAATTCCCATGGTCCACCTACCCCACCTACTAAGCCTATTACTAGTCTCTCCTACACCCCTAGTGCCTAATCACCCACATAATCCCTGGCTTAATATTTTATTAATCCCTACGAGGATTATAGAATCCTCTCTAACTTAGCTTCCCCATCTAGAACCCTCTATTCTAGATGTTTCCAAGGAATTAACAATTCCTTGGAAAATGCTCAACCATTGATCTTAATGGCCTAAGATTGAATTATATCCATTGATCCTTCCTTCCAAATTATATATAATCAACCCACTCCTCCATGGCCAATCAATCTAGGAAAACTCATGAATGCATAAAATCTCCATGCTAATCTAATCCTTGAATCCATCATCAACATCCTTGATCATGCCAATATAATGTCAAAATTTTGGGTCTAAGGTAATCTAAATCCAATCTTATTTTTTTCCATTTAATTGTGGTTTAGAGAAATTAGCTTTAGGATTAGATCACTGATTTGAATTTTTCATTGTTATATCTGCATTTAATCCTAATGGCTCTAGATCTTACTTAGGTAGTTTGATATTTTAGGTTTTAAACTCCATTTGCCCAAAATTCATACTACAGTTTTTATGTCCATTTTCTTTTTAATCATAAATATTTGGTTGTGTATGTTGATATAAAACTATTATTTTTATAATTTACAAATAGCATGGATAATTCAAGGTTCCTACTCATGAATAATATTTAGGGGGAAAAGGAAAGGCAATAATTTCAAAACATCAATATAATAAAAATAAAAATAATAGTTCAAAAATTACTTAATGCCATGATTACAACATGTTAAAATAACCATTAATGCAAAAAAATACAATTAATCATCATTGGGCACAAGAACAATTATACATTTTGAACTATAATAAATGTTTTGGGAGAAATTCAATGAATAATATGGAGTTTTCAAAGATAAAATCTTCTTAAAAAATATAAGTAACAAGTCTTAAATATAAACTAAACATCATATTACAATTTTTACTTGATAACAACTTGATTGTATTACCAACTACTAAACATCGAGCAATTGTACATCTATCACATCAAGAAGGATGATTATATTGTGATTACCATAAAATCACTAGGCATAGAACATATAGTTACATATTATGAAAAATAAATTCAAAAGAAAAATAATGAAGGGACAAATAAATTCATCACACTACAACATGAACATGCACCACTCAATTCTAATAGAACTCGTTACAAAAATACAATATGCAAAGGCCATTAGCACCCAAGGTAAGATATTTTGACCATAAAAACCTATATAAAAGGTGTTTATCAATAACATATCCATGTTGATGAAGATAATATCCAAAACATATGGATCATTGCATTCTTACAAAAATTGGGATATGACATTAACAAATTATTTAATCCACATTGTAGTACACATATTAGACATATTAGTATATCATTCACTTATGAACCAAAGGTTTACGATACACCTATATGGTGACATCTTTCCCAACCTAGTTCTCATTTATATTAAAACAAACTTAGTTATACTTCATGTAAAAGAATTGGATTAAAAAAATTGGTATATATATATATCCTTTTTAAATTAAAATAAACTAATAAAAATACAACTTAATGTTAATGAAACTCATCAAAAGGAAAAATATTCAAAGATAATTACAAGCATATAACTTGAACAATCATAAATAGTGAAAAAAGGTATAGTATCTACATAAATTTAAGGAAAAGTTAGGTGACACTAATGAATTAGTTTAATTAATTCCCACACATTAATTTCAAATACTTCAATATATATATATATATATATATATATATATATATATATATATATATATATTCAAAAAATCAAAACTTACGACTTAAGCATGCCATGATTGCTTGTTTACATTAGTTCCCTATCTTATGTATAACATGTTTAGTATATTTCATATCTTTTTTCATACACAATTGCATTTTTTGGTATACATGAGTCACGTGAATGAAATATACATATTTTACATGGAATAATAGATGTTGGACTTTCATATACACATAGGCCATGTTTATGTTGGGGCATATTATTCCATAGGTCAATTATCATAGGTTATATATTTATATAACCTTTACCATGTTAATATACATTGATTTATTACACACATTACTATTATTCATATTTTATATAGTGCTACATGGATATGTTACTTTACTAGGAAATTATATTAGCATACATTGATACTATAGACTAGTGTGATTTATTATATGTTTAATTGATGTTGCTTCTATTTCATGATAGGATAGTCAATGTTTTTCAATTGTGTGCAACTAATCAACCTTATTTTTTGTGACATACTCATTTCCATTATGTGTGGCCCCTTGGCCTTGTTTGTTTCCACATCTTTATGCCCCTTGTTTATGAACCCTTGACCTTTTTTGATGTGACATATTCATGTACTTTGTATGTGGTCCTTGGTATTAAGTGTGACATTGAGTGCTATTATGTGTGTTTCTATTGTGTGATTAGGCCATGACATTATTTTTTGATATTTTTAGCTTGTTGATTTTATTGAACTTGTTGAGATTATTGTATTTGCTAAGTTTTTTTGGTGTAATGATCCATATAGTTCACCTTCATATTTGTGTGTGGCGTCATGATACATATCATACACCTTTATTGTTTAATATTTTTTAGTGATTATATTAGTGATGGTTATTATTATGTGCTTAATCACTATATCTATCTTGACATGACACTAGTATGACTTACATTACATATGTTTCATACATGCCTTGATGACACATATTATTGTGATGATGAAATAACTCCAAAGTTTTTTTTTTTTGAACTTACCTATCAAAGTACATAATGGGAAAACAAAATATCTTACTACATGAATTATTGAAGTGTCATGTATCTCCACAACTCTATAGAAATATAGGAAACCCATAACCAACATCTCAATCATCCCAAAAGGATAAGGCTCTAAATAACCAGAATGAAATTATGTGCATCCAAGAGTTTCTAGTTAACCATTTACTAGGTAAGTAAGAAATATATGATGAAATTGAAAAACATGAGCATGAGGTCTAAAAGATAAGACACAAGGGTCCATCTCACTAGTTTTCTTAGCAAGTCTTATCACTTATGAGTTTAATATTTGGAGATCTCTAATCCACCATTAAATCCAACATGGAATATGCTAAAGGATCCAAAGCCCCTTTTGGGAAAGCCCCAAAACAAGGACTACTCAAAGTCCTACCCTCATATATCACCATATCATTAACAAAAGTCCTCTAGGAAAACATTACACCTTGTTTCCTTAATTGATGAAATCCACACACATAGGGTATAATTCCATGTAGAAAGGATTTTACTATTTAAACTAGGTGAGATATAGAATATTGAACTCTAGGTGGATGATATCACACACGTGAGCATCTTAATGAATAAGTATGCAATTATCCTTGTAAGATAATTACTTCTCGCTAAAAGATCACCCACCATGTTGTAGGTTTACTATCATGCTACAAGATGACCTATCATGTTATAGGATCACTATCCTATAGGCCAACCAAATATGTCTCACTCCTAAATATTATGTTATTATCCTTTAGTTCCATACCGTGTTATTAAATAAGCATGGGTATTTATGGACTTCAATTTAGATGCATATGACTAGGTGAGAGTTCATTGCTTAAACAACCTCAGGAATTTACTTATGCATTTATTAAGGAAGATTATATTTTAGAAACTCATTACCAAGTTATATTAATTAATCATATAACCAATTATTACTTTAGAGATTTCCATAACTTATTATTTCTTATCCTTATTCTAGTTTATCACCAAACACATGGATTATTCACATCTTAGTCCCAACACAAGGTAAATTATGAAGTTAATTGGCAAGGATAAGATTTAATTTTAAGCATGCACATAACTAACATAACCAATGACTGAATTTTGAATGAAGCGCTGGGACGCGCTGGGACGCGATGGGCGTGCTGGGCACGCTGGAGGCTTTCCCAGAACTTGCAGCTAAATATGCAAGGAGGTAGAAAGAAGACGCCCCTCCTAAAAGGGGAAATGAAGGGTGGAAGGTTAAAGGAAAACTGGTGGTGGAAAACCAGGAAGGAGGTATCAACAGAGAAGGGAAAACAGGAGATGATAAAGAAAATGAAGGTTCTAAATTTTCTACTGATTATCCTCTTGCTGTGCTGGGGCAAAAGACTGAAAGGGAGAAAGAGAAAGGGTGTTTAAACAAGGAAGAAGCCTCAGAAGTGCAGAAGGTAGAGCACTCAGAACAAAGGAAGTGGTCCTCTCTGTTCGGCATGAAATCCAAAGAAAAACTTCTCTTCCCACTGGTCATTATTAAACCTTGCAGGGAGAAAGGTGAGTTCCAAGCATTCATCCCTAATCCTCTAATAGATTTTTCTGTGTCTTCATTGGAATCCACCTTAGTTGGTAAATTTTTAGGGGCAAGACCAGATTTAGAATCCCTTCCCAAAATGATTAAAAGGAAATGGGTTATTCGGGGAGATGTTGAAATGGCTCCTATGTTGAATGGCTTCTTTTTGTTTAATTTCAACTGTAAAGAGGATATGAACAAGGTTCTGTGTGGAGGACCATGGTCTTTTGGCAAATGCTCTTTAACTATTAAAAAATGGGAACCCAACATGGACTTATCTAATTCCTTCTTCTTAACCACGCCCATTTGGGTAAGACTTCCTGGACTTCCCTTAGAATTCTGGCATGAGGACATTTTTAGAGGAATAGCCAGTGCTTTTGGTGAACTTGTGGTATTGGACAATGCAATGGTAACCAGATCTAAACTTCAATATCCCAGACTTAATGTTAAAGTTGCAAATTTGAATAACCTCCCAGAAAAAATGGATTTAATTTCAAAGCATGGTAAAAAAACCCAAAGGCTTGTGTTTGAAGATCTGCCCAATTCCTATTATGTTTGTAAAAAATAGGGGCACTAGGCCAGAAACTGTCCCTACAAAAGGAAATATTATTCAAGCAGTGTTTTGGATGAAAGGAAGAACAAGGTTCAGCACAAGAAAGTATGGATAACTAAAGAAAATAATCAAAAAGAACTAAAGAAGAATGAAGATATAAAAGAACTGCATGCCGAGAAGGAGAAAGAGATCCCTATTAAAGAATCAAAAGAACAACAATCAGATGCAGATGAAGAGGCAGAGGTGGAGAAAGAAAATTCTGAGCAAGAAGGATATGGGCTGCAACTAGAAATCACAAATCCTGAACAAAAGAAAGATGAGCTAATAGATTTAACTAAACAAATTGTTGGCTATCAAAAGATAGAAGACAGCTGGGGAGATATAGAAAATTCTGAGACAAAAGGGAAGGGAAGGCAATCAGAAAACATAGTACCCACACATAGCAAAGAAGATTTGATAGATTTATCAAAGGAAATCATTCTATACCAAAGGGTAGAGGATCTACGGAGAGAGGTAGAAGGCAAAGTAGTGCTGGAGGAAGGAGAAATCTTGGCTGATACAGGAAATAAATTAAAGGAGAGAGTACCTCTTCTGTCTCAGCCAAAGAATAATCAGGTTGATAAAGAATTTCCTTTGGAAGAGCTTCCTGCGAATGTTAAAGGAGAAAATTTAAAGCATTTTCCTAACCAAAGGAAAAGGGCTGTAAAGAAGACAATTACGAAAGGAATAGAAACTAGAAGCAGCAAAAAAGACCAGCAAATGAAGGTGAAAAATAATGCTTCTATCTTGGATAAATCTGGAAAAAGAGAAGAGTAGAATTCAAAAGTGAAAGTGGATGTTGGCTGTCCAGACAAACCTGGAAGAAAACCCATAAGAAAAATCAGAGAGCTAGAAAGCAAGCAGAATATAGCTGATGGAAAGCAGGCAACAATTCTAGATTTTACCCCAAAAAAATAGTTATTAAACTATTTGTTGAAAGTAGAAGGCTGGATGTAATTGAATATTGAGGCCGTCCTTGTATAACCAATGGTTGTTGCTACTTAGTAGGATTCAGGAATACGTCTCCTGGAGTTTGTAAATGTTTTATCTTTTCTGCTTCTGTAATAGGGTTTTGGGGCCCCTTCAAAACCTACTTTAACCTTTAATCTAAAACATAACCAATGACTATCCAATTTGATATAAGTATTAGTGACAATTTAGCCATCTTCCATTAATCAAGAGTTACATTATAAACTTTTGAATTTATTAGACTTTTAAAACACATGTCGTATACCTAACTCACTATAATCACCATCAATGATATAATCCATAATGTGGGTTTCCCTATGAAATCATAAATTTGGATTAATTTATTTCTTAAGTAATAGAAGTAAGCCCACTTACAATGATATTATGACCAATGACCATTCATTGTTATATTATAGGAATGGATGCATATTTATTTAAACCATCAAGAGACTATTGCATAATTATTTACATCATCTTATATTTAGCCAAGATTATACATATATTAGGACCATGTATTTAGAAACAATACCACAATTAATGGATGCCTTATACCATCACTTTATTGACATAATAAAGCACAACTTATATGTTTTAAATAAGGTTATAACATGAAACCATGCTCTCATAAAAAATCATAATAACATTAAAAATGATGAATATGCCTCTAATCATACATTGATTGTACACTTATCTATAGTTATTGATGTAAACCCAAGTCTAACACCTTAATTATCATGTTTAAAATAGCAAAATTTTGCCTTACAATTAATCTACCATCACACTAATTCCCTAACAAGAGATAAGTCCATAGGTCAAATATGCATACCATGTGGTAAAAATGGCACTAGGTATTGTTTAGCATGAACTTAAAGTGCATAAGCACCCTTCCATTAAAGAATGCATACCTCTAAATGTTTGAGTAGATCATAAAGAAATGCCAGTTTATTTTCATTTTAATTCAAGGTTAAGGGTACTATAGTTTCAACTATTCTAGCCATAACCTTTTACCATTTCATGCCTTCTTAAAGGCAACAAATACATCATTGTTTAATCCACATTTTAAGTCTTAAATATATGGATACCAATGATATGTTCAACAAGGCAATTCATCTTCCAAACTACATGAATAACTTCAACACTATATCACAAGGAGTGAATAATAATAATTTGCATAAAAAACAATAAATGATGGTAAGTAGTTTTATAAGGAGATTCTGAATGCATGCTTGTAATATATCCAAGAACTAATTATTTGAGATAAATTTCCACACAAGATAATAATGATAGAAGTTCATAATTTAAGATTTAAGTTCATTATCATTCAATTATTCTAGTAATAACACCTTTACTACTTTATGCCTACTTGACATCAAAAAGTATACCATTTACTCATGAATCCACAACAACATAAGGATCAAGAATCACATCATGCATTCAAATTTCAATACTACTCATATAGTAATTAAAGACTAATATAAATTAATACTAAATAAATAAATGCAATCAGTAGAGAATACAAGAATCAAGCAATTGGCATCAAGGATGTCTCATTGTCCACATCTTGTCCAATAATGTTCTTTTCCAATATAACCATATTATAATAGCATAAGATAATAAAATGGACTACAAAATAAAATGAGTAACCTATTATAATCCAATAATTTAATAACATATGTCAATAGGCATGAACAAAGTGAGCTATCACATGTGAATCCAAGTGCAATAACAAAGCAGATGAACACTATAAGAGGGATGCCCCTCAAAACTAGTCCTATGAGCCCAACCATTAGTGGAACTTACCACCCCAGCCATAAACTTGGTTGAGGGTTTTGGTAACTAGGTACTTAGGTGAGGTAATAAATATACACACAATATTGAGCCACTAGTATAGACTTACACAAAAATGTCAATAAAGAAAAAAGATAGAGGATAGAAGACATAACACTCAGCCAAAGCATAGATTTAATAATGACCAAGACATATAATAGATTTTTATAATGGATGATTCACACCATAAGTCAATTTTAATTCACCTAATCCATGAAAATGGTCAACACATGACTCCCAGACATACACCAATTTTTAACATAATGATAACTAATGATTTAATCAATCATCAAGGTATGAAAATTGATTAAAATTTTGATAGTCAATAATACAAAGCTTGTGGGATCATCATGAGGTCTCATGACCTCATATGATCCCTAAATTATAAAATTTGGGTTAAAATGACTTCCTTCAAAAATGTTAAATTGAGGGTCAACCATGACTAAAAGTTAATAAGTCATACAAGACTTCACCCATGAACCAACACATCATGATTCTAATATAAATATATAAAATTGGGTCAAAATCTCAAGTACAACAGTCTATTAATGATTTAATCAAATCATTAAATGAGGCCAGAGAAATATTTTTATGAGGATAATAATAACTCATATCAATTTTATATTTGGTTTAAAATCATACCCATTATTTAATAAAAAGACTCGAGTTCATCTTCAAGCCCCATAATTCACATCAAACCCAAAAGGTATTTTTGATAGGAATTATAGATTAAGAACCAAGTTTTAAAGTAAGTAAAATTCTATTCAAATAATTCACCTGGAAAAAGGAAGGGGTGTGGTGACTTGATTTTTTATTTTAAAACATAATCAAATTTATCAATCAATTTAGGGCACATCAAATTTACATCAAAAGACACAAGAGAATAGAGATAACATTTTCTCCCAAATCATTCTAGGTAATATTTCATAATAGGTAGAATTTAAATGAACAAGTCATGCAATAAATTAGGGTAGGATGAATATTTTTTCATCCAAATTTAGAATTAATCTAAACACAATGAAAACATAGTAGAAATGTATTAAGAAACTAATGCAAGGGAGTAGAAAGAATCATTTCTAATCATTTTACTTACCAAATTATAACCTAGCTTAAGAATCATAGCAAGGGCTACTTGTGATATAGTTGCAATCTAGAAAACACCATAGGGAAAATTGAATCATTGGTTTTGATACCTACCCAAACTTCCTTCTTTCCCCCATACACCTCTCTCTCTCTCTCTCTCTCTCTCTATATATATATATATATATTTTCTCATGACCTTCTCCCCTTGTTTCATGTTCTTTCCTTCTTCCTTTCCCTACATTATCCTCTACTCCATGTCGTGCTCTCCCCCTTTCCTTATGTGATACCATTTTTTCCTAAAAATTCCTCTCCTCTCTTCCTTTTACCATTACATTTTCTATATGTCACCCCTTATCCTAACCTACCCCTACTCCAACCATACCATATGCCATACTTGGTGTCCTTTTTCTCTTCCTACTCACTGTCCATCCTCCCTTCCCTTCGGTCAATTCCCTTATGACATATATCACAAGCCAAGAGAAAAATAAACAATAAAATAATAAGAAAAAAAAAATATATATATAATAATATATTTAAAGAACATGAATTAATAACCCCTAGACCTTACCTTACATGCGAGGAAATAATGTACATAATAGTGAGATTAAAATGACAAAATAATAAATTACCAAATAATTAATAACAATATATTTTCTTTTTTTAAAAAAATACAATAATAAAAGCCTATTAAATCAATGTCATATACAAGTCATAAAAACACTTAATCATCAAAATCATAAATTTAATATAAATATAAATAAATTAATAATAACTATTAATATATGAAATTTATATTGTTAAAGAAATGATTAGGGGATAAAATTATTAAATAAGAATTATTAACAAAAATAAGGAAACTACCAAAATGATAATAATTGATATAAATTCATTTAAAATAATAAGAATAATAATCATTAAAATGATAGTGATCATTGGAGATGAAAATTTGAAACAAAGCTCAAGGAAAATAATTTTCCAAGGTAGAGGTTGATAAGGATGCTTTTGCAAGGTTGAGAGACCCATATGAGACTAGACAAACCTAACCCTAACTAGGGTAAATAACAAGCCACAAAATGATAACATTACTATGAGAAAGAACCAATATGTGGAACCAAACATAACAAGCTAATAAGATAAGCCACTTCCTCATGGCTTAACCCTTAGGTGTTCACAACCCCATCAGGATAGCTAGAGTGTAAAAAGGACCTCTAGCATATAAGGGTAGGAAAAAAGAGCAACAAATCCAAACTTAGCACTCTGAACAAGGAATCATACACTACGTACACATGCAATGTATGGAAAGACCAAAAGAGATTAAAATTAATAACATAATAGAATCCAATGGTGGATAAATATCATATAGTACATGTTATACATATTGGAGTGATATTACGACTACCCAATCACACGTGATATACCCAAGATGTCCAAACCTGATGTTGATCCTAGTTCATAGCCTAGTGCCTACACCCACTAATGAGACATCAATAGTACCTAAATAAAGTTGATATGAATATAAACCATAATTAATTCATAACAATCATTAATCATGAGTAATAAATTAGTATAACATATATAGTATAAAAGAGTAAGAGTTAGCCCTGATAGCCATGACCTTGAGTATGCCTTGTGAACATAATCAATAGCTACAAAGTCACCAAGTCAATCCACATTAGTAAAACATGATATATTACTTACATATATTAATGTAACTAACTAAAGCAACATATACATAAAATAAGATAAAATGAATTTGGTGTAGGTAGTGTGCCTAATAGGATATACAAAATCCAATACAGGTATCAACTATGACATCACATGTCACATCAGCTATATGAGCTACCTACATCACAACCATATAAAAACAAAACCAACATCAACCATCATCATTCCAATTGATATCAAAAGTATGCAAATTTAAGCCAAAATCTAATGTCTATGAGGGCCATAAGGTTGATTTGTGACAGATGACATATTATCCACATATTTACATGATCCAACATTATTATATATTTATATACATAATATTATATATTTAATTTTATATTTTGAGATGAGTGACTGACATGATACATCCCTCACCTAAAATGGGGGTATATCAATGAGCTTGTCATACAGACTTAAGATTCTATGACAAGAAAATTTAGATTTTATGAAAAAATATAAGATTTAGAGATTTTAAACATATTTTTGGGTCATATATTATGCACATGTACTCAATTTATAAGAACACAAACTATATATTTTAAATATTCACATATTCAAATACATTTAGGGGCATATTCAATGTATATGATTTCATATGTCAACATCATAAGATATAATTTATCAGATTTAATATAGATGAATAACATTTTATATCATGATTGACACCAATTATAATAGATTTACGGCATGTACATAAGTCATGATATCAGTACAATAGTTATTAGTTGGCACCAATTCATGGGACATCGACAATGTTCATGTACATTCACACTATTAAATTAATTTATTTTCAAACATATTTGATGGTACCTATAAGTAAAGAACCTTAAATCTATAAGGCCCTCTACAATGATTAATTCATATTTAATGAGGTAATGTGTTTTAGGTTCAACAACATTAAACAACCATGGAATTACTCATATCAAAACTAATATATGGCTCCCATCTTCCATATTGAGGTTAGAAGATTAGTTATATGTGTTTGGATGAGGTTTAGTGATGCTCAACTATGTTGGCACTACTCCATTTTATTTTCTAATGATGGTTGGGGTTTTAACCTTACAAATCCATGACACTTACTTAGTTACACATATATGATGCATAATCATCTCAACTCTCCAATTTATTCAACAAAGAAGCAAAATTTTCTAATGCTTCAACACATAAACATCATCTCCAATAAGTTATAGAGTAACATGGTTTACCCATCTACAAGGGTACTCTTTCCTTGCTCTTCAAATTTAAGTTTCAATTTATACATTTTCAAATTTTATTCCAAGTACATTGACTATGACATTTTCATTAAAAAAATTCTTAGAGTAGGCTACATGTTTGGAACATTTCCCAAAGATAAAGTGTGTTTTACACACATAGGTATGATTATTTATCCTTTTAATATAATATTTTTATTGTATTTTAACACTATAATAAAATAGGGGCATTTTTAGACACTAAAATTTGGTAATTGATACTTGTAAATGTCAATTTTGACTTATCTTCACCCTACAAGTCTTATGCATGCATACATAAATCTAATTACCATTTTCTCACATCCACATTCCTTTTACAAGCCTAACCTTCCCATGTTTCTCTTATTCACCTATAGGAAATCCCATAGTATATTTAATTAACTATATTACTCATACATCTCTAGATCATCATATCAGTGTTCATATCTCTTAGATAGTAACATAAGACTCAAAACATACCTTTTAAAGGTACCATTTGAGTCTGATAGTTTTATCTCAAACCAAGAAATAGTCACATATTAAATTCAAAACAATTTTATAGGTTGACCCATCCATCTAGTGTATTTATATAATGATAAATTACCCAAAGATTCTCATGTAAATAAAAAATGGGTGTAAGCCTATTACCCATCTACCAAACATCTATATATACTAATACTTGCACATTCAAAAGGTTCTTTTTATTTAACACTAAATTGAGATGGGTAAATATAGTATAGTTTTAAGAATATATAAATAAATAAGCACAAGGGTGATAAATGTATATATATATATATATATATATATATATATATATATATATATATATATATATATATATATATATATATATATATATATATATATATATATATATATATATATAGAGGTTAAAGTAAAAAACTTGCCTCTAACCTCAAATAAAAGTGAGTTATCATACAGTAGTTAAGATTAGCTCAACCATGTAACCCAATCATACTTATAACCTAGTGAGTGTGAGTTGATCCAAGTCAATAAAAACTATAAATCTAATGATCTTCAACTATTTAATCAATCTCAAGTTATAAAATTGGCAAGATCGAGTGATCTAATCACCTTAACTATAATATAAAAAAACTAAATACTACATTAGATTGACTCAATAATAGTCTATAACAGTCTAACCTGGTGAGCTAAAGTCCATATAATTATTTTTAAATATAAAAAATGATTATTATTTTACAATATAGGTTACCTTTCATATCATATACACCTCATATATGTCTCATTGTAAAACTTGGGTATAGAATTTTTCCACAACTATCTCCCTGAATCATATAACTATGAATTTTGGCCAATTTGAAAAAGTGTGTAAGTGTGGAGAACATGTTTCCAAAACATTCCCCCACTAAAATCAAAAATTTATAGGTGGTATAAGTGTTGAGAACATGTTTCCATAACATTCCCCCATTATATATCTAAATATGTGAATTATGACAAATATGGAGAACATGTTTCCATTACATGCCCCCACTATATATTTGAATTTGTGAGCTGTCAAAAATGTATAAACCATGTCCCTATGACATACCCCCACAAATATTCCCCCTTTTTATGTGAGGGGAATTATAAAATGGTATCTACCTTACCTCAAAAAGATAAGATAATTGTATAATATGTGTATGAACCATGTATCATATAGGAGAAACATGTCTAGGTAGATATATCATTGAAGTGCACATAAGTGATCACATCAAGCCTTAAGAAGAATAATTTAAATTATGGAAATGTATATATAGTAATATTAAAAGATAAACACAATTAAAAATATGCACAAGATCACTCAAAATAAAATCAAATTACAATAGTCCAAACATACCTCAAACAAGGGGCATGTTTAAATGTCATACAAATTAAAGGACATGACTTAGTAAAATGTCCAAAAAATAAAGAATGACATGTTAAAATTTCAATAAACCAAGAAATTACATGTTCAAATGTATAAATAAGTAAAAAAAGGCATAGGGGCTACAAATAATAGAGCATATTCAAATACTCAACAAGTAAGACAAGACACTCAAGTATGTTCATAAAGGAAAAGTGTAAGTAACTAACATAAATATAGTATACTACCCTTGGATATATGTGTTATAAAAAATTCAAGTATATATCATATCAAGTATACTATGAAAGATATATCATGAATAAATTCATGTGTAAGTACATAATCTCAATCAGGATAATGGAAAGTGATCATATAATCATATAACTTGTGTGTATATCAATATCAAAGAAATAAAATTCCACCAATGTCTATATGGCATGAGTAGAATAAAGGCCCAACATATGTATAATAATATATCATGTATCTATGTATGTTTGTATCACATCAATTGATGTGTGAAACATGTGTATATATAAAGTATTGATATGCCATCTATGAACATGTAACCAACACCATATATTCCAAAGAGATAATAGAACATGTAAAAGCTGAAGATATTTTTGGAATTTTTAAGTTTTAATTTTTTTTTGTATTTTTGGAATATTTTCAAAGAAGACATATACAAGTTAAAGTGCTACTAGAAGCCAAGTATCTCATCAATGGGATCCTCTATGAAGGCCCTATATCATGTGTGTCATATTTATATGATACATAATCAATAACATTAGGATCATACTAATATTATATGTTATTAGGATCATAATCATTGATGTAATCATTATTATAAGAAAAATATTACTTCTTGGATTATTTTTAAACTTGTGACATACCGTTTTGAGCATCTATATATGAAAAAATCAATTCACCATAGATTGTAGTTTCCTTCTTTAAATTTTGATTTGCTTGAGTATGTTCATCAATGTCAAAATTTTGCATATAATTATGGATTAGATAAGAAGCATGTATATTTTATTGAATACTAAGATAATATGTAATTATTCCTTGATTTTTTGTAACATGTTTTTCTCTAGCATGGCCTTCTAAATCTGTTATTGCTCTAGTTTTTTCACTTATAATTGATTTTTCTCTTAATTATCCTGTGGTTCCCATTTTTTTTTTCACTTGTTATTTAGGATAACTACTCATAATTATCATTTATATTTTTTATTTTGTTTTTTAATGCAAAAAAAATAATGTATATGATGCCCATGCATTTTATGATATGCACAATAGTACTTTGATATCCTTATAGGATGTAGGGGATGAAATTGGATCACTTTGTTTCAAAGAATTTATCTTAGGGTTTCACTTGGACTCTTAGTATCCTTTTTGTCACATTTGGAATTAAAAAAATATGTATTTTGTTTTATATTTTCATTTGGATGAGAAATCTTATTGGGTATAACATTTCTAAATGAATATGCAAGAACACGATTAACACTAGCATATTTTAGATTATTCATGTATGTAATATAATTTGGTAACTCTTTTATTAACTTGATCATAATCATAATTTTATATTTTAGGTATTCACAATCACAACCTCTAGGTGATTTAGATTGACTATGCATACATACAACCTCTACTTTACCCCTTGAAGGAGTGATAACATGGACTTGGTTAGAGGGATGGTAGTTATCACCCTCCTTAGGGTTATGAGGAGGAAATTATTTTTAACCATATTAAATATGATTTTAGGAAAATTAATTATTATTTTTAAAATAAATTGAAACAATTAAGAGATTAGAAAAAATAGAAAAATCCCTTAATACACTATGATTTGAATGGAAGACACAAAGGTCAAGTTCACCAAATGTTTAACCCTAAATTGAGATGGGTAAACATAGTATAGGGTTAAAAATATATAAATTAATAAGCACAAGGGTGATAAGTAAATCTATAGTAGGCCAATTAATTACAAACTATGATAAATAAGATTTTGAATTTAAGTACTGAGATATGTTAAAAATAGTGAGTAAAACTAGTGATTGATATTAAAATAAATGAGAAATAATAGTACTTAGCTAGTTTACTATGTGCATGTAAATTTTATGTGGAATAAGCTCAAAATATAATGTATTTATATTCTATTTTATTCATAAAATTTTGTAAATTTGACCTTTGTGACCTCAAATACTTGTGTCAACCTCAGACAGTTGCATTGACACTTCTGTCTAACATGGACATAGGTGTCCAATATGGAATACTTACTTATATATGTGAACACCTAAAATATTTTGGGTTATATGTCACATTCACTTTGGTGGAATTTAAATCTTGATCATTGGTTGTCACTCTTGTCAAACCATCAAAACCCTAGCTCTTCATCTTCATAGTGACCTTGGGAAAAATGGGTTAGTGGGCTCATGGTGTTAAGCTAACCCAACATACCCCTATGTTAGTGGGTGATACTTACATATCTATTATTATAAATATGTCCTTATACTTATGTAGTTATCACCTAATGTATTTGATTATATGTGCATAATGGTGTAATACATGGAAATCAAGTATAATAGTGACCTAGCTTGCAACTTAGAAAATATGACTCATGAGCTTCTTTTTTAGTAATTAAAACCTATAGATGTGTTCTCTCTATGTTTGATATTGAAATAAGAAATAATTTAGAAGCCTTGCTCACTTGAATACTTGATTGGGTATTTTTGGTAAGTTGCCTTGTGAGTTGTTAGGTATGTGTTAGGTGGTGAATGAATGAGGGTTGATCTTGTATATATACCAACCTATTTTAGAAATATATCACATTAAATCATGTAGGACAACCATAAGGATATGTCATAATTGTAAATTTGATGACTTTAGGGCATTGGACACTTACATTAGCACATGAAACTTACATTGGCATAAGCATCTGATCGAGATGTAGGTGTATGAGCAGATGGAAAATATAAATGACTCAAACTTGTAAAGGATGGTAATAAGTAGGTTTATAGAATTTTGAGTAGCATAAAAGGCCTAGTCATTAGAATAACACTAGTTGGAATAATGTATACGTGATTTGTAATAGGGAGATAGTGTTTGCAAGCCTTTAGATAATGAGAAGGTCTAATGATTAATAAGTTTAAAAATAGTAGGTATTTGCAAGTGTATAAGACTGAAGTGTTATATAATTAACATTTAGTGTCTACACTTCCTAATTTATCAACAATCATAATTATCAGGTCTTATCCAAGTCTAGATCACCTCAATAATAAATCCAAAGTTGTCAATTACCAAGTATCAAAAGTTAGATTACATGTTTCATACATTCAAGGAGCATTACTACACACATTCACCTAATGAGGACAACCACATGTAGTTTGAATTCTCTCTTTAGAGTATTGGATATGTAAGTAATAATCAACCATTCAAAAAGGAGTGGTTGGTGTCATCTCAATTCACTTTTCATCCCCTTTTTCATGCCTAATTCTAACATTACAAGTTTACCAATGGTTTTAAGTGAAAGCGATAAATTTTTGTGAGCCACACATATAATCAAACCTTAGGATCACACACAGGTATAAAAAAGGATTCAAAGTGCCCTATAACTAGAATAAAATTGAAATGTTTACATAGACATAATCATAAAACTTAGAACACAATTGATAATCATGACCAAGATTGATGTTAGTATCTAGGTAATCCCAAAATTGTAGCTCTTAATTTGAGTGACTCAGTTTAGATTTCCTACCTACAAATACACCAATATATAGTCCCAATTTTTCACATAAAATAATAATGATAAGTATCTCATCCTCTTTATTATTTCCCATATTTAGTAAGTATAATTTTCCAATCAGTTTTAGTCTTTTACATTCAAAATTTTGGTTAATTATTATAAATTATAATCTGAATTATAAATAGATTTTATCTTGATTAGGGTTAAAATTAGTCAAAAATAGGATAAAATATATTGGTGAACTCGTATATTCTTTTAACATTGCTAAAATCTAGGTAGCCCTTAGGGTTTCATCCTTCTTTCTAGGATTTGAGGTTTCTATAAATTATTCTAATTTTAAGACATAATTTATGATTTTCCTTTTTGAACAAATTACACATGGATATAATACATGAATGTAGTTTATATTTTTTTACTCAAGCTATGATTTTAATCATTACATGTTTTTATTTGATATGAAAAATTTGTAGAACTATATTATTCCATGGATAAATTTTTTGTACAATAATAAGGATAAAATAATAATGAACAATGTTTAACCTTCCTTAGCTCATATAGTTACAACCTCCAAGTCGAGTTGCTTTCTATTACCACTAGGTGCCAAAGGTAATGCATGAATCCTTTTGTTCCCCTTCCAAGTTAGACCTTAAGGTTGTCTCCATTTCCATCCTACCCTCATTATTCTCCCATGGCTTATATTAGATTTCATGGTCCATTTTTTACTACCCAAAGAGTTAGGGTGCCCCATACACAAAAAAATGGAGGTAGTAAACATGTTCCTCCTCAACCCCATCCACCTCCCATGAATTAAAAAAATCAACCAAAATGGTATGCCATCATTGATCAACTAAATAATACTCATGTTAAGATTTATATGCACTAATTACTAAAGAGATTTACTACATACAAGGATATTTTATACAATTCATTGTGTGATACAACTCTCCCTAGTGATACAAAACCTAAATACTTTATTTCTATCATAAATACATTCAAGGATATAAAAAAATCATTACCTCAGATAAATAATATTTACCTAAGTGACACAAAATAGATTAAAATCTACCAATAATGATTCAGGCCCAAGTTTAGAGCAATTCATTCAAATGTGTGTTGATTGATAATGGTGCATGAATGAATATTTGAAACATTATGTTTTTACAAAAATTGGTATTAAATATGGATAGTATTTAAAAAACATATTAGACTATAAAAGGATTCAAAAACATTCTATGTCAAGTAATTGGGTCAATATCATTAGATGTATAACTAGGACCCAAGATAATATCTACCATATTTTAGGTCGTGCCTAATCATATACATTATAATTTTATAATAGGGTGACCCTAGATACATACCATGGAATTAGTACCATGTACATTAATAGATGTGCCAAATGCATACTTGATGCTTATTTTTAGAAATTCCCCATAAATGGTGATCCTTTTAGATATTGAAAAATGATCCAATCTATTAATCAAAGACATTCATAGTCACCTTTTGGGGATTATTATATAATACCACCAACACAGTTCATCTCACTAACTCAAATTCAAATATATGATGTGGGCGATCAAGCCAAGTCAATGAAAATGAGCCAATCATGACAATTGAGTAAAAAACACAAACAAGAACCACAAACTAGTATGACACCAAATGAGATAGTTTTAGATATTCCTTTGGTAATAAATTTAGAAAATCAAGATGGCTAGTCACAAATTATTGTTTTTATTATTGGTAAAGGAAGGTTTTTTGAATAGGGACCTAACCCTTTTTATAAATAACTAGTATACTAGGCCAAAAAAACCAAAATAAACATTAAAGTTTTCCTAAAATTTCTACCAAAATAAGGAAACAATAATTACACATCTAAAAAATAGTAAGAAAATAGTATAAAAACATCCAATCAACTGGTCAAACTACAAGCATTTGAGCCATCATTTCTTTTACCCACCAAGGGCTTCATCACATGTGTCCATAATATTATTAAAGGATATCTCCATATGTTCCATTCCTTGATTTTCTAGGTTTGCATATTTATCCTTCCCTATCCTTGGTTTTATTACCTAACTTTTTTGAACTCTCAACTTTGTGCCTCCTCTTGAAAATCTACCTCAGTCTATTCATGCTTGTTAGGTGATTCTAAATGGTTTCTTTGATAAAGCTGACCAAAATTATTAAAATTTCCTTAATGGTGTCAATCTCCTTCTCCATGATATTAACATTCTCCTTTAGTTTCTTTACTTGTAAATTAACCTCCTTCAAATCATCCTTTCTATAAAGATAATCTTTCTTGACATTTTATTTCCTAATATCTTCCTTTAGAGAATTGTGGTCTTTAAAGAACCACCTTATAAAATATCTAAGGAGATCAATATCTTCAACCATTGATTTCCATTTTCTTTTCCCCATAAGATCCTAAACTAATGCATCAAATTTGTCTCCCACCTTATTTTTCCCTTATCAACATTATCTATCTTTACCTTTTTGGTATCCACAATATTCTGAGCCTTCAGAAGCTTCAAGCCTATAACCACATCTTCAATATTTTAATTAGGAGACCATGACCCTTTACTTCTCCCCTCCTCTCCTTGATCACTAACCATCTAAAAATACTTTTTAGTCTCCTTTTTATACTTTTTCTCCTTCTTAATACTTCTCAAAATCATATCACTCAAAACATTCTCCATGCATTGAGATTTCTTATCACTAGACATGCAAGTTGGGGTAATCTTTATGGACCTAGTATGCTTATAAATAAAAATAATAATAACTTGATGAAGTGGAAATATATTTTTACCCCTCTTAACATCTTCCAACAAAATTTCTAGTTATTTCAAGATGAAAAATGGTAGACTAATAGGAAAATGGTGTCTAAAATAATTTTAAAATGAAAAATGAAAAGTATGCACAACTTTTAACCTTCCCTCAAGGGTAAAAAATTTCCTAATTTTCTTATAATATTCATCATAAGGATGTGTGAATAAGTCCCTTAATTATCCTCCTTGAAATTCTATCATCTCTGTTTCTCCCATACATAATTGTCTTTCCTCCTTATAGTCTTTGTTGTCTTTAAAATATTTCAAGTCCTCCATTTTCAATCTCATGACTTGAGAAATTAGCTTTTACATAACTTCAATGTTTAACCCTTTCATCTCCACCACTTTTTATTTCTAGTTGTTGGCAAAGATCTTAGAGATATGCAAATCATACCCATCAATTTCCTTGATGAAATTGATTAATCCTCCTTCCTATAGAATCCCAAATATCTCTATGTTTTTCATCAAAACCTTACCAGAGTAAGGCTCAACTCCATTCAAATATCAACCCATAATCTCATATCTAGAACCCAAATAGATGATCATAATAAATTATTACAATAGTGACGACAATGATAATAATATTTAATATAACATAGATGATCATTAGTTAAGAAAATTTTAAATCATATTGGTCTAGAAAAATACTTTTCTCATACTTTATTCACACATGTTGGAGCATAATAATATCAAGATAATTCATATACAAATAGTTTAAAGGTTCCTTCTCATAAAAAATATTCATGAGGTAAAGGAAAGGTAATAATGTTAAAACATAAATATAATATAAATGAAAATAGTAGTTACAATATCTTTCATACTAATTTAATAGTTTTGGGAATGTTGGAGTATTATTCCTAATTTAGCTAAGGGTCTGAGTTAATTAAACCAATAAATAATATGGAAATAATTAATCTACTAATTTTTATAATTTGAATCTTTCTAAAAATCATAATAAGCTAGATAAAATAAGACTTAGCTAAAAACTAACTGAGATAACTGTTATAAGGTCTAGAATTCATTGAGTAGGACTGGGATAGTGTTGCAAATCAAGATCTAGCCTTCATTTTATGATTGGATAGGAGCACAAAAATAGGATACCCTAGGGTCTAATTCTATAGTCTTGTTCTACCACTATTGTCTAAGAGACTTGAGCTTTCTAGGTTTTGTTCATTATGTCTGTGTGAGCTTGCTTGTAATATTTTGACTATTGGATGTCCACAGAACTCCTTGTAGAGCTAGTTTAGTCTTCAAACCCTATAATCCATTATGATTTGACAAAATTTGGGAAAGGGGGGGAGGAAGGGGGGGTGGTTAGTGTTTTTAATATGCACTAAACATATATCCACACCCCTTATGTGGGTATGATACCTATATACCAATACTTTGAAGAGGGATCAAGTCATATGTAGTTCTCCCACTTGATGTGATTTGAAAAATAGTATGTATGAAGATGTAAAATGCTAAACTAGATGTTCTTGAGGTGGCTAGAGACTAGTGTAAGGATTTGAATAATCTTGTAGTAGTATTGGCTAGCTATATGCAGAGAATAGGGAAGATTGCCTTAGTGGTTTTACTTGTATTCTTGCTTGCTTTGTAATAATTTCCAACCCTTTATAAATGAAATTTGAATGGAATTTTATAGGGATATATTGGTCATGGGTCAAATTTATTTGTATTAGGATGACATGAAAGAGGATAGGAACAAAATAAACTGACCATTGGAGGTAAAAATGCACTTGGATAGGAGCATTAGAAATAGACACCCTAGGGTCTAGTGTTATAGTCCAAGTTAGAAGCTATTATCCTAAAGGAATGGGACCTAGGGGATGGAATCATCACTAGAAATTCTACTTGGAAGAGGTAGAATCACTATATAGAAGGTTACAAATCATTAGTAATTAGTGAAAATGTGCTTATAAGGGTCATGAGAGAAAGTAAGAGGGACCTATGGGTTGGGTGTCATAAACCACATTCAAGTTACCAATTTTTACATTTGATATGACTACATTTACCCTCGCCCCTTTATTCTAATGATGTAATAAAGTGAAATACTAGGACAAAAAAATAGAAAGTGTACCTAAACTTACCTTCAAGGGTGAAGCTCATGAAGTTGTGTGATGTTGAGTGTGTATAGAGAGATCATGTTGTAAGTGTAAATCTACAATAGAAAAATAAAGAGTAGATCAGTTCTTACTAGATACATTATATCTAAAATAAGAACATACATATATGGGTAAGAGAGAGAGGAAAAAAAAGGAATGAATACACCTCACCAAGTACGTAGACCAATACAAAACCTATTGTGGTGTTGAATGATGATGAATGATGCTGAGAAATGTTGGGTATGTGTTGTACCAAGTGTAATATCATGAATAGATCTTAGTGCTCAATTCCCTAAGAGTGGCTCAAGAATGTAAAGGCAAGCCCTTTGGTTCTATCATTACCCACTAAGTGAAGCTATGTGATCATGTGTGTGCTAATCAATGTTTGGATTATGTGTCTAATCCCTCTAAGTAGGTGGCTCAAGAATACAAAGGCTAGTTAGTCCTTTAGCTCCATCATAACCCCATGAAGTGAAGCTATGAACTAATATCAATATGAAATGTGTGTCATATGAGATGGCTCCTGAATCCCATGAATGCTATGTAATTTGACAATGTGGTATGGATATCTGAATGTATGCTAGAAACTAGGCCATCTTAGCCACTCTGAAAGGTAGAGATTAGGTTTGTATGAAATCCACTCCAAAATTGGGCACTAGGCTTATATGAAAGCCATTATAAAATGTGGAGGTTAGTCTTGTATGAAATCCACTCTAAAATGATACCAAAAACCTACAAACAGAATTAGGCATGCAACTATTGAGAATGCCTAGGTAATATTCTAAACTCAAAAAGAAAAGAAGACAAATATGTCACACACATTACCCCCAATCACTAGTGTCTAAAACATGGATATTGATCTAGAAGTTATACCAACTACCATATCTAAAACTATAAGTGAGAGCTATCATGCCATGCATGATTCCCCCTATATTTGGATTCTCTAAGAAATTTATACTAAAACTACTGTATCTAAACTAGTTTAAATGTGCAAAAAACTGTAATTGAACCTACTTTTTTGTCTATTTCTAGAAAAATTGATTATTTTTCTATTTAGATAGGAGTATCAAAAATGGACACCCTACTATCTAGCACTATATTCCAATCTTGGTGCTATTTTCCTAGGCTAACTCTTATGACTATTTTATAATTTTCACTATCTTCTTGGTCTATTCTACCTAGTTTGAAGTTTGGTTGTTGTTTTAGGTGTTTTGAAAACTAATTTTTCAATCATTAGGATCTCTAATCTTTGTGAAAAAACCCCTATTTAATTCCCCCTCTTTTGAGGGTAGGAATGAAGACCCTACAATGACTACCCTTAGAAGAAATAGCCATGTAAGTGTGTTATTCTAAAAAGATACATGATATAACAATGATAATTGAAAAGGTATCTCAAGATATAACATGGTTTATAATGAGATATTGTTAGATCAATAGGGGTATGGCTAGATAGATATAAAAATATAATAGCATGTGTAATGTATGAAAATGGAACTAAGAGTCTAGTTAGTTGTTATTTTTTAGTTGTCAAGGAGGGGTGGAGCATTGTGCCCATCATGGCATCCAATAAAGCAAGATAATACATGATATGGATCATGTCATTGCAAACAATTGAAAAGCAATAAATTAAAAAGAACACAAAGTAAGAAGCAAGAAGAATATAAGAGTGGCCAAGGGGCCAAGTAAACAAGGGACATGGGTAAATGTCACTCAAATTAGAAAGAAAGCATACAAGGCATGTTCAAATGCCACATACACATTCAATTGAAAGAATCAATGTTAGCACAAGGGATACATGCACATAGAAGAGTACAAGTGAAGGACATTATCAAATGTACAAGAATAGAAGAAAAGGACATTGATAATAATTTTGAGTCACATACAAGAGATAAAATAGTAATTGAGAAATGCAATCACATCTAGCTATACAAATCAAGAAAGGAAAGTATATAAAATACTATTAATACAAATGCATCTAGCTAATCAAAGCAAGAAGTGAAATTTTACAAGACATGGAGTAAAAGACTAGGTATATGCTAAAAAATAGACAAGTGTTATATACTAGTGAAATGTTGATAGAGTAATATATATAAGTGAGTAAATAATGTTAATCATCATGATAACTAGAGTTTGTGTTGTACGAATGATATGACCTAGATGGTGTAGTCATGTAAAATATTCCCCTAGTGGGTATGCATATCGATGCGTGTCTTGAATGTAGAATTATGATGCCCCCTCAATGGGTCGAGTGAAGCAATCAAAGATATTGATGTCACTACACATAATCAAAGATGATCAAGTGAAGAATGGTAATGTAGATAAATCAACAAATAATAGAATAGAACAATAAATCTAAGTTTATCATGGTAGTATAAATGTAAACCATGGATAATACATACAATTGAAATGTTTTTGGTCTTTTTGAAATATTTTAATGTTTTTATATTTTGAAATTATTTGAATGTTTTTGGATTTTTTAAAAATAAGTTATGTACAATCAATCATAAGGCAACTATGTCTAATAAAGGCTAATAAGGGATGATACTAACTAATGAGTCTCATGGGAGACTCCCTATCATGTTGTCCTATATCAAGGAGAGGGATCATGTGTGATCGTGAAGCATGATGAAAGGGTTGAGACTATAACTCTGTGATTTATGATTTTTAAGAAATTATATGTTTAATTACTAAATAATAAATGGGTCTAAGATTAATAAATCAGTAAATAAAATGCAATAATTAAGATACTAATTTGTGTAAAAAAATCATATTTTTGTATTTTCTAAAAAGAGTAATAAGTGAGAAAATATGATAGCTTATTCTAAGCTGTTACAGTTGAGACAAATTTTTATATTGGAGGAATAGGAATGGGACACTATTTTAAACTAATATCTAGACTTTGTTTTATGATTGGATAGGACCATAAAAAATAATATGGTATGTGTTTAGTTCTATAATCTTGGCCATGTTGCTATTTTCCAAACTACTCATAGAGATCTAATTTTTTTAGGTTTTGTTCATTGCATCTATGTGAGCTTATATACCAAATTTCAGATCCTTGTTATCAATGAAACTCCATATAGAGCTGATTCTTCATGTAATTTGTCTTCTATGCAATTAAATTGACATTTCAAAAATAGGTGAAATGGGTTAGTGTGTAAAGGATACGCTAGACACACTTCACACCTCATGTGTGGGCACACTTCCTACATGCCAATACTATGAGGAGGGATCAAGCTATATGTAGTTCTCCCATTGAAGTGTTTTATGTAATAGTGTGATTAAAATGCAAGTAAATGCAAAATTAGGTTTACTTATAATGACTAGAGACTGGTGTAAAGGTTTGAATAAGCTTTAAATACTATTGGATGGCTATATATAGATAATATTGAAAAGTGCTTGAGTAGTCTTGCTTCTCTCTTGTAAATGAGTACCAACCTTTCTAAATAGACTTTCAATGGTCTTTTATAAGGGATTTAATGATCATGGGTTAAATGAATTCATGTTAGGCTGACATAAATTAGGTTAAGGATTCATAATATTATGACCATTAAAGGCCAAAATGTACTTGGACAACAATGTTAGAAGCTAGACACCCTATGTTTCAGTGATGTAGTCCTATTTAGGTGCTATTATCTAAAGGGTCTGGGACCTAGAGCGATGGATTAAGCATGGAAAGATAAGTTTGGGTCTATAAGGGTTTAGTTTTGAAGGCTACATATGACTAAGAATCAATGAAAACATGCTTATGAGGGTCATGAGAGAAAATAAGATGGACCTATGGATTAGGTGTCATTAGCCATACTCAAGTTACCAAATTTCATATTTTACATGACTACATTTCCCCCACCACTTTATTCTAGTGATGTAGTAAAGTGAAATACTAGGATAAAAGAAAAATAGAAAGCATACCTGAACTTACTCATAAAGGTGAAGGTCATGAAGCTATGTGATGCTAGATGTGCATAGAGAGAGCATGATGTGAAGTGTGAATTTGTAATGAAAAACATAGAGTAGATCAGTCCTTACTAGATATGATAAATCTAGAATAAGAACATACAAAAGTTGGGTAAGAGAGAGAGAGAGAGGAAGAGAAAGGAATGAATACACCTAACTACATACATGAACCAATACAAAACCTATTGTGATGTTGGATTATGATGGGTGTGTGTTGTACCAAAATTAATATCATGAATAGAGTTGAGTGCTCAATTCCTTGAAAAGTGGCTCAAGAATGCAAAGGCTGGCCCTTTGGCTCCATCATCACCTACTATGTGAAGCTAATAAATCATGCATGTGTCAATCTATGTTTAGACTGGGTGTCCAATCCATATGAATAGGTGGCTCAAGAATATAAAGGCTGGCCCTTTGGCTCCATCATTATCCCATGAAGTGAAGCTATGAAGTGATACTAGTATGGAATAGATGTCATATGAGATAGATCCTAAAGCCCATGAATGTACTATGATTTGACAATGTTGACATGGATATCTAAATGTATGCTATAAGTGAGGCCAATCTTAGCCATTTTGAGAGATGGAGATTAGGTTTGTATGAAATTCACTCTAAAACTAGTGCAATAGGCTTATGTGGAATCTAACTCAAGAAATCAGATAATTAGAAAATTAAGCTTGTATGAAATCTAAAATTTTAAAAATAAGCCAAACACCATTAGATGGAATAAGGCATAAAACTAACGAGAAATGCTTTGGAAAATAAACTAAACTCAAAAACAAGGGAGGATAATGTGCCACACACATTTCCCCTAGTCACTTGTGTCTATAACATAGATTTTGATTTAAAAGTTATATCAACTACTTAACTTGAAACTAGAAGTGAGAGACATCATGTTGCGTATGATGCCCCCTATTTATAGATTATGTAAGAAAAAATTGTATTAAAACATGTTAAAGTTGGACTATGCTATGTTGACAAACCTGTGACTGAACTCACCTTTCTATCTATTTCTAGAAAATCTAATTTTTCTACTATTTAGACAAGAGCACCAAAGATAAGACACCCTACTTTCTGGTGTTATAGTCCAACTTTGGTGATATTATCCAAGGCCAAATATAATGACTATTTTGGATTCTCTAATATCTACTTAGTCTATTATTCCTAGTCTAATGTTTGGATTCTATTTTGAGTATTATAAAAACTATATTTTGACCACTAGGAGCTCTGATCTCTATAACAAAATACTTGTTTGTTTCCCTCTCTTCTAAGGGTAGGAATGAAGATGTTTCAATGACTACCCTTGAAATAAAGATCCTTACAAGTGTGTTATGATACATGGATATATGGTATAGTAATGATATGTTGACAAGATATCTCAATACATAGCAATTTTTGTATTGAGAGATTGTTAGATCAACAGGGGTATACCTAGATAGATATAAAAATGTAAAATCATGTGTAATTTACCAAATTATAATCAAAAGTGTTAGTTTTTAGTTTTCAAGGAGGGATGGAGCATGATGTCCATCATGGCATCCAAGAAATCAAGATAAATGTATGATATGGATCATGACATTGTAAACAAGTACAATCAATAAAAAAACAAGCATATAAAGTAAGAAGCAAGAAGTATACAAGGGTATCCAAGGGTCCAAGCAAACAAGGGACATGGGCACATGTCACTCATACTAGAAAACAAACATACAATGCATGTTCAAATGTGGCATACACATAACATATAAATAATTAAGATTGGCTTGAGGGCCATAGGCACATAGAAAAGTATAAGCAAGGGACATTGGAAAATATTCAAAGGTACACACACATGAATAGAAGTAAAGGACATTGGAAAATTTTCTAAAGCACACATAAGAAACAAAATTGGAACTAGAAATAAAATCACTTATAACTATGAAAAATAAGAAAGGAAATCATGGAAAAACTAGAAATACAATCGCATCTAACTAATCAAAACAAGAAGTAAAAGTATGCAAGACATGTTAGTACAAGACTAGGTATATACTAGGAAATACACAAGTGCAAGATACTAGTGAGTGTCAATATGGTAATCTATGGAAGCTAACAAGTAATGTATGTCAACATGATAACTAATTTTTTTAGTGTAAGAATGACATAACCTGGATGGTGTAGTCATGTAAAAGATGCCCCTAGTGGGAAGATGTATCAATATGCATCTCGAATGCATAAGTAGGATGCCCCCTCAATGCATAGAATGAAGTAATAAAGGAGATATAAGTCACTTCACACACTCAAATAAGATGAAGTGAAGCATGGTAATGTAGATAAATTGACATACAATAACATGAAACAACAAATATATGTCCTATCATAGTAGTAGCAATGTGAAGCATGGATGATGCATATAATTGAAATGTTTTGGTGTTTTGGAATTTATTTGAATGTTTTTGGATTTTTTTTTTGATATTTTATATTATTTTTGTATTTTTAAAAGTTTAATATATTTAAAATCAATTAAAAGATATTATTTATAAGCAATGATAAAAAGAGACTATGTACAAGCATGTAAAGAAAGCAATATGTACATGATAATAAAAAAAGACTAGGTTGGAGGGGGGAAGGAGCTAAGGATGGAGCCTATTGGGGATGGAAATAGAGAAAAGGGTAAAAACCATCATCAAATGATTTGAGATCATCATCATAAGTATCATCTTATGCTACATATACTATGTTTATGGTGTCATCATGTTGAAGGTGAACTAGAGGTTGCTCTAGTGGTGGAGATGTTGACTCTTCTATGGGGTGTTTAGTCCTGATAGTAGATGAATTCAATGGAAGTGGTAGAGTTGGTGATAATATTGGTGATATAATATAAATAATTCCATGATATTTTAGTTTATCTAATTTATACTGTAAATTTGTACATGATTTTGTATCATGGCCTATAATCCTATGAAAAGTAAAAAATGGGAAACCATCATGATGTGATAATATATTGATACATCTATGTCATAATATAGGTAATGCGATCAATCCATGATCAATTATTATCTATAACATAATCTATGGTTGATGTTGTGTGTTTCCTACCTAATTTGAATAATTGGCTCTATATTCATAGAGGTAACCATGTGAACTATATGTGCCAAGTGATCTATCTGTGGCTGTGAGTGTGGAGTATATCTTAAAAGTGTAGTGTGAGATGTTAAAAGTGTTGTAAAATGTGGTATGATAACTCTAGAGTCATCTAAATAATATCTAAGGCTAATTTGTGTAAATCTCAATCCACACAAATAGTCAGTTATGAGTGTGGGTGTCGTATCATCATTTGAAAAAGCCTGTGAATTTATATAAACATCATGTACATATGATAACTCATAATTTGCCACAAGGGGTGACTGTGATATAGGAGTCTCATCATCTATAGTAGTATAAAATAATATTATTGTAAAGGTATCTATAATTGGTGGAGTAACTATAAAATCAATTGGAACTATTGGTACTACTATCAGTGATGGTGAATGTGTAACATGTGTTAAAACTATGATCAAAGGAGTAGCTAGGATAGTTGAAGATGTTATGACTATAAAAATATATAGAGCTAAAGGTATAACTATAAGTGGAGGAGTGAAATAAGTGCTAGTCTCTCTAACCTCATATGTATGTATCTGATCAATAGAAATGATATGAGGTGGTGGTTGTACTATGAGATATGGTGTCACATGTAGAAAAATAGTCAAAGATGACTCTATAGTTTGATAATACTTGAATGGCTAGTTGTCTACTAGACATGTGTATAGATATCCCTCATGGATAAATTTGATACATTGATGGAGAGTATAAGGAATGGCCCCCATAGTATGTATCTAGGGTTATTCGAGTAAAATATTATAGTGGAGAGGACCTATCATGACTTGGAACTGTGTAGAGAGGGTTTTTGGTCCCAATATGATATCTAAAGTAATATTACCCAATATCTATTAGGGTATATCATCAAACCCTTGAAGGTTCTTATATGATTTTGACATGGATGCCAAATCTATGCCCATGGCCTGTAAGAGTGTGATATTACATCTATTAACAAGAACTCTCTTGACTACGCTAGTTTTGACTTGTAATTATATGAATAGTAGTAAATTTTGATCAATAACTATTTGAGAAGACATGTCCTCACTATAAAAATAAATTTTATCTTCTATAGTTTTTAAAGTGTTGACCACTGACGTAAAATAAGAAAGTTCTATATTAATCAGCATATAAGTCTGAGTGAGTGTCTAATAAAGAATGTCCTTGAATACATTAGCTTTCTAAAGTAGTTATAACATGGAAATCTTAGTTAGAGTGTTTTCATTTGATCAACAATGTCATATTCCTTGTACAAATCTACCTATGTGGGTGGGTTGGGCCTAGGATGGGTAGGAATAGAAGGATGATGAGGTTCCTGGCTAGGTGGAGGCATAGTGGCACATTGAGTAATAGTTTTATTTATATTATCTACTATATGTATATGATTAGTAGTATTTATGGGAGGAGAGTGAATATAATTGATGGATCAAGGTGGTGGAGTGACAAAGGGTGTCAAATAGGCTCTTTGGTGATGGGTAGTGACCTGGGGAAGATAAAAATGAACCATGTAACATGAATCGGCATGGGGTAGAGGATCCAAGGGAGGTGATGCCAAAATATGTATTAACATGTTTAAGAATAACTTGCTTAACATCATCCCATATAATGAAAAATAAGCATTAAATGCAAAGAATAAATCTTTATACTAACATATGATAGACTTCATCATTCATGTACATGATAGGGCCCATTATGATTTCTTTATTATTTTCAAGAAATGTAAGAAAAGTTTACAAGTAAATGAGCAACATTTTTGTAATTTGAGTATGGATGTAAGGTGATACCTCAAGAATCAAAATAGGAGCTAGTCTATGCAATTAAGGATTTTTCAAAAATATTTTTGTAAAATAGTATGAATTTTTGAATTAAAATTGAATTTTTGAGATAAGTATGCAAGATAAAATTCAGAAATTTATGGGAAAGTGTTTGATTTAATGGGACCTAGTAGATGCAACTAGGGTTTGATAAAAATAATTTTTTTTAAAATTTTCTATAGATTTTTTAAATTTTAAAGTTATTTTCTAATTTTAATATGCAACTAAAAATTCAAAAAATGATTGGAAAATTATCAAAAATGAACTGGGATCTAGTTGATGCAACTAGGGTTTGAAATAAAATAGTTTTGAAAATTTACTATTGAATTTGAGAATTTGAATTAAATTTCTAATTTATATATACGAGCCAAAAATCAAGAAATTAGTGGATTAATACTGGAAAATTACTGGGACCTAGTGTATGCAACTAGGGTTTGAAATAAATTTATTTTAAAATTTACAACAAAATTTTAAAATTTGAGAGGAATTTTTATTTTAATATTCAAGAAAAAATTTAGAAATTAATGGGAAAAATCAAATAGGAATTTACCCTAGGGTTTTTATGTGAAATTTGAAGTAAGTCAGGTTTAAATAATTTATTATTTTTAGGAAATTAGATGTTTAATTCCTAAATAATAAATGGACTTGAGATTAATAAATCAGTAAATAAAATGCAATAATTAAGCCACTAATTTGTGTAAACGAATCATATTTTTGCCTTTTCTAAAAATAGTAATAAGTGAGAGATAATATGACTAAGCTAATTCTAGGTTGTTATGATTGAGACAAAGTCTAATACTGGAGGAATAGGACTAGGACACTGTTGCAAATTGAGATCTAGACTTCATTTTGTGATTGGATAGGATCGTTAAAAATAGGATGATATATGTTTGATGCTATAGTCTTGGTCTTTCCACTATTGTCTAAACTGCTCACAGAGATTTTATTTTTTTGAATTTTGTTCACCATGTCTATGTGAGCACTAGATTTTAGATCCTCACTATCAACAAAACTCCCTATAGAGTTGATTGTTCATGTGCTTGTATCTTTTATGTAATTAAATATAACTTTATAAAACAGGGAAAAGGGGTTAGTGTGTAAAGGATATGTTGGATACACTTCACATTCCATGTGTGGGCATGTTGCCTACATATTAATACTCTGAGGAGGGATCAATTTATATGTAGTTCTCCCATTGAAGTGCTTGGTGCAATAGTGTCATGAAAATACAAGTAAATACAAAATTGGGTATACTTAAAATGACTAGGAATTGGTGTAAAGGTTTGAATAAGTTTGAAATAGTGTTGGATGGTTGTATGCATAGAATAGGGAAAAGTCCTTGAGTAGTCTTATTTGTATTCTTGCATCTCTCTTGTAAATGAGTGACAACCATTCTAAATGGACTTTAAGTGGCCTTTTATAGAGGATTTAATTATTATGGGTTAAATGAATTCATGTTATACCAACATGAATTAAGATAAGGATTTAGAAGAATATGATTGTTAGAGGCTAAAATGCACTTGGATAATAACATAAAAAACTAGACACCCTGGGTTTTGATGTTGTAGTCCTATTTGGGAACTATTATCTAAAGGGTTTAGGACCTAGGGGATGGATTAAGCATGGAAAGAGTAGCCTAGGTCTACAAGGGTTTAGTCTAGAAGGCTATAGATGACTGGGAATCAGTGAAAGCATGCCTATAAGGGTCATGAGAGCAAGAAAGATAGACCTATGGATTAGGTGTCATTAGCCATACTTAAGTTACTAAATTTTGCATTTTATATGACCAAACTCTAAAAGTTGTGTATGCTGAAAATGCTCTAAAATATATGAAGTAAAAACCAATTGTGGGGTCCCCCTATAACTCTGAGAAGTGGATACAACTATAGGGATCTTAGGGACCCATTTGGTAGTATGAGCTCTTTGAACATGTTCTCTATGTGTAGATGCATGAGATCTCAATGATACTACCCTAGGTGTAAATATTGTAGTTGGAAGCTATCTAGAATTATGAAACTATGGCTGCTCTAAAAGAGGCCTCCATGGAAATTTATGAACTTTCTATACTAGAAAGGAAGGCCTTGCATGTGTCTGAATTTGAATTGGAAGAAAAACTAAAACTAGTGGCTAAACTAAAACTATTGACTACAAAGTAGAAGATGGATCTAAAGTAGGGAGTGGTAACTCATATGAAATTCTAACTGTAAAAACTTGACTAGCATGAATTAATTTCATGCATCTATGAACTGTAGAAGGTACTGCTCAATGTTTCTAAATCCATGGTTGACTTAGTAACATATCAAAAACTCCTACAATAGAAACGATAGTAAATGATATGGACACGTGTTAGACCAACTATAAAGAAAGTACAATCTCACCCAATGAACCTTACATGTGCCCACTAAATCCACTGATAACTATGTCCATCAGGGTAATATCTTGATCTAAATATCCCAAATGATGTAGTAATGTCATAGTGCAAACGTTCACACTAGATCCATTGTCTATGAGAACACTATGAATATGATGATTATGAATGTAAGCTCTGATAAAGAGTGCATGATAATCTGAATCATCCTCAACTATTTCCTGCTATGAGAAGGAGATGGAAGGTCTAGATGGAACTCTTGAATTGTATACACCAATCTTGTTGCTCAAAATATGTGACTCAATTGAAGATGCCCTCTATGTATCTGGTGGGGGATGTGCATGATATGCATGGTGAACACCTGGTGTGTCCCCTATCTCTTATTTAGAATGCTATGGTAAAGGATATAATAAGATTTTCAAAGCTTTATCCTATGTTTTCTTTGTCTGAGGAGGCTCAACTAAAATGCCAAGATAAATAACATTTCCATCTATCAAGTCTTATATCTTGTGTCTCAAACTAATGCATCTATTTATTTTATGGCCTAGTGACCTATGAAATTTGAAAAATACATGTGGATCATATCCCCATGAAAGAGGATTTGGTAAATTAAATTCTCAAATAGGAGGGAGAGATGTGATATTACATTCCAAAAGCAACTATAAAACTTTGGCTAGAGTAACTAGTAGATTGGTAAAGGTTCACCAAGGAGGTGTTGATAAAACCACACATTGAGGGGGCTCTAAAGCCACATTTACTTTAGGTTCATTTTGAATTTTGTTATCATTAACCTTCACTTTGTATGGGACTTTGTTGTTACTCTTATTTTTTATTTTTGATATAATTTTATTCTTGAGTTTTCCCATTAAAATTAGTTTGAATTCCCTTTCCTTTAGTGTATGACATAAATCAGTCAAGGAAGAGAACCTTTTGAATATTATTGACTTTTACAAAGCTGGTAGAAGACTCTATTTGAATAGATATTGTAAATCTTGATCAGCCATGGGGATAGTCATATTAACCAAGAAGTCTTATATCAAAGAACATAATCTGTGAGATGCTCATTTGACCTTTGTTTTTATTGTGCAAATTGGGCATATGAAACCTTATCTCCAATGTTGATGCTAAAATGAGTTAGGAACATGTTAGCTAAAGGATTGAATGCATTTATCAATTGATTTGGTAGACTATAAAACCATTGTAAAGCATAATACTTTAGACTCCATAGAAATAAATTGGTAAGTAGTCAATCATTTGGCACATATTCCAAGCATGCTACATGAAAATCTCTCAAATGTGTCTCTAGATAACCCTTTACATGATATAGAGTAAGCTTGGGTTGAATAAAACCTTATGGTAAGGGTGTAGAAGCAATATGATGTGCTAATGGTGTATGTAGTAGAGAAAAAGAATCCAAAGCCTACGTAAGTCTAGAGGCACCTTGATCGAAATGCAGCACCTTGGATTGAAGAGATATTATCTCTTACACAAGGGCTATCACATCAAGACACAAAGATGTACTAATTTTAGCTAGTGGCATAGAGGAAGATTGGGATGTTATAGGGGGTTGTTGAGACAGTTTCCCCCATAATGTCATTTGCAATTGGTTACTCTATGTTTTGAAAAGATTGACCATTATTCACTTTTTGTTATTTCTCTTGAATTATTTTAAGCATGTCATCTTGCATTTCAGTGTGTTTAGTTAAAAGTTCTTGAAGTTATCTTTTATCAGTTTCATCAAAATTGGTGTATTGAGCCATTGGTAGGAAAACAAATTGAAAATTGATTGATTTTTTTGTAATAGTTTGTAATAATCAAGGTTCTATGGAAGGAAAGTACTAAAAATAAGAAGTGTAAAGTCTTAAAAATAGATAACTGGAAAGTGCATAAAAAGGATTCAAAGCTCACAAATATGTAAGGTGATACCTCAAGAAACAAATAGGAGATAGTGCATGTAACTAGGCTTTTGAATGAAATTATTTTTTAAATTACTAAGGAATTTTAAAATTTGATGAATTTTTTTAATTTAAATATGTAAGTAAAAAATCAAAAAAATATAATAAAAATACTAGGAAAATACCAAGACCTAGTATGGGTAACTAAGGTTTGAAATAAAATTATTTTAAAATTACTATGAAATTTTAAAATTTAATGCTAATTTTTTATTTTATTATGCAGGTAAAAATTAGAAAAATATAAGAAAAATTAGTAGAAAATTTACCCTAGGGTTTTTAATGTTTTTTATGCGTAAATGAAGTAAGTCATGGTCACCAAATGATTTAACAATTTTGGGAATATTGGAGTACTATTCCTAATTTAGTTAAGGGTCTGAGTTAATTAAACCAATTAATATGGAAATAATTAAGCTACTAATTTGTATAATTTTAATGTAATTTGAATCTTTCTAAAAATAGTAATAAGGGAAATAAAATAAGACTTAGCTAGAAACTAACTGAGATGGTTGTTGCAGGGTCTAAAATTCACTGAGTAAGATTAGGATAGTATCACAAATTAGGATCTAGCCTTTGTTTTATTATTAGATAGGATCACTGATATAAGACACCTCGAGGTCCAGTGCTATATTCCTCTTCTACCACTATTGTCTAGAAGACTTGAGCTTTCTAGGTTTTGTTTGTTATATCTGTGTGAGCCTACCTATGAAATTTCAATTGTTGGATGTTCGTAGAACTCCTTGTAGAGAAGGTTTAGTCTTCAAACCCTAGACTCCATTGTGCTTTGATAAAATTTTAGGAAGAGATGGGATTAGTGTCTGTAAGATGAATTTAACATGTATTCACACCCCTTATGTGGGCATGCTACCTACATACCAATACTATGATGAGGGATAGAGCCATATGTAGTTCTCCCACTAGATGATCTTTGCGCAATAGTGTGTATAAAGATGCAAAATGCTAAAATGGATATGCTTGAGGTGGATAGGGACTGGTGTAAGGATTTTAATAATCTTATAGTAGTATTAGTTGGCTATATGTAAATAATAGGTAAGATTGTATTAGTGGTTTTGCTTGTATTATTGCTTACATTGTAATAATTACCAACACCTTCTAAATGAACTTTGAATGGGATTTTATAAGGATATGTTATTCATGAGTTAAATGTATTCACCTTAGGCTAACAAAGAGGATAAGAACCAAAATAAACTAACCATTGGAGGTAAAAATATACTTGGACAAAAGTACCAAAAATGGACACCCTAGGGTCTGGTGCTATAGTCCAAGTTGGGTGCTATTATCTTAAAGGAATGAGACCTAGGGGGATGAAATCATCACTATAAATGTTTCCTAGAGGAGTTAGAATCACTGTCTAGAAGGCTATGAATGATTAGGAATTATTGAAAATGTGCTTATGAGGGTCATGAAGCAAGCAAGAGGGATGTTCCTATGGGTTGGGTGTCACAAGTCACACTCAAGTTACCAATTTTTAAATTTAATATGACTACACACACCATGATTTTCACTTATTAAAATCACCATTAAGGAAAACCTTTCTATAGCCAAGCATGACTCAAGCATAAGAATAATTATACATTTCACACTATAATAAAGGTTTTGGGTAAATTTTAGTCAATAATGTGGAGTTTTCAAAGACAAAAGCTTCCCCAACATTATAGGTAACAAGTATTCAAGATAAACCAAGAATCATATTACAATTGTTACTTGATAACAACTTGATTGCATTACTAACTACTAAACATTGAGAAATGGGATGTATATCACATCAAAAAGAGAAATTATAATAGTGACCTAGTTTGTAACTTGGAAAATATATCTCTTAGGTTTTTCCTTCAGTAATTTAGACCTATGTATGTTTTTTCCATATAATTAATATAAAAATAGGATAAATTAAGGAATATTTTCTTTATTGAGTGCTTGATTTAATGCTTTTGATAAGTTAGTTACCTTGTTTGTGTTAGGTATTGTAGGTTAGGAATGAATTTATATCAATCCCTTTGGATAAGTAACTTGTAGTAAATAACTTAAGGTGAACATTAGGATACATTTCATTTGTAAATTGGATGACTTTAGGGCATTAAACACTTGTATCAGAGTAGAACACCTATATCTATGTAGGTATCTATCTAGGATGTTAGTGTCTAGGGAGTAAGAAAGTAGGTATAGACTAAGAACTTGTAGAGGTGGAATATAAGTAAGTTTTAAGTATTATGGGTAATATATTAGGTCTAGGTCATCAACATAAGACTAGTTATACTAAGATATAGGCCAAGGGGCACAAGATTAAGTAGATGAATGACTTCAAAAATTAGGAAAGGCATAAAACTGAGAGGAATATCCAAGGCCTATGTTTTTCAAGTATACAAGATTGAGGTGTTATATAATCCATAAATGTCATCTGCAATTACAACCGCCTTAATCTAATAATGAATTTACTATTTTGAAGTAAATAAATGCGTGCCTGGGTATGTATATAACACATTGCCTTTGCTTGAGTCTAAATTGAGTGCTTTTTAAGTGACTGGCCTGCAACCAAGAACATGTTACAATAAAACATTAGTGCATATAATCTCAAATTAAAAGTATTGAAAATATTTAAATTGAAAGAATAATGTTTATTAGTACACCTATGTATCAATGTAATTACCTTGCCTATTGGCAAGTTGATTTGAAATATATATATCATTATAAAGATATGAAACTAATATTAGGATAAATATTTAAATTACATATATCTAAGGATTTAGAGAGAGAGATATTGGAAGGCACATCCCCAACCTTTATAAAGAGGTGAGTTCCCACCTAATAGTTGAGATTAACTCAATTGTGTAACCCAATAACCTTGTGAGCATGAGTTAAAAAATTCAACTCATACTATCAAATAGGTAAGGATGAATGATAAAATCAATTCCAACTTAAAAACTTGGCTAGATTGAGTGATTTAATCACCTCAATGATAACAAAATTGAACCAACTTCTACAATAGATTAGCTCAATACATTCCATAAAAGTACATCCTAGTGGGTGATGAAAATACCTAAGAGTGCTTTAAAATATAAAATAAATTTTTATTTTTAAATATTAGGTGCATGTTGTATACATCCAATTCTCACCACTATCATGTTGAAATTTCATGTCTAAATGACTTCTTGCAATACTACACAAACTAGACCAAATGCTATTAGAATAATTTAATTCATCTACATACATCACACACAATTTTTGATTTGTTTAAATATATCCTTAATTATTATATTACCAAGTACACAATATTCATCTTCCTCCAATTCATCTCAGTCAAGTTGTGACCTAGAAAATTAGTGTTTTTGACCAATAGTGCAAGATAATTTATGAAATTATAAAAATTATAAAATGGTTAATCAAAATCACTTAGTTAAGAAAATACAATAAAATGATAAAGTAAAAAACCATGGAAAATTAATTAATATATAATTTTTTAAATTCATAAATTCAACAAAATATTTGAAATGATATCATTGGTCATAAAATTCATGAATCTAAAATATCAACATAAATGCAACAAATATCTGAATTTGGAAAGCCATGCCTATTAATTGGAACATTAATTCAAAAATTTAATTCCTTTGGTGTAATTAAATTAGTTATATTATTATTATCAATAATATCATTATATATTACACAATTAAGAATTGAATAATCAAATCCACAACAACAATTGGTGAAAGAGCAGAATACTTGAATATTATGATGGAGCCACTTCAAGGGGAAACTTCCAAAATAATTTAATAAGAACATAATTTATAATATTATGATAAAATAATAACTAATACATCCTATATATACTCTAATTATCCATGGTTAATCCATAGGTTGGCCATACTAAGAACATTGATAAATGTAATAAGATGATATGGCGGTATGTTAGCCACAAGTCAGCCACACATATCCCTATATGCACTATGGGTTAAGGACATAACATGCCCTGACCATTTATATTAATGGTTTCCTCAACATTAAATCAATCTAAAATGCTTTTTTAAGAATGTTTCAACCTCCCATGTTTCAAATTCATAATCTCGATTCTTCTATTTGATCAAATACTCCTTAATTGCTCTAGTCAGAAGTTGCATAGTGCATGTGTGAAGGACATCTTCAAGATTTAAAATGAATAAAACTTATTCATCCAATTATGGTAACTTATTTTGAGTTTAAAATATATGTATATTTACATTATTTAGATAATATACATGGAAAACTATATATATGCAAGTGGATGGGGCAATTCTAGTTTATAAGCCACACTACCAATTTTATGCAAGATCTGATAAGGGTCATAATACTTAGGTTGCAACTTGTTATCATTTTTATTTTGATTTAAGTATATATATTTATATGGATATAAATTCACAAATACCCAATTATCTATGTCAAAATGTTACTCACTATGGTTTTGATATGCTTGCTTCTTTATTCTACTTTGTGTCATTGCTAAATTATCTCGTAAACTAACTAGTACCTCTTGTTGATGGTGAATGTGTTACTCAACAATTCAAACCTTGGGATGCACCATCAAGGAAGAAGTGATGGATTTTGGTGATAACCATACAATGAAAAAAAGGGAGATATTTTAGAATAAGTGTTATACCACCATTTGACAATTGGTAACTAATGAACCCTTTTATCCTATTTGTTGGAACTAAAACAACGAAGATACCCTTTTAGACATTTATTAACTACCTCTATTTTTTCATCTGATATAAGATAATAGGATGAGCTATGAGATAATTGGGTACCTAAATATGCAGATAATTTAGTCTAAAAATTACTAGTAAATATGGTATCTCGGTTACTTATAATGATATTTGGAACACCATGCATTTTTTGAACTATATTGATAAAAATAGAAGATATTATATTGGAAAAAAATGGTTATGATAGGGAATAAAAATTATCATATTTGGTGAGTTGATATACAAATACAATGATAAAATTTTTAACCTTAGACCATGGTAATCCAATAATGAAACCTCCTCCCAATGTTGGCTACAGATGGATAAAGGCTCCAAAAGAACTGGAGTCTTAATGGATTCACCTTTGTTTTTTACATACTATGCATTCAACCACATATTTCTAGACATCTCCCTTTATTGCTTCCTAAAATAAATCTTTCTTTATTGTATGATATGTTTTCAAAAATCCTGAGTGACCTCCCAGTTGAGATGCTTGATGTTTCTAAAGGATTTCATGTTTGAAGAGATAATGCTTACAAGGGTTTAATATGTCTTTATATCATAATGTGTTTCCCTTCCATGTAAAATTTTCAGATCCCCCATAGCCCTATTGAATATTTTGAATCAAATCATGGGTAGAATTATCATTCACCCATTCTGATCCTTCTTCCTCTAGTCAATATGCATACCAAATGGTCATTGCACATAACAATGGCTTAATTGATTCATCCCTCTAGGATAATGCATCTTCCACCACATTTGATTTTCCTTTCTTATAAAATATTTCAAAATCATTTCCTAACATTTTAGTAACCCATTTTTGTTTTTTTTTAAATGATAATCTTGTTCATAAAAATATTTGAGGCTATCAAACATCAGTCTTTACCTGAAAGTGATAACCCATCAGATAAGATCTTCAATATTTGACTGTATGTAGAATAACAATTATATCTTTCTCATATATTGGCTTGAGCCTATTTTCACCTCAATTGGCAACTTTAAAATTCTAGCAGTCTACCTTATTGCATGATTATAGCTCTCATGCCAAATCTCTATGCATGACACTCCACAATAAATGTTTTGAAAAACATAGAGTATCCAAAACTAGAGTTGTCAAAATAGACATTTTCAATTATTCAAACACTTTGGTCATTAAATCAATCCTCTATAAGGATTCTTTATTAAAAAAAAAGGTGAGTGTGTATATAATACTACCATAATTTTTGACAAATCTATGATGGTAACTAGTTAACCCCATAAATCCTTAGAGGTTCTTGAGAATTGGGAACCTACCACTCCATCATCGCTTGGATTTTTTAGGATCAAATTTCAATCCTTCATGTGAAACAATATGACGCAACTACTCGATATATTAGACACCAAAAGTAAATTTGGAAAGTTTGGCATAAATTTGATGTTGTTCTAGAACTAAAAATAGTTGTTGCACATGCTCTAAATGGTCTTCCCAATTTTTGTTGTAGATGAGTATATCATCAAAAAACACCAATACAAACTTTTTCAAAAAAGGAATAGAAAAATAGTATTCATAAAATTATGAAATGTATATAGTGCATTTATGATCCTAAAAAACATTACCATAAATTCATAATGGCCTTCATGAGTTCTAAAAGTTATTTTAGGTATGTCCTCATTATGGACTCACATCTGATGATACTCAGAGAAAAGTTCTAACTTGGTAAAAAAATAGCACCATGTAATTCATATATCAAATCATCAACTACTAGAATAGGAAACTTATCTTTGATGTTGTATATGTTGAGTTCTCTATAGTCTAGGCACATCCTCCAAGTGTTATCCTTATTCCACACCATGACCGTAGGGGAGGAATATTTGATATAACTATGTTTAATGACTCATACCTCCAAAATCTAATGTACCATCTTTTCAATTTCACTCTTTTGAGTATATGGACACTTGTAAGTTCTAATGTTGGGTGGTGTACTTCCTAGAATGATCTTGATGGCATGATCATGTGTACGGTTTGAAGGAAGTCATTTGGAATATCACCAAAAATAATAGAATGGTCATCTAACATCTTTTGTAAATTAGGATGTGTAAACTCTTTAGTTGGTTAAACCACTAGGAAAATAAGCATGCCAAAAATCTTTCAACATATTTTCTAATAATATTTTTCATTTGATGAGAACTAAGCAATTATGGATATTTAACCCATAATCCATGTAGTTCAAAGGTCTTACCTTATGAATGGTAAATCATAAATAGTTCCTATAAATTCATCTCAATAGTGCCCAAAGTGGTGAGTCATTTCACTCTCAAAACAATGTTAGTTCCTCCGATGGGAATAAAAAACATAGGGGAATATAAAAAATAATCTCCCATAGTAAGATTAATGCTATGAAATCTTTTATAACATTGGATGATACCACCATCTACAATCATGACCTAAAATTCTAGATTTGGGTAAATTAAATAGTTCAAATGAGTATCCAGCTTACTATTGATGAAGTTATGTTTACTTTGAGAGTTAATTAACATAGCCATCTTTTGTTTCTTTAGGAAACCTACCACATTAATATTCTAAGTAGTACTAATACCTAAAAGTGAATGATAGGTAATAGTAGGTTGAGAATATTCAGATTCATCCTTGGGTTCTTCCAAAATTTCCCCTAAATCCTCATCATCTTCTTCCTCCTCATTGGAACCTTCAATGTAAAAAAACTTCTTTTCATCACATTGATGTCCTTTGATCCATTTTCTATTGTATCCAAAACACAAACCTTTTGCGTGCTTTTCATTAATTTTTTGAGGTATTAATTTGATAGGCTATAAAAATGATGGTGTTGGGAAGGTGTGTTCACAAACATTAGTGAAAGATATTCATTTTCTCAACTCTTTTTTCTTTGCCAAGCATGCCCTTGATATGGCTTAAGTTACATTATTGGGATGAAACATACAAACCTCCAATTGGTTTTTATCTTTGAGTCCACCCAAACATAGGTCAATCATATTTTCCTTAGTGATGTCTACCATGCATAAGGAGAGATTCTGAAATTGATGAATGCAATATTTCATAGTATTAGTTTGGCATAACTTGTCTAGTTAGCTAAAGTATTTTCTAGACACATTGTTATGATAGTGGAGTTGTAACTCATAAAATATTGATTATGAAACTGGGACACCCTTATTTTTATTTTGAGTGCACAACCAATTATACCAAATGAAGTACATAGGTTTTAGATACAAAGAGGACATGACCACCTTTTATGAATAGATAGTCTAATGTAGATCAAATATATTTTTAATTCAATTAATCCATGTGAGTGGACCATTACCATCAAACTTACATATGTCCACTTTTACTAACAATAACTTTGTACTAGGGTTGGCATTGTGATTGTTTAGATGAGGAAAACCAAACTAGATTCATGAAGGTTAATTTATAATTATTGAGCTAAAATGTTTTCTAATTTCCCAATGATTTTATTTAATTGATCCCACAAGCCATTTAGGTCCTTTCCTAACCCCATGAAGTCCCCTTTAATTTCATTAAGATCATACTTTTGTACCATGCCCTATAACTCTGACTTAAAATTTGTTGAATAACTCTAAAATACTCAGATTAGAAGTTTTTGACTCCATGTCATCCTTTTGAATATTTTTAGGTATTTATTTCCATTTACTACATCCATGAGTGTTAGTCTCAACCATGCACAAAGCCTAAAAGTGTTAGAACCCTAAAAAATGTATCAACATATGATACCATTTCAATCACCTCATCAAGACAAATATAAGGACTACTAATGTGTACAAGGGTGAAAATTTTCAGCTTGAAAAAGTGTACCAGTAGAATATACTGTAGTGATCTTCTCTTAGATATAAACTTAATGATTTATAATCTATAGAAGGTAAAAAATTTCAAAATTATTTTTACTACTATTTTTTTATTTTTTGTAAAAAAAACTCATAATCAAAATTTTGGTGATGAAAATATCAATTCATCCCAGATTACAAGTTATTTTCTTTGATCTACAAGTGCTTAGGATGTTAGAACTAAGAAATTATGCCACAAACTATTAGATTATCTTATTACTCATACTTACTATAAATCCACCTCCATAACAAGTGTTAGAAATCCCAACATAGATTACTTATTATAATTTATAACAATAATACCTTATTATGAACCAACATCAAGTTCCTAAAAACCAAAAACTAATTCCTCTAAACTAATAATACATTCCCTAAAATTATCAACATCATATCCCTTACCTTTTTGAATAAAAGTTTCTTCTAAACCAATAGTGCATCACCTATTCTAATCCAAATCTAAACCAACAACAAATCCCTTACCAAATCCAAAATGTAGGTTATATGGTGAATATCCCTACAAAACTACGTAAAGAGGAGCCATTCCTTCTTATGCTACTACCAATCAAGGCCAATAAACATATAAAAATACCTTCCCTTTGACACAAAATTTTCCCAACATCTAAGAGTTGAATACAATGAAGGAAATTATCTCCAAACTTCAATCAAGTAACCAAGAACCCAAGAAGTAGAAATTTGATGAAATTTTCCCTTATCCTTTTGACCTCATCTTTCTCCAAGTACCTTTTCCCCTCATTTCAAATTTCCAAAGTTTGATAAATACAAAGGGAAAGGTGACCCAAGATAACATTTGTAGGCATTCTTTATCATGTGCCAAAAAGTATCTTATAGTATTATATAATTGTTTCACTTATTTCCATGTAGATTGGGTGGAAAAGATTTGGAATTTATTCTCAAACTACAAAAATATTTGATAACCACTTTCAATTATTTATTGGAAATTTTTGTCAACCACAAATCCTACAACATAGAACATGAGCTAATAGTGGTATATTTTTGCAATGCCAAGCAGGGAGGAGGAGAAAACTTCTCAGCATATTTAAAAAGGTGGAGAGCCCTAGATAGTCATTTTTTACATAATTTTTTAGATAAATATTTAATAGGCATTTTCACATAAAACCTAAATGTTAAAGTTACACACAATTTGAGTCATCATTGTGCAAACACATTTGAATAAATAATTGACAAAGGAGTGAAAATTAAAAAATCATTAATAGACATAGGACTTGTAAAGATATACTCTTAATCCCAAGTGTCACACTTTCAATTATTTATTGAAAATTTTGTCAACCACTTCTCCTACAACATAGAACATGAGCTAACAATGGTAGATTTTTGCAATGCCAAGCAAAGAGGAGGAGAAAACTTCTCAGCATATTAAAAAAGGTGGAGAGCCCTAGATAGTCATTTTTTACATAATTTTTTAGATAAATATTTAATAGGCATTTTCACATAAAACCTAAATGTTAAAGTTACACACAATTTGAGTCATCATTGTGCAAACACATTTGAAGAAATAATTGACAAAGGAGTGAAAATTAAAAAATCATTAATAGACATAGGACTTGTAAAGATATACTCTTAATCCCAAGTGTCAAACCAAAACCATGTGCTAAACCAAAATCAAGTGCCAATTTAAGCCAATACAACTAAAAAGGTGAATACCTTCATCAAAAATAAAATCATGGTTGAAAATGAGGTCACAGAGGTGTGATATGTACAAATAATACAACCATATCTTTACCAAAATACACCACCTAACCCTCCACTCACATTATAAAGAGCTACCCTATAATGAGGATGATACTAAGATTGAGTTCTTAATAACCTTAGGGATCCCATTGAGGTTGTGTTGTAAAAATTAGTAGTAGCTAATATGATTTTTTAGCTTAATCCATAACCCTTTCTATAAGGTCAACCTAAGTCAACATGGTAATGATATAACTACCATCACATGGTCAACCATGCCATTTATAGATGCATGCAATTGAGGCATATAATTGAAGATTTACTTTAAAATTGGTAAATTGAGTTGGATAAAAGAACACCTAACACCAATTATGGATTTATATAAAAATCACTTTCCTAAGCACAATAAGTAGTAGTAAACAACAATCAAAATCAAGGGAAAGGCCACAATAAAAACCAAGGACATGGTCATAACCAGTAGTAAAGACAAGGCCAAAATTAGAACTAAGATAATTATAATCAAGATCATGACACCTATATTATAGGTAAAATCACTGATAAGGGGGGTGAATTAGTGATGCAAAAAATTCAAATCCAATTCCAAAACGTCAAACTCTCAAGCACTTTATCATAAACATTCATGAAGCATATGAACCATTCATAAAGAAATATATGTAAGATCAATGGCATATAAGACATGAATTATTTGGGAACACCTCATGGGGGATAAAACCCACTCAATCCTATAAAAACATGGACTATAGTCCTATAAGAGATCACAAACATGAGACCTTTAGTGAAGCACCCACTTCACAAGGAGCACCCACCCCTAAGCATGAACAAGAACCAACTTGTATTAGATGTTGAGCACCCACACAACACCTATGCTATCAAAAATTCCATAACTCTAATTTTATTTAAATATTGTGGACAAATAATGTATAACACCTCTCTTCAATCCTTCACTCTCTCTCAATCATTTACACACAAGCAATGCATCTAAAACACCCTTTTGGATCATTCTATATCTCTTTGCTCATATTCAATCTTCAACCCTAAAAGAACACTATTATAACATTAAAAATATGACCTATATATCATGTACATAATCCTCAACCTTGTATTCTCTTTATTCCATCCACAAATCACATTCACACTCCTCTATACTTCACATATCAAGAAACCATCACCTTTGATTTTGCTCTTTATAGAGCCTTCATAAACAACACCTCCTTGGTTAGCCATTAGACATGCCTTAACCATTAAGGATTATATTACACTTTTAAAATGATCAGCAACATCCACATAGGTTTTTCACATATTTTATATATCACCCTTAATCATTAACACCTTTCAATTAGGCCTAAGAAGCCCTTTTAAGTCCAAGGAGACTTGTTCACCCTTTTAGCACTTCATCAAGCAAAAATAGGAACACAAGACCACTTCATATCATATATGTCCATGTCACATGACCCCTAATACATCATAAAATTATTAAATTCATCCCTACACACTTATTCATATGCAAAATGTATCAACCACTTTTATTATACATGAAATCACCATGAACGAACCAAAAGTCAATTTGTAGGCAATTATTCATACTAAAGATGGATTAGTCAAGCCATCAAAATCCATACAGATGATCCTCATGGAGTCTATAACACTCTTAAATATATAATTCATCATTAAACATCTAAACTCTACCAATAAAAACTCAAACATCCTTCCTTGGTCATTTTCATAAGAAGGTCAAACCCTTAGTCAACTTTGGACCATAATAAATGCAAGTGTAGGACTAGTCAAACATCCAAATCATTTTTGTGGATTTATCTTGAAATTATCTACAAATTTTATTTTTATACCACCATTAAATTATTCCAACATCAAAAGTTTTATTTAAAACAATGAGGACTATTTTTCCTTTGTAAATTCAAATATTTGAATTCCAATGGTCTTTTTTAATGCAAATTTGGCTAAGTATGGAAAATAGAGAAATAAGCTTGGGAGACCAAATTTTAACATAAATTTTAATAGACCTCATTTAAAGAACATAAATTTTAAAAACATTATTTAGGCACAAAAATCAACAAATCCATGTGATTATTTTCTTCTAACACCTTCACACGTGCAAATTTTGATTTCATTAATCTACTCACTTACCCTGATTTGCCAAAAGACCAACTAGACCTAGATGACCTCAAAGATGAACCAAATGGAAACCTTGCACTTAAAAAATAAATACAAGAACTATTGACACCCATTATGGCCTATGAAACATGATCACATCATCAAAAACATCCATCAACCTGCCTATCCAACCAAACACTAAAGGTCCATGCATGACTACTAAAGCACACTTTATCATTGACTAGTTAGCAACCTTGACATCTCATGAACACTTTTTGGCACCTCATGGAGATTAGTGGAAACATTGGAGACATAATTTAAAACACATAAACAATATCCCCCTTTATCATTAAGGTTAACATTTTGTAAATGTTTTTAAAGACAATAATCAAAACCATGTGCATACTCTTTCTCCTTTTACAAACACTTTTTCCCCCTTTGAGACAATGACAAAGTGGGACTACTTGCTGATATTTATGACCTATAAATGTTTTCAAATAAAAAATCAAGAAGATATTTATTTTGAGATATGATATGATACTCCCCTATCACTGTGCATGCCATTCCTTATCATTACTACCTCAAGCCTACTTATTGACAACACACCATCTTGACCATGCCCTAATAATTTAAAAATAAATGAATAATATCAATAAAATATGAGTGATATAACCTTATTAACATTGAAATGGAATCTCCCTAATTCACCTTGTCTTATTCACCCCTTGATCACCTTAAGACCATCTCCAACCATGATGAAACTTCATAGTTATCTTCAAATTTTCTCTCACAAGTCAACTCCATGATCACCGACAAATGTTCTAGCCATACTAAAAACATGAAATATGTTTAAAATAGACTAAAAAATCATATGATAACAATCATACCTTATTATTTTGGATAAAAAGACCAAAAATTCCATTTGAGTTACCTAGCCTTGTCTAGAGGCCTAGTATCCCTACCTGAACCTTGCAGAGACCATAACTTTTTATTTATGCATCCTCATGACTTTAAATTTAACATTTGGAGTAAAATAATATTCCCCCTCATTAATATAAAGAATTATCATCCAAATCTTCCTCTCCACCATATCTCCTTCACAAATTGACCCTCTATTTGGATAAAATCTCATCCATAGAATAAACTACACACTTAAAAATGACTATAAAGAAATTTTTAAGGACCCATTTTTCCATTTCAAATTATTTGGCATAATTAAACCTCAAATCCTTTGGTAAGGTTAATAGCCTATGTGGTGCAAAAACTAGGGCATAAAAAAAAAATCTAGATAACTTACCACTTTCTAGTCAACACCAGCTCTTGAAACTTCTTACACACCTTAAGGTCACTAGTACACACTAATAGATCAAATATTAAGGTCAGAATCATTTGGAAAATCATAAAATCATGAAATGGTTTTTGACCTTCTAGCCCCTATGCACAAACTATCATACTTGAGAGCCTTCAAAAATATTCAATTTGCCTTAAAAAAGACCTTCAAACCATGAAACCATTTGGAGAACACCTGAATGAGGTAAAAACACCTTCTTATTTTGAAAATTCACATTGAACACTCACCAATATTCATTTGACACTTGGAACCAGTCATTTTATGTTTGTAGACCTTGTGTACATATCAGTTACTATGCCAAAACACCTTAGCATGATTATGGAAACCTTTTGACATCTCCTCAACTCCTTTATCATATGGAAACACAAATTCCAACTCTTCTCTACCCTTGGTTAGCTTCAAAGACCCAAAAAGCACCAATTTTACAAGATGAGCTCACACTAGGTAGTGAATACTAAGAAAAATGGTCAAACTAAACAAATGGTCATTAAATCTACATGTGACCAATATAATGCATGAAATCCCATGGAATACACTTATAAACATCGTCTATGTACTCCAAAATAAACTTACCTTCATACTTCATGATTTGGCCTTCTAAACTGAGCATCAAAATTTGACTAGATTTTGATTTTAGGACCAATGTCCCTGAATGGGTCTCTTGAAGCTTTCCATCATCAATCTCTAGAGCAAGCTCATGAAATTGTTTCTCCCCCTTAACTAATGACCTTATAATTATTTATAGACAAGTTTATGACTCCCAAGATTTGTATTAGATATTCAAATGTTGCCTTTATTAATGGTTTAGTCATAATATCTACAAGTTGTTCTTTTATAGGCACATACTCCAATTTAACAATTTAATTACTCACTTATTCTCTTAATAAATGATATATAATAATAATTTTCTTAGTTTTTTGAGTGAATAATAAGATTATTAGAGGTACAAATTTCACTAGTATTATCACAATAGATAGGATAAGGTCCATTTTGTCTAACCTTATAGTCTTCTAAGGTTTGTTCATCCACATTACCTGAGTACAATAGGAAGCAAAAACTATATACTCAGATTTTCTAATTTATAAATATACAAAGGTTTACTTCTTGATTATTGAAGACACCAAGCATTCACCTATGAATAAAACACCACTATTGGTACTCCTCCTATCATCTATACATCTTACCCAATCTGCATCAGTGTATGTCCTTAGAGTGAATTATTTACTCATGGGGTGCCATAAACCATACTCTATGGTGCTCTTGAGATACATCAAGATCCTTTTGACTAATTTCAAGTGAGATTCTCTAGTATCATCTTGAAACCTCCCTACAAGGCCTATTACTTGCGTGATATCAAGCCTAGAAGTAATAAAGTATAAAATACTTCCAATCATGGATCTATACAAAGTTTGATCAACCTTTTGTGAGTCATCTTGTTTACTTAAATTGCATCCTATGATCATTGGAGTACTCATTAGCTTACAATCCAATATTTAAAATTTACTTAGCATATCTTTGATGTATTTTGCCTATGAAATGAATATCCCTACATTAGGTTGGTTAATTTGCAATCCTAAGAAGAAATAAAGTTCTCCCAACATTGACATTTTAAACTTAGCCTTCATATCATCTGCAAACTCTCTACTCATGTTGTCATTATTAGGTCTAAAAACTATGTCATCAACATAGACTACCACTAGTAATTGATGAGTGTCATCTATCTTAATGTACATATTACTATTAACTACCCCCTTTTTATAGCCTTGGATCAATAGATACTTGTATAATCTATCATACCAAGCTCTAGGAGCTTGTTTAAGACCATATAAATCCTTCTTTAGTTTGCAAACATAGTCTTGATTATTTGTCATGGAAAAACCTTTAGGTAGCTCAATATAGATTTTTTCATCTAAGTTGATATTCAAAAATGAATATTTCACATCCATTTGGTAAACTTTGAAACCTTTGAATCTTGCATATGATAAGAAGAGTCTAATTACTTTCATTCTTTCCACAGGAGCCAATGTCTCATCAAAATTTATCCCTTCAACTTGAACATATCCTTTAAACACCAATATAGCCTTATTTATTATGACTTATCCTTTCTCATTCATCTTGTTTTTGAATACCCACTTAGTTCCTATCACATTTTTATCTTTTGGTATAGGTACCAAATCTCATGTTTCATTATTTACTATTTGATCAAGTTCCTAATCCATTGCACATGTCCAATTTTCATCTTTGCTAGCTTACAAGAATGTTTTAGGTTCAACCTTGGATAATAGAGTTGTGTCTTGTTGATTTAAATTGATCAACATTCTCCTTCTAGTCTACAAACTAGGATTCACATCTCTAATAACCTAGGAAATTGAATGATCCTTCTATATTCTCCTAGAAGGATATTTAGTGTCATGTTTTACCTCTTCCTCTTCATCATATGATTGATCAAGTATGCCTTTATTATTATAAATAGGATTCTTAGTAGTGTCACTTATCTACAAGTTAGGATTCTTAATTTCACCTATCTCTTCAACTCTTACATTAGAGTTTTCAATAACTTTATGGAGTCTCTTATTGAAACATCTATAATCAAAACTTATGGAAGAATAACCCAAGAAGGTGCCCTCATTAGACCTTGAGTTATATTCACTAGGATTTTCTTCATCCCTCTTGATAAAACACTTGTTCCAAAACACTCTAAATTGTTTAACATTAGCTTCCCTATTCTTTCATAGCTCATATTGAGTCTTATCACCATTTACTCTAACTAGAAATTTATTTAAGATGTAAAATAATGTATTATCAACCTCTTCCCAAAAACCATCTGATATTTTGAAATCATGAAGCATGGTTCTAGTCATCTCTTGGAAAATTTTGTTTTTCTTCTCAACTACCCCATTTTGTTGGGGTGTCCTAGTAGTAGAATATTGTCTTCTAATCCCTTTTTCATCACAAAAAGTATAAAACTCATAAGACCAAACTTCACCTCCTCTGTTTGATCTCACACAACTGATTTTTGATCCTTTTTCATTTATCAAAAATAGTTTTGAATGCTTTAAACTTTGTAAAAGCTTCTGATTTCTCTTTAAAAAAGTAAATCCAAATCATCCTAGTAAATTAATTAATTAATATCATGAATTAGATGTTACCTTGAATACCTTGAGTTATTGTAGGTCTACATAGGTCAGTGTAGATCAACTCTAATGGTATTGTGGTGGAATTCTCCTTATATTTGTAGCTTATTTTGGTTTGCTTCCCATAAAGGCATGACTTACAAAGAGTATGAAGAATCTTAGTGATTTTAGGCATATGACTCACTAGCCCTTTTGAACTGATCCTCACCAAATTATCAAAGTTCATATGTCTAAGTCTTCTATGACAAAGATATTTATCCTATAATTGATTCATGAAGCACTCCTCTCTATTAGATTTATATAACACATACAAGTTGTTATCTGCCTTGTGAATATTTGTAACTAGTCTACTAGACTTGGCTCTTCTCACTTCACACCCTTTGTCATGAAAATTTAGAACATTTCCTTGTTTTCACATTTGACTAACACTTAGAAGATTTTATTTCAAAAATTTTACATATAGTACATTTTTAGTTCTAGTGTGACCGTTATCCAAACTATGTTATTAGAATTATTGTCACCAAATCTTATTGAACTTGAATTATGCTTCTTGAGAGAGATAAACTTGCTATTTTATCCTATCATATGACTTGAGCATCCATTGTCTATGTACCATTTCTTGTTTTCATTATCTTGAGTATGCAAGGTAGTTTGAACAAACATTGACTCCTCTTTTGGTGAACTATCTAAATTTTGCTTCTTCTTTTCTTCAATCTTGGATTTGTCTTAAACCATTTGATGGAGTCATTGACCTAAATGTATTTTTTCCAATATGTCATGTAGTACTTTGCTATATGTCCCTATTGATTTTAGTTATAACATAAGACCTCATTTATACTCTTTGAAGAGAAAATAGAATCCCTATATTTGTGACCATATTCATTACAAGTGTAACAATATCCATTGAAGACATAACTATAGTTGTTCATGTTAGTCATCATTTATGCTTGACCATCAATAATCCAAGACTTCTCATATTCAAATTCTTTGGTAGAGTTAGAATTATGTTTGTCTTTAGATAAAATCACATATATATGTCATATATTTACCTTCCAAATGATCCATCCTTTGATTCAAGCCTTTATCCATCATATCCTATAAAATTTTTAATGATGTTTCAATTCTACCTATTTGTGTCTTTACACTATCAATGCTTGCATTAATCCATAACATATAGACTAAGTTAGGTCTAAATTTTTACTTCCTTTCTTTTTCTTCAGTCTTTCATTCTCTTCCTCTGGACATTTGATCTCTGATAAGGCACATACTAATTCACCTTGAAGATATATCTCAACCTATTTGTCATCCATTATACCTATGATCACCTTCAAGTGGTTAAACTTGTAAATAAGGTATGGCTCTAATACCAATTATTAGAGGTACAATCACTGAGAGGGTAGGGGTTGAATCAATTATTTAAGTAATTCAAATCAAATTCCAAAACTTTAAACTTTCAAGCACTTAATCATAAACATTCATGAAGCATATAATCCATTCATAAAGAAATCTATGCAAGATCAATGACACATAACACATAAATTATGTGGAAAAACCTCATTGGGGATAAAACACACTCTCAATAATATAAAAATATATACTACAATCCTATAATATATCACAAACAAGAGACCTTTAATGAAGCACCAATTTCACAAGGAGCACCCACCCCTAAGCATGAACAAACACTAACTTATCATAGATGCTGATCACCCACATAAAACCTTTAATATCAAAAAATATAAAACTTTTATTGCCTTTAAATATGATGTATAAATAATGCATATCACCTCTCTTCAATCCTTCACACTCTCTCAAGCCTTCACACACAAGCAATGCATCCAAAACACCCTTTTGGATCACTCTATACTTCTTCATTCATCTTCAATATTTAACCCTACAAGAACACTATTATAAAATCATAAATATGATCTATAGTTAATTTACACAATCATCAACCTAATATTCTATTATTCCATCCACCAAGAACATTCACACTCCTCTATTCTTCGTATATCAACACTAGAAACCATCACCTTTGATTTTGATCTTTACAGAACCTTCATGAACAACACCTCTTTGGTTCACCATTAGACAATACTTAATGCTTAAGAGTTATATTACACTTATAAAAGTATAAAAAACATCCACATATGTCATTCATATTTTTTATAGATCACCCTTAAGCATTAACACTTTTTAGCTAGGCCCAAGAAGTCCTTTTAGGTCCAAGGAGACCTATTCACCCTTTTAGCACTTCACAAAGCAAAAATAGGAACACAATACCTTTTAAAATCATATAGGTCCATGTAAAATGATCCCTAAGACATTATAAAATGATTAAATTCATTCCTACACACCTCTTCATATGTAGAACTTATAAACCATTTGCCTTATACATGAAATCACCGTGAATGAACCAAAAGTCAACTTGTAGGTAATTTTTCATACTAAAGATGGATTGGTCAAGCCACAAAATTACATATACATGATCCTTATGAAATATATAACAATCTCTAATAGATAATTAATATTGAAACATCCTATCCAAACACTATCAATAAAAACTCAAACATCCTTCCTGGGTCATTTGCATAAGAAGGTCAAACCTGCAGTCAACTTTAGACCACAATAAATGTAGGTTTACAACCAATCAAACCTCCAAATTATTTTTATTAGATTTCCCTTAAATTTATCTACCACTTTAATTTTATACCACCATGAAATTTTTCCAACATTGAAATTTATATCCAAAATAATGAGGACTGGTTTTCCTTTATAAATTCAAACATTTGAATTCCAATGATCACTTTTTAATGAAAATTTGGCTAAGTATGGAAAATAGAGAAATGAGCCTGGGAGACTAATTTTTAATTGCCATAATTTTTTATAAATACCATTTCAAAATCTTAAATTTTAAACACATTATCTAGGCATAAACCCATGTGACCATTTTCTTTTGACACCTTCACACATGAAAATTTTGATTTCACACATGCAAATTTTGATGTCATCAATCTCCTTATTTAGCCTAATTTGCCAAAAGACCAACTAGGCCTAGATGACCTCAAGGATGAACAAAATGGAAAAAATTCACTTCCAAAATCAATAAAATCACTCTAGATACCCCATAGGGCCTCTAAAACATGATCAAATCATCAACAACATCCATCAACCTACCTATCTAACCAAACACTGAAGGTCCATGCATGATTACTGAAGCACACTTTGTTATTGACTAACTAGTAACCTTGACACCTCATAAAAATTCTTTGCCACCTCATGGACATTATTAGACACCTGGGAGACATCATTTACACCACCTAAACAACCTAAACTAACCAAATGGGTTATCTAAGTGTGTCATATGATTATGGAAATATCATAGGGTGTGTTAAAAATAACTATGTCATTCCTCATGAACCTTATAACACTCACTAGAGTGTTATAAATTTTATCTTAGGACCACCCCATTTGATTATAGTTAATTCCAACACATGTCATAGGAATTTAATTATGCCTTAACCATCAAAAATTATTATTCTTAGACAGTTGCCTAAGTCCTCTAATTCAGATAATTCTTTCCCAACTCAAATTTACGTAATCATAACTAAATGGGCAAGAGTTACCATCCAATGCCCCTTGCCTTATTATAATACCCATCCCAATCATATGATATACTCTATACCACTAAAATCCAAACCACCTCAACTTTTTAATAAGAAACCATATAATATTAATGAATAACTAAGCAAAACACATATGCATATTTCTATCTTATATCTCTTGTGTACATTTAAAGTTCATAGAACAAAATTAAATGAATTTCTCAAACAATCCAAGGTACCAATGACATTGATCTAGCCTAGTTCTAATCACTTTGGGTCATTTATCCCTAGGTCAATAACTCACATTTGATCAAAGTGATATGTCATCCATTGGTCCCCTCCATAATAATCCTTTGTACATCAAAGCCATCATTGTTCACCACAAAGTCAATTAGGTTATCTTAAATAATGTTTAAAGTTTAAAAATAGTTCCATTAAATTTGGTTCTAACTTTGGGATACATAGTAGTGGATGTCCAGTTAAATATTATTACAATCAAAACTTTTTACACTGTAGAGAAAGAATCTTTGAGCACCATTTGTTTGCCTATCATTTTTGGGTCTATCACCCATGACACCCTTTTCCACATTATTGACATAGAGATAACCTATAATATAATTCTTAGTCATCCTTGGATCAATGAAGTATGATCATTCCCTTCCACCTTACACTAATGCATTAAATTACATCATTGAAGTTTAGAGGTCGTTATTCCTAGTGATTTATAGCCATACTTGTATTGTAAAAAAATAGAGGTTGAATATGGGAAATACAATTATTATCATTTTAATGAGTATGTAGGCAATAATAATAATGTAAAAGTTCTTGAATATGTAAATTCTAATTACATTAACCCTAGTGACTTCATGTCCACATCCTCTAATCAACCTCTCAAATAAATTTTTGCTTATTTTAATATTGAAAAGGCTGACATGGCCACATATCACATTCAAGATGATTTCCATTTTGGAAAATTACCAAAATCCCCTAAATATTATGGAAGGATATAACCTATTCCTATCAAGCTTAACATGATCTATAAAAATAAGTCCACATCTACTCTATAGTATCCACTTGTGTTTGTAAAAGACACATTACCAAATCAATATCAACCCACTAGTTTTGAACGAGATTGGCTATATGGTGATGACTTTTATACTTATTATAAAAACATTAAGTACACCATTCCTAATAGTATTATGGATAATTAGGACTATAAGGGAAAAGGTCTGGGGGTAAAAGCATAAGGAATTCTTGAACTTGTACCTATAAAAACACATGTACAAAATTAAGGTCTTGGATTCACACTACTTTGGGGTGGCCCCATAGATTTTAAGAGTGATACTACCTCATTGAATGATTAAGAGACTCATGGTAGTGACACAACATTCCATTATAGTTCTTATTATGAGCTATCTAATACTAATTTATTTAATACCAATTCCATTCTTACCATTATAGCTCATTACCCTCTTTTCATAAACCATCCTAGGGACCAAAAATATTTGATTATACCATTGGATGAATTCTAGGATGAAGAGTTCATCATTAAATTCATGGGCTTAAGAGATGGATTTCCAATATTTGATCATAAACAAGGCTTTGATTTTGCATTAAACCATGTCACCTATTTTGGAGAGAAAATAAACTTCCTTGGTCATAAACAAAGTAAGACATAAATACATTATGATGAAAACCTCTTTCAAGTGTAATTGGATTAGGAAAAAAGTAAAGAGAAAGATAATTTCATAGGTTAAAACCTATTTTAGATGCCTTTAGATGGGGAAGTTTTCTCATCTCCTCAGGAAGCTCAATGTCCTCTAAGTCCAATAATTTTAGTTAGGTCTAACATCAGTGAAGAAGAACAAAAAATCTTTGCATAATTGGTGTAAGAATTTATAGATAAATTCCTCACTTGGCCACTACTATACATGGTTTATTATGATTCTTATTACATATGTGAGCCCTGTGGCTCACAAGAAACTAAAGAATACTATTTTCCATCCTTACCTACTATTATTGAAGATGGTTCCACACTCCTTGTAGAAGACATTTTTGTCACTTTAAGTTTCACCATTTGAGGAGGTGTTTCAAGTATCCTCACTTAATTTACATAATGGGAACTATTTAAGGTTATGTAATGTAGATGCATGGCGATAATTCTCTCATAAATTCATAATCTAGTTAATTAATCTAATGGACCATACTCACATGATGGTTTTATCTCAAGATATCATCTTCAACAAAATCTCTCTCCTTTGGATCTTGGCTTAATAGTTTCCTTGAACATATGTACTTAGTTATTATACTCATTTATCATCTCTTATAATCATTATACCTTTATTGAGTCATTCACAAGCCTAACTCTACCCCATTTCATTCATTCTACTCATGAAATTTCTTTTAATGCTTCATTAGCTTTGTACAGACCATTCCCATAGGACTCAAGGGTCACTTCTTGATATGGGTTTAAAAATCTTAGTATTTTGACATGAGAGGTTCAATTATCCCAATTCCATCTATACCAATCTTCTCTAACCTTTGGAACTCACCTTACCTTCTAATTATACATAAAAACCTTACTTACTCCTCATAAGACTTGAAGCCTTCTTTTTCTCAATTACTCTTTATTTAATAAATATAATATCTATTACCAAGATTCAATCACATTTATTGACTCCATGTATTCCCTTTGAGGTGTATGTAAAATCTCATTACTTGAATCCACTTCTAGCTAGGAGTTCCTTTTGTTAAAGCCTCTCAAACAAGGCCTATTCCAAACCCTTAGTTGTCAAATCCATACGTATCCATATAGTATTAATCATAAACCACTTTTATCAATTCAATAATGTCATATATAGAAATATTACAAAATTCCACCCTTTTATGATGGTTAAATCACACAAAAAATATAAAACCCTAATTCTAGGTTTTTTTCTCCCTTCACAAGCCGAGACCATATAAAATTCAATAATTTGAGTTGTATATGGTTTCAAAGGAAAATAAATAAATTTTGAGGTCTATTTTTCCCTCATAAATCTTTCCCAATGATAGACTTGGGCTTTTTGCAATACTTCCTTGGGATTGAAATTTCTTAGTTTGACTCTAATATCACTATTGAATAATCTAAGTGTGCTATTTATTTTATTTTGTGGTTTAAAATGGATGGCTCTAAGTTATCTCTAACTCATTTTATATTTGTTGTTACTCTTGAGGCTAATTATCCATCCCCTTTGGTTGATGTTACCTTGTATCAACAACTTATTGGTAGTTTTATTTACTTTATACACATTAGACCTGATATTTCATATGCAGTGGGAATGCTCTCCATATTCATGTAAGAAACACATGAGCTACACTAAAAATTAGGTAAGTGGATTATCCACTACATTTAATCTATTCATAGTTTTAGGATTCATTATGGAATAGGAATCGATGTTGAATTGATTGGTTATAGAGATTCCGATTGGGTTGGGAAACATTTAGAATAATAAGTCTACTTTGGGATATATTTTCTCCCTTGATTTAGGTCTGATTAGTTGGTAAAAAAATAATAATAATGTTATTTATTTATCTTTTACTATTTATAATACAAATAAGTAGTTAATATTTTTGTTGAGGATATTTAGCTTCAGGGTATTTTTATTGAGTTTAGAATCCAGTTTTGATGACCAAAAATCATATTCTAAGATAAATAAAGCATAATATAGATCTAAAATAATTAATTCCTCCATAAATAAACCAATAATATTGATATTAACATACATTTCATTTAGGATCTCATCCATTATCATTTCATTGATCTCTATTACATCTAGAAAATGGAGAAAATTATTGATATATTCACCAAATCCTTCACTAAGAGTAAGTATTTTCATCTATAGATTCTTCTTTGGGATTGGGTAGCTAAAAATTATTCCTCCTCTAGGGGATCATATTTGTATACTTAGGTACCTCAATAGGCCTTTGTGTTAGGACCCAATTCTTCAACCCACTTAAGTTATGTATAAGGTGGGGGGGGGTTGGGGGGGTGGGGTGTTAGTGTAGGATTTTCCCCAAGTTATGTGGTTTTACCTACATGGTCTAGTTAGCTTGCTTAGGTGTAATAAAAGGTATTTTTGTATTATAATATAACATGCATAAGGATATTTGTAAATACTTATCTTCCACCTATATAATGTACCTACCTATGTACTTTTTGGCTAATGCTTATTAATGTAATTATATTATTATGAAGACAAGATCATTTATTTAGATTATTATTATAGTTTCATTACTCTATATAATTTTCATTCATGAATTAAATATTATCTAGTTGATCATCAAGTGTGTCCCACTCTAACAATTTATACATTTACATTTTTTTATTTTTCTACATATTCAACATTTTTTTAGTTTTTAGATTTGTACTTTTTTCTCTTATCTATGGGAAGTTTTAGGAAACTATTTTTTGTATAAATATAGAGAAAAACATAAATTTATTGGAAGTATCTATTGAGTATCTGGGTGAATTAGTTTGTTAATAATAAATATTCAATTCTATTCATCATATCATGGAGTATTCATTCTCATAAAAGAACAATTCATAAATAAATAACTACACAAGCATGGCATAAGAGAACACAAAAGATATGTGGGAAACCCTATTAGGGGATAAAAACCACAAAATAATTCACATGGACTATATTTATATAATGTTAAGATCCAAAGTTTAGTGAAGCACCAACTTCACAAGGAGCTCTAACCCCTACTTAGTTAAGCACCCACTTAACTAACCTTTTACAAGCTTTATCTTGCAAGGAGACTCCAACCCCCTAGGTAAATTAGAAAAAAATAAGTCAAATATAATATATAATTACCTTATAACACCTATTTATAACTCAATTATATATGGCACTCTTATTTTTCACTCTTTACCCTTCAATCTTAATCAAACAGACTCTTAGGCCTTCTCACTCAATTAGCCCTTTCCTTGGTAATATTAGGTCAAATGACCTTATTAAACACCTATAAAATATTAATAAAATATTCAAAATAGATATATTATTATATTAAACACCTTCACCTAGTTCCTAAACACCTATCTCATTCACACATTTACTCAATATCTCAACTAGTCAAATTAGGCCTATTAAGCCTTCTTAAGTACTTGACCCTTGTTATCACTCATCTTGGTCAGCCATGAATATTTACATACATGAAATAAATTTTAATATATCAAAAAACATATTTAAAATATGAAAAAAAAAACATTACATAAGTCATTCATAGTCTATAATGACCAAATCCACCATTACCCTAATGGAGACTTATTGCAATTAGGTATGTCTTATCCACACGTTACCTCTCTGACCCTTAAGAAAACTTATTGTATTAAAAAATGGATGTAAAAATTAATAAATTCATCCAAAATACCATTTATGATTTCATATTTAGTCCCCAAATCCATTTGGTCCATTTCACTACTTGGACCCACCAATTAGGTCTCCTCGCCAATAAGCCTTCTCATTGCCAAAAAGTTTGTATTACAAATTTGAACCAAATACACAAATTTGACACATAAAACACATATAAAATAATATTAATAGGATATTAAATACTTAAAAAACTTCCCAAAATTTTTTTTTCTTCACCACATAGGCCAAAAGGCCTCAAGAATGCTTCTGCAAAAGGCTTACTTAGAAACATTTAACACTATCAACACACAATCCAAATCTTTTGACTATTCAAGATTGAACATGGACTTTAAATGAATAAAAATACATTAAAATTATCATATGAGATATTTATAAAATATTAAATATATTTTTATCCTTTAACTTAGAAAAAATGACTCAAGAACATCCTTTTCACACACACACATAAAATTACATGTAGCACAAAAACACAGTCGAGAAACTTAAGTCTTAGAACACATGTGGAAACACTTCTATGATATTTAAATGTTTTTTTTTAATATTTAAAAATTATTATATTATACATGAAAATATATATTTCATGGTTTTATATCAATATTGGACTTTTAGACCAATCTCACTATGTCACTCTACACAGACTTAACTATGTTAGATAGACCAATTTGATGACAAATTTTTGTTTGAGAAGAAGCATAATAAACACTTATACACCAAGGGTATATGATACATAGTTTTTTAATAATTAATCCATGCCTTAGGATCCATCCCTATTCCTCTATAACCAATCTCTAATCTCATTCTCATTCTTGCCTACTTTTCTCACTGTTCTACTCATTAGGTGAGTTTAACAATGGGCTAACTTACATAACTAGTTTAGAAAAAAAATGTCTAAAATCCACTTAGAAAATTTTTTATCATAAAATATGATTAATAAACATCATCCTCCATCCATTTTCATGCTTGGACCTGGTCAACCCTACCTGCTACATCAAAATCCCTAGAAACAAGGGGTTTTATGTAGCTTCTACTCACTATCATCACAAACTAAAACCATTTGAGGAAACCTTGAAGATTATTTTACATGTTCCAAACATAAAACTATGTAAAATAGACAATTATAATCCATAATTGATTATATATTTCTTATAAAGTCATTTTAAGGGTTTTGAGAGGGTTTTGTTCGGTTTTACTTATTAACAATTATTTGTAAAAGATTTCCCTCATATCCAAACCCAATGCCAATGAATTAAATATAGGGACCTTCCAAAACTACCATGAAGTGATTAGGATATCAATAAAAGGTTTCACATGCCAACAAGTATGAGAAACTTATTTTCATGTCTGCAACACCCCATTATGTGCACATAGTCAACCTTACTACCAAATTTATTGCATATTCCTATATGATATAACTTAAAACTTGGTCAATATGATTATAAAAAACCATCACACATATTTAAATGATTTAAATATATCTTGACACCTTGGAAATTTAACTTGACCCCTCATTAGGCAATTATAGGTCACTTTGTACACTAGGCCTTAAAATGCTAGTCACACTTTGACTATGACCATATCTTGAAATTTATTAAACTATCTTAAAAACCACTTACATATGTTATGTGACCTTATTTCATGCTCACATTCTACCTACCTTTCTCACACAAGTCTTACATAGCTCAACTCATCATGCTACTAGGCCTACGTTATTTCACTATGTTCCTTAAATAAGTCTTTATGAACTCAATATCAAGATCAAAAATGACAAAAAATAATGACATCAATGACACTTGTATGAAATTATTGATGAATTAATTCATACCTTATAACATATTCCAAATAATATCTCCCTTTGTCATTAATGGAAATAACTCATTTATGGAACTTGCTCAGAGAGACTTCTCTTACTAGAAAACATCTTCTCAATGCACATCAATATCCCCATTTGACATTAATGACAAAGAACTTACCTTAAATAATACTTAAATATACAAAAATAAAATATCATGTCCAAAAATTCCCCCTTTCATATTACATATCTCTAATAGCTTATTCTTGACAGATTGATATGACTCCCCCTTTGATTTCATAGCTTATGCACCTATTTTCTATTCTTGGAGCTAAAACACCTCCTCATCATCTCCCATTAATCACTTTGTCTTGTTTAGTGACTTTTAGGACTAGGAATCACACCTAATCTCTATCTCATATGTTCAAAATTAGCCTTTGGAAGAGGCTTGGTCAAGATATCTACATTCTAATCCTTGGTAGACAAAAAATCAAACTCAATGCTTTGTTCACTCACCTATTAACTTAATAAATGATAATTTATAGGAATATGTTTGGTCCTTGAATTTAATACAATTTTTTTTTTAAACACTTATGAAACTAGTATTATCACAAAGAATAGGAATAGGTCCATCAAACTCCACCTTATAGTCTCTCAAGGTTTGTCTCATCCATAACACTTGAGTACAACATGAAGTTGCTGAAATGTACTCAACTTAACAAGTAGATAAATTCACTAATGGTTATTTATTGCTTAACCATGAGACTAGACACTCACCTAAGAAGAAGCATCCCCCACTACTTCTTTTTGTGTCATCTAGACTCCCAGCCCAATCTGCATCTCTATAGGTTACTAGATCAAACTTTTTCCTCCTTGGGTAACATAAACCATATTTCAAAGTTCCTTTGAGATAAATAAGTATCCTATTAACTAATTGTAGGTGAATTTACTTATGATCTACTTAGAATCCTCCAAAAATACCTACTACTTGCATAATATCTAGTCTAGATGTAGTAATATACAACAAACTCTTAATCATGGATCTATATTTTATCTCATCAACCCTTGAGGATTCATAATCCTTGATTATCTTGAATATTGTAGCCATTTGTGTAGTTAAAGACTTATAATCTTCCATTTCAAACCTATTTAACATCTCTTTTATGTACTTAACATGTGACATGAACATACCTTTTTTATTTTGACTAATATGAATTCTAGGAAAGGATAATTCTCCAAGCATAGAAATCTCAAATTCTAACTTCATCACCTATGAAAAATTATCGGTCATGTCTTCATTAGTTATACCAAAGATAATATCATACAAATAGACTACCACTATCAACTAATGATCATTTTTAGTTTTGACATACATGTTACTATCTACATCTCCTTTCCTAAATCCTTAGTCTAAAAGGTACTTATAAAGTCTAGCATACCAAACTCTAGGGGCTTGTTTTAAAGCATAAAAGGCCTTCTTCAACATACATACATAATCTTTGTTATCAGTCAATAGGAAACCCTTAGGTTGTTCAATGTATACCTCTTATTTTAAGTTCCCATTTAGGAAGGTTGACTTCACATCCATCTAGTATATCTTGAATCCTTTGAAACTTGCATAGGAAATAATAATTCTAAGGCCTCTAACCTTGCTATAAGATTAAATGTTTATTAAAATTCCACTCTTACCTAAGCATATCCTTTGCACACAATTTTGAATTTGTTTTTATTAGTGTAGGTTTTTGTTTTTCCCTATTTTTTAATTAGGGAAATTATATTTTTGTGCATACATGGAGTTTTCCTACATTTGTGGGATAGGCTAGCTTATGTGGAGATGTGTGTCATAGATGTGTCATAGGTGTCATAAGAATGTCATAAGTAACTCCCTTGTTGAGAGTTACTTCTCTATTCTTAGCACATTGTCACCACCTTTCATGGAGGAGTTACAGTCTATTTTTGGGGTGCCTTGGCCACATTTTGTGGAGGAGTTACTTACGTACTCTCCTATATGTATTCTTCACTTTGGCCATCTCATGTTAATCAAATTTTGGTTTTCTCCATTTTATCTTGTGCAATTTATCTTCTTGTATAATTTCAAATTGCTTTAGCATCTATGTGGTGTGCACTTGCTTCATCTCATGTGATCACGTCTCCATTGCATTCACATTATCTGGATTCTGGCAACAACTCCGATATGGTATCAGAGCCACTCTAGTAATCGTGTGTCTGGTTATGCTATTAGTTTATTTTGAAATTCTTACTTTGCTTCCTTATTAGTTTTTTTTGTTTAACTTCATTGCATTTGAGAGTTTTGGTAGAGTTTTTTTAAAACTCATGCAAATCCATACAGAAACTTGTTCAAAAAATTACTTCTGAGTTAGAATTTGCCAAGACATCTTGTTTAGATTTGTTGTGGCTTCAGCAAGGTAGTGGATTTTTTTTTTTTTTGGTCACTCTATAGGAAAAAGATAGATCTCTACAATCTTGTTCTGCTTCTTGGACATTGAAGGGGCTGACTTTGTTACAAGCTATTGGGTGACATTCTTGTGTGCAGGGAGGAGTAGCACTCCACACAGTCAATTTAGCTGCAACACTCCACGCAGTCAGTCTAGGCACAACACTCCACACAGTCATTCTAGGCACAACACTCCATGCATACTATTCTATAATTCCACACAAACTGGTCAAGCATCCTTCTAAAATGCCATGCAAATTGGTCAAGCATTCTTTTGGTCACAGCCTGAGCTTCTGGTCACAGATCTGAAAGTTACAGCCATGTGGAGGGTGGAGAAAAGATAAAAAAGTACATGGTGACTTGAACTGAGCATTGGCAATTGTTTTTTTTTTGTTTTCTAACTTTAATGACTTTAAAGTGTCATTTAGTACACTGGAAAACAAGTAAGTTGAAAACATTTTTAAAAAGAGCAATTTAGAGTTTTTTTAAACTTGTATCTTCAACCTACGAAGACGAAGGGTGAGGCCTGAGTTGGCAGGAGGCCAATTACCCCTCACAAATAACTCCTTTGGATTCCTCACTTTGTGTTGAATCCAACAAGTGGTTGGAAGGCCACTTTCTCTCTCAAAATAGGCATTTTTTTTAATGTTTTAGTATTTTTTTTGCAAAAACACTAGTTTACAAGAAAATTGAACCTTTAATATCTTGCAAACGGTAGCTCAATTTTGGGTGCCATTTTTTGCAAAAGTGTTTGTAATTCAATTATAAACAGTGTAGGCTTGTTATTTGTTAAAAATGCACTAGTTTATAAAGTGCCAAAAAAAATTGCGTCTCTTGGGACGCATTTTTGGCTGAGTCCGATGTCTTGTTTGCTTTAAATCTTGTACTGATTTCTCTAAGACGCATTCTCAACTGAGTCCAATGTATTTTAAGCATGAACTTGCATATTTTGGGGGGGGATCAACATTTTGGGGGGGTGTGATTAATTTTCACAACTTTCAAATCTTTGCTTTCATTCTCCTTTCTGCATAAATTCACAACTTGAAATCAACACAACTTCACCTAAATTCAACTTAAACCCCTAACACCCTTCAACTATCATGAATGGAAGGTTAAAATGTCAATCATTCTTAGAAGCAAAGGGTTGTATAGGATCACTATGGGTACTGAAGTAGAACCCAACACTGATGCTGAAAAGGTCAAGTGGTACAACCATAGTGATGAAGCCTATGGATTACTGAGCTTGTCCATGTCTCCAAAACTTTTCTTTCATTTAGAAACTACCAATACTCCCAAATACATATGGAACACCTTAGAAATCTTATTTGGGAAGCTTGATGAGATGAGAGGTCATGAGCTCAAAAATGAACTCATAAGTCTAAGTCCTAGCAACTTTGACACCCTACAAGACTTCTTCACTAAGTTTAAGGCCCTTAGATTACAATTGAAAGAATGCAGGATAGAGAAGAAATATGATCAATTCATATTTTCTATTCTCACAAAGTTAGGTCCAAGCTATTTAGTCTTTGTCTCCACTTTCCATGCCACAAAAAGTACCCTTGGCACTACATGGAAAATGCCTTCTTTGGATTCATTCATTGCTGACTTGACTAGGGAGCAAGATGAGCTAATTTAAATGGGCACAATGAAGTCTACTCAACTCTAAGCTTTGATAGGTATAAATGGTAAGGATAAGACTTTAATAAAGGAGAAGAAGAAAAAGAACAAGGACCAAGAAAAGAAGAAAGAAAACAACAATCCTGCCAAAAACAACACTGAGTCTTCCTCTTCCAATGCTAAACCTAAGAAGGAGAAGGTTAAGTGTGCCTATTGTAAAAAGATAGGGCATGATGAACACAAATGCATGAAGAAACAAATAGATTACCTAACTCATCTTCTAGAGAAGAACAACATAGGTGTTCCTGAGTCCATCAAGCAGAATTCATCTACCCAAGATTCTACCAAGGCAAAAGGCAAGGGTAAGGAGAAAGAAAAGGGCAAGGCCCTTATAGCTACTATAGCTTCTACATCATCATGGGTCATTGATTCAGGTGCTTCTCACCACATGGGCTCTTCACTAGTTGATTTTTCATCTTTAGAGCCTTGTAGCATGATTTCAATTAGTTTGGGTGATGACACATCAGTTTCTGTTGTAGGGAGAGGGTCAGTTGAAATGGAAGGAAGAACATTCAATAATGTTCTAAGTGTTCCTTCTCTTTCAACCAATCTCCTATCAGTGTACCAAATCACTCACATTGGTCAAGGCATGAGAGTTGAGTTTTCACCAGATTTAGTGGCTATCAGGGAGTTGCATAGTGATACTACAATGGCAGTGCATAGTGTAGATCACCAAGCAAGGTTATACACCTTCTCACATTTTTCACTAGATTATTCTCCAACAAAATTGTTGACTCATTCAGATGGAGTTAGCAAATTGTGGCATGAGTAGTTTGGCCACCTTAACTACCACTACCTTGAGCAACTTTGCAAACATGACATGGTCATTGGCTTGCCTTGTGTCCAATTCTCAAAAGGACTTTGCGAGGGGTGCTCCCTTAGGAAGCATCCCAAAGAAAAATTTGATAAAGGCAAAGCTTGGAGGGCTTCACAACCTTTGTAGTTAGTCCATAGTGATGTATCGGGACCCTTTCCCAAACCATCTTTCACAAGGGCCAAGTACATCCTCACTTTCATTGATGATTTCTCTAGGTACACTTGGATATATTTTCTCAAACAAAAGTTTGAAGTGTTTGAAAATTTTCTAGACTTCAAGGCTCTTGTTGAGAAACAGAGTGAGAAATCCATCAAGGTTCTTTGAATTGATAATGGAGGGAAGTATTTTAGCAATAGGTTTGAGCAATTTTTCACCACAGAGGGGATTGATTTGCAATGCATAGTCACTTATAGTCCTACATAGGATGGGGTTGCAGAATGCAAAAATAGGTTCTTGAAAGAGATGGGTAGCTATATGATTCACTCCAAATCCTTAGCACCACAGTACTAGGCCAAAGCCATCAATTGTGCTTGCTACATTCAAAACAAGGTTCCTCATAAAGCTTTGAAAGGGATAACACCCTTTGAAGCTTGGCATAAAAGGAAACCTGATGTTGAGCACCTTAGGGTTTTTAGATCCCCAACCATGGCCTGAATTTTGAAGAAGAAATGCAAAGCTATGGAATGTTAGTCCAAGCCTTGCATCTTTGTAGGATATCTGGATGGTATTAAGGGGTATCATCTTCTAGATCCAGTCACTCATGAGTTGTTCATCGAGAGAAGTGTCCATTTTTAGGAGTCTTAGAGACTCAACACTTGAAACTTATTCTCCCTCATCGAATCTACTTCTTCATGATGACTCCTCATCAGATTCAGATCAGCCATAACAAGTTCTTGAGCTAGAGACATCTTCTTCTTCTTCAAGTTTAGATAGTGAGGATAGTGATGTAGAGTCATCCACCTCTAGTCAGTTAGAGGATAAGGAGTTAGCACTTGACTCACCCATTTTTGGGCCACTTTGGGCTAGACAGACACTTGAGAGTGTTGTCACTTAGGCAAGAGATCCTACAGATGATAGACATACTAGGGGGGATTTTCAAAGAGATCCACATGCCTTCTTTACTTCAATTTCAAATCCATAGACTTTTTGAGAGGCATCAGGGGTACCTGAGTGGGATAGTGCTATGGAAGAAGAATATTCTTCCTTAATCAAAAATCACACTTGGGATTTGACTTCACTTCCTAAGGGAAGAAATATGGTTTGATGTAGGTGGATATATCAGACCAAGTTTGTTGTAGATGGGTTGGTTGATAAGTACAAGGTGTGACTAGTCGCCAAGGGTTTGTCATAGGTGGTAGGCATTGACTACTCAGAGACCTTTACACCCATTAAAAATATGACTTCTATTTGACTCACCTTGGCTATTACCACATCACATGGTTGGGATGTGCACCAGATAGATGTGAAGAGTGCCTTTCTTCATGAAGATCTAGAGGAGGAGATCTACATGGAGTAGTTGCCAGGATTTGTTTAGGATTCTTCCTTAGTATGCAGACTTAGAAAATCTATCTATGGCCTCAAAAAATCCCCTTAGGCATGGTATGCCAAGATGGATTCCTTCCTTCTCACAATGGGTTTCACTAGGTGCCATCTAACCCCAATGTCTACTTCTTGCGGTAGGATGATTCACTCCTAATTTTAGTTTTATATGTTGATGACCTTTTGATCACTGAGAGTTCTTCATCAGCTATTGTAGTGGTGAAGGCATCTCTCTAGGATAGATTTGACATGATAGACTTGGGTTTGTTGCATTACTTCCTTAGCATTGAGATTTCACAGTCAGATTTAGGGATTTCTCTTGCACAGCCTAAGTATGCTCTTGACTTATTGGCTCAGTTTCACATGGCTGAATGCAAGCCATCTTTGACTCCCTTTCTATCAGGAGTCAATCTTGAGGCTAATTATTCTTCACCATTGGTTGATGCCACTCGATATCGACAACTTGTTGGTAGTCTCATCTACTTGACTCACACTAGGCCCAACATATCATATACAGTGGGACTTGTCTCCAGATTCATGTAGGAACCACATGAGTTGCATTAGAAAGTAGCTAAGAGGATCTTGCATTACATACAGGGTTCACATAAATATGGGATTCATTACAGATTTGGCATAGAGGTTGACTTGGTTGGATATACAAATTTAGACTAGGCTGGTGATTCACAGACTCTCAAGTCCACTTATGGTTACAGTTTCTCTCTAGGTTCTAGTCTTATCAGTTGGTCTAGCAAAAAGCAGAATGCTATTGCTATATCATCCACAACGGTAGAGTACAGGGGAGCTGTTAATGTAGCTATTGAGGCTATTTGGATTTAAGGGATACTTTTTGAGTTTGGCATTCATATCAGGCAGCCCACCATCATTTATTGTGGCAACCAAAGTACCATTTAGATTTGTAAGAATCCAGTTTAGCACCAGTAGACCAAGCACATAGAGATTCACATGCATTTCATTTGGGAGCTTATTCATAGTCAGGTCATTGACTTGATATTTTGCCATTCTTTGGAGTAGGTTGCAGACATATTCACCAAACCTTTCACTGAGAGTAAGCTCATTCATCTACGAGCTCTTCTTGGGGTGTGGTCCACATCTACAACAGCATCATCTTTTGGGGGGCTTCTAGCCTCTTCTTTTCTTTTATGTCTCTCTTTTGGGGGGGGGAGTTTTTTCCTAGGGTTTTCTCCTTTTCTCTATCTTATGAGAGATTGCATTTGTACATGGTTACCTCATCAGGCCTAATTTCTGGGACCCATTTTATATTTCCACACTACCCACCTAAGTTGCGCTTATGGGGGGGGGTATTAGTGTAGGTTTTTATTTTTCCATATTTTTTAATTAGGGAAATTGTATTTTTGTGCATACATGGAGTTTTCCTACATTTGTGGGATAGGCTAGCTTATGTGGATATGTGTGTCATAGATGTGTCATAGGTGTCATAAGAATGTCATAAGTAACTCCCTTGTTGGGAGTTACTTCTCTATTCTTAGCACCTTGTCACCACCTTTCATGGAGGAGTTATAGTCTATTCTTGGGGTGCCTTGGCCACTTTTTGTGGAGGAGTTACTTACGTACTCTCCTATATGTATTCTTCACTTTGGCCATCTCATGTTAATCAGATTTTGGTTTTTTCCATTTTGTCTTGTGCAATTTATCTTCTTGTATAATTTCAAATTGGTTTAGCATCTATGTGGTGTGCACTTGCTTCATCTTGTGTGATCACGTCTCCATTTCATTCGCATTATCTAGATTCTGGCAACAACTCTGATAGTTTCTAGTGACTCCTCCAATCTCATTCAATTTATTCTTGAAAACCCATTTGTGCCAGTGATATATTTGTCCTTAGGTCTAGGTACTAACTCCCAAGTTTCATTATTTTCAATTTGATTTAGTTCCTCATTAATTGAATCTAACCAAAAATTATCTTCACTTTCTTCTATATAGTTTTTAATTTTATCTTTTGAAAGTAAGGAAAAATAACTCATCATTATTATCCTTGTTTGTATACCTACACTTTTGTTTCCAATGATATGAGATTAAGGATGATCCTTTTGAGTTTTCCTAAAAGGACATTTTGAGTATTTTATTTCCTCACTCTCTTCTTAATCCTCATCTATCTCTATTTTTCCTTCATCATTCTTTGAGTGAGAATATAGATTTTTTGTCTCATCAATTTCATATTTGTGCTCTCTACTATCTTTTTCAACCTTTTTGTTATAACACATGTATGTAACACTTACTGATGAATATCCTAAGAATAAACCTTCATCAGATCTTAAATCAAACTTGCATAGGTCCTCATCATCTCTATTATTATATAATTTACTCCTAAAAATTTGAAATAATCAACACTTGTAGGTCTACCATTCCATAATTCATATGGAGTCTTATCACCATTGATCCTAATTTGACCTATGTTCAAAGTGTAAAATTTAGTTCTCACAGCTTCTCTCCAATAACCATCTGATATCTTGGACTCATTCAACATGGTCCTTTCCATTTCTTAGATTGGTATTTTCTTTACCTTAACAACCCCATTTTTTTGAGATGTTCTAATAGCTGAGAACTATCTTATTATTCCATTAACCTCACAAAACTCATCAAACTCATTTGATCAAAAATCTCCTCCTCTATCAAACCTAAGACACTTGATATTCACATTCATTTGATTTTCAACCAAAGATTTGAATGTTTTAGACTTACCTAGAGTTTGTGACATCTCTTTCAATAATGCTACCCAAGTCATTCTTTTGAAATCATATATAAAAAACATGAAGTAGCTATCTCTTTGAATGATTTGAATCTTTTTAGGTCCACATAGATCAGTATGGATTAGTTCTAAAGGTCTAGTAGTGGAATATTCTATAAACTTGAATTTTCTCCTAGTTTACTTACCATGTTGGCATGCCTTACAAAGAGCATCTATAGGTTTAAATATTTTAGGCATATTCTTCATAGATCCCTTAGAGATAATATTGAATAGATTGTAAAAGTTCATATGACCTAACCTCTTATGCCATAACCAACTCTCATCTACCTTGATCATGAATCATTTCTCTTTTGTGATCTCATTTAGTACATAGAGATTGATTTTAGTTCTCTTGGATTTAGAGATCAATCTTCCTGATTTAGCTTTCCTTATCTCACATAATTTTTCATGAAATGTTAGAATAGGTCCATAAGTTCACATTTTAATCACACTTAGCAATTTATTTTTTAATCCATATGCATATAACATATTTTATGTTCTGGTCTTTCCATTATCTAGGCTCAAATCACCTTTCCCAACTATGTTAGTAGATGTGTTATCCCCAAAAATTATTAAACCAATGGAATTATTATTCAAAGTGATGAATTTGATTTTATCTCCTATCATGTGACTTGAGTAGCCACTATCTATATACCATTTCCAATCTTCATCTTGAGTGTGAAAAGTAGTTTGGGTTTTTATAGAATCTTGTCCTCTATCTTTCTACTTCTTTTCTATAGGTTTTTCCTTTTTAATTCATTTTTTAGTGTCATTACTCCATAGATTATCTACATGAATAGTTTTCTTGATTATCTTACACTCTCTTTCAATATTTTTTCTTTGGTCATAGTTATAAAATATAATTCTACTTCTTAATCTATAGTTGATAACTTTATGTCCAAGATTACCACAAGAGAAATAATAACCAATGAAGGATCTCACATACTATGATATTTTTATCTTGTTTGTTTTTTTATGAATAAAGGATGAAACATTATTGTCTTTGACATCTATTAATAGAGCAAGAACCTTCTTGACTTGTTGATGCTTGACTTAAAATTAGGCAACTTGTGCATAGGTCTTGATTTTATTAGTTTCATCACTTCTTAACTCATCAATGTTTATTATAATATAAAATTTATCAAACTCATTTTTTGTTTATCTAAACCCAATACTTCTCATGTCATGAAAGGATCCTTGACTATCTGTGATATTATTAAGTTTTTTAGTACTTTCCTCTACTTTTGATAAGTCCTTAACTTGATAGCATTTTGCTCAATTTATGCCTCTAAGGTATTTATATTCAATATAATTTAGGTAAGTTATTCCATGTTATCCTTCTGATTTTAACAACATTTAAAATCTATTTTAGTAAGTATCGGTAGATTCTCATGGCAATCCTAGAAAACACTTTCATTGCCAAGATCCATAGCTATGTTTCAAAGATCTCACTTATACTATTAGGTCTACTCGAGGGACCAAGCTTTGATAAATTTTTTTTTAAGTATATACTAAGAGGGATGGGGTGAATTATTTTATTAACAATAACTATTCAATTCCATTTATCATACCATGAAGCATTCATTCTCATAAAATATCAATGCATAAATAAACAACTACATAAGCATATCATAAGAGAACACAAAAGATATGTGGGAAACCCTCTTGGAGGATAAAACCAATAAATCATGCACATTTAATACAATACTATAATTTAAAGAACCAAATTTTAGTGAAGCACCAACTTCACAAGGAGCTCCAACCCCTACCTAGTTAAGCACCCAATTAACTAGTCTTCTATAAACTCTACCTTGCAAGGAGGCTCCAACCCCCTAAGTAAATTAGAACCAAATAAGTCATATATGCTATTTTATTACCTTATAAAACTTTTTTATAACTAAAATATATATGACACTCTTCTTTTTCACTCTTTACCCTTCAATCTTAATCAAACAACCTTTCAGGCCTTCTCGCTCAATTAACCCTTTCCTTGGTAGTATTAGGTTAAATTATATTAATAAAAACCTTTAAAATTATAATTAAATATTCATGAAATATTAATAATAACTATATTATGAACTTTATCACCTTCACCTAGTTTCCAAACACCTATCTCATTTGCACATTTACTCAATATCTCAACTAGTCAAATTAGGCCTATTAAGCCTTCTTAAGTACTTGACCCTTGATCTCAACCATCTTGGTCAGACATGAATATTTAAATAAATTAAATAAATTTTTAATATATCACCACAAATGTTTAAAATGTGAAAAAAAATATGACATAAATTGGCCATAGTCTATAATGACCAAATCCACCATTAAAACCTAATGGAAACCTAATGTAATTAGGTCTATCCTATCCACACATTACCAATTTGACCCTTAGGAACACTTATTGTATTAAAAAATGGATGAAAATATTCATACATTCCTCCAATATGCCCTTGATAAGTTTATCTTGAGTCCCCAACTCCATTTGGTCCATTTCAAAATTAGGACCCACCAATTAGGTCTCCTTGCCAATAGGGCTTATCATTGTTAGAAATTATGTATTGAAACTTTGAACTAAATACATAACTTTGACACATAAATAAAATATAAAATAATATTAATATATATTAAATACTTAAAAAACATCCCAAAAATATTTTTTCTTCACTGCATAGGACAAAAGGCCTCAAGAACACTTTTGCAAGAGGCTTACTTAGAAACATTAAACACTATCAACACACAATCAAAATCATTTGACTCTCCAAGATTGAACATGGACCTTAAATGAATAAAAATAAATTAAAATTATCCTAATATATATTTATAACATGTTAAATATATTTTTATCCTTAAAGTTAGTGCAAAATGACTGAAGAACATCCTTTTCACACACACATAAAAAGTTGCTTGTAGCACAAAAACATAGTCAAGAAACTTAAGTCCTAGAACACCTATTGGAAAAATTTTGTGATATTTAAATGGGTTTTTTTGAACCATAAAAATCCTTATATTATCCATTAAAATATATATTTCATGGTTTTATATCAATATTGGTCTTTCAGACCAATCTCATTATGTCACTCTACATACACTTCATTGTGTAAGACAAACTAGTTTGATGACAACTTTTTATTTGAGTATAGGAAACATAAATAATTATAAACAAAGGATATATTATTTATAGGTATTTAATAATTATCCCATGCCTTAGGATCCATCTCTAGTCCTTTGTAACCAATCACTAATCTCATTCTCATTCTTGCCTAGTTTTTTCACTATTCTACTCATTAGACTAGTTTAGTGATAGCCTAACTCCCATAACCAATTTAGCACAGTTTTGGTTTACAACCTGATTATAAACTTTCATGGTAATAAAATATGAGTCTTAAAAATAATACTCCATCCATTATCATGTTTTTACTTGGTCTACCCTACATGCTACAACAAAATCCCTAAAAATAAGGGGTTTCTTGTAGCTTCTACTCACTATCATGACAAATCAAAACCATTTGAGGAAAAAATGAAGATACCTCTACATATTACAAACATAAAATTATGTCAAATATACCATTATGAACCATAACTAAATAGATATTTCTTTTTTAGTCATTTTAAGGGTTTTGATTGGTTTTACTTCTTAACAATTATTCATAAAGGATCATACCTCATCTTCAAAACTAGTTTTAGGAAAATAAATATAGGGAACTGACCAAGCTACCATTAAGTTATAAATATTAATTAAAATGATACACGTGCCAATGAGCATGAGAAACTTCTTCTTGGGTCTGCAACACCCCATTCTGTGCACATAGTAAACCTTACTACCAAATTCCTTGCTGTCCTATAGTCTATGACTTAAAACTTGGTAAATATTATTGAAACAGTCCTTCACACATATTTAAATGATTTAAATATATATTAACACATTTTAAAGTTAAATTTACCCCTCATTAGCCCATTATAGCTTATTTTGTACACTAGGCCTTAAAATGCCAGTCACACTTAGACTATGACCATGCCTTGGAATTTATTGAACTATCTTCAAAAACACCTTACATATGTTATGTGACATGATAACATGCTCACATGATTCCTACCTTTATCACATAGGTCTCATATATCTTAACTCATCATGCTACTAGGCCTATGCTATTTCTCTAGGTTCTTGAAATAAGGTTTTATGAACCCAGCATCAAGATCAACAATGACAACACATAATGACATCAATGACACTTGTATTACATTAATTAGAAATTCATTCACACCTTATACCATATTCCCAACAACATATTCATTTATTTAAGGACCAAAAAACATATGAATTGACTATAAACACCGTAAGGTTTTTTAACAAGCATTATGTTTTAATTTTTAGATTTAAAGATCATATATGTAGTTTTAAAATATTGTATCTACAAAATTGATATTATTTTTAGTTTTAAGATATATATTATTTTATTTTTATACATATTCATAATTTTTTAGTTTTCAAATAACAAAAAAATTCCCATCACTTTGGGAAGTTTTAGGAAATTATTTTTTGAAGCATCTTAATGCAAAATAAACATCTTCATTCTATTCAAATGTTAGAAAACATAAGGATCAACTATAAACACCATTAATTTTTTTGATAGATATTTTGGATTGTTTTTAATATTTATGAATTATATATCACCTTAGTCTTAAACACTTTGAAAATACATACCTTCATTTTTCTTCTGAGTTTTATACTTTTCTCAGTTTTGCAAGTCTCGCATTTTCTATCTCTATGTGTTTATTGCCTATATCTTAGTTAAAACAGTATCATTTTGATGACCCAAGCCTTATATATTTCCCATAATGTTATAAACATACTTATATTCCAACTCTACAAGTAATTTACTTGCACTTATTTCATAATTTCCTAGACATTTGCATCCTAATCAGACACCTATGTCAATGCAAGTGTCCTAGTACCTAAAATTCATTCTAATTTACTAATGAAAAATATCATAAAAGTAAAATTAATGATTTAATGTGGTATATTATCCAAATGTATTATTATAAATACAATATCAACCCTCATTCCTTCCTCACCTATAAAATTCTTTCCTACTCACAAGTAAACTTAACAAAAGCATCCTATTAAGCACTCAAGTGAGAAAAAGCTTCCATATTTTCTAATGTTTCCATATTAGTCATATGGATAACACATACATAGGTATGAATTATTTAATAACTATCCTAATATTTATATTTTACAAGAAACAAGTTAGGTCACTATTATACTTGCTTATCACAAATTTCATAATTCACGTATAAGTCAACACGTAGGGGAGAACTACATAAGTTTAAGACCCTCTTTAAAGTATTGGATATTTAGGTAATTCTCATTAATAGAAGCATATTTGGGTTAGCTCAACATTTTATTTCCACTAACCCATTTTTCCCATAACCAATATGAAGATATAGAATTCAAATTTTACTATTTGACAAGGAGCGATAATCCATGACCTAGATCTAAATTCACCAGAGTGAAGGTGACATGGAACCTACAAGCATTCAAGTGGTCATATCTAGTTTCAATAGGTATTTCATATTAGACATTTTTATCTAATGTAGATAGTAACATTAATGATACCATCTCAGGTTGATGGATGTGTTTGAGACCACAAAGGCACTTAATCTATAATTTGGTGATTGTTCTAGAATATTATTCCATTCTAATTCTTTCTTGTTCCAATTCTAAATCTGAATTATTATCACAACCAACTAATTATATCATTTTTTATTATCATTTCAATATCAATTATATATATGTTTCTTATTTATAACATATCTCAATATAATAAATCCAATATATGTTATATCTAAGTTTTGAAATTAATTGTCATGTTATAGATCTATATATCATCCTTATGCTTATTAGTTTATATATACTTAGCCTATCTATCCAATTTATGGTTAAACATTTTGTGAACCTTAGATTTGATCTCAAAACCCTAGCTACCTTAGGGTTTTTTATTTTTTATAAAAAAATTGAATTCTAATTTTTTTCCAAAAATATAATTAGATTTTTATTTGCCTAAAATTCATGTTTATTATGGATATATTTACTAATTATTTCATGTTTCAATACTTCATGATAATTCTTTTTATTTTTCACACATCATTAAATCAGTTCAATCTATAAAGGGTTCAAAATCTACATTCTTACATACCTTCTTTTGTTCTAATTTTTATAATGAGCTCTTACCTATTATTACAAAGTGACAAAGGGAGTGCATGAAATAACCATTCTCCCTATTCCAAGTTATTACCCACTCCAATGATATTATTGCTAATATTTCACTCTTGGAATTTCTACACCATTCATCCCATTATAATGATGTCCTTTTAGATGCCTTATGTATGACCATACTAATTTTTAATGTGGAGAAACCATACGTAGATTTTGTTTTAAGCTCCATCAAACGGACCAAACATAATATATCCTTTGAAAATTAGGATTTACCACCTCAACATATTATGAATAGTTTTTTACCACTTAATATCCAAGTGTATGTCTACAAAAAATGGTAAAACAAGTTCTTATAATGGTTCAAAATTCAATATTTGTAATATATCCTATCTCTCTTTAATTGGTATGGGACCTATATAATTTTAACCATATAATATGAGAATCAAAGGTTTTGAGAACATTTCATGATACGCATTGGGAAAAATAACATTGGATATTATTGGGGGCCCCTATATATTGTCTATTTTGTGTTAAGTTATGCCAAATAATTTGAACTATAACATTATTTTTGGATGGACTTGGATACATGATATGTAGGTGGTTACATAAACTTTACATGCATGTTTAAAATTCAACCATAAATGATTCATCTACATGTGTAAACATTATTCAATAATACAACAAAAAAATAATCATGCACTATCATATTACAATCCTCATTTTGGTTCTCAATATTTGCTAAAATCTTGGTATAAAGGATATGGGTTAGGAATAAATGAGTTAAGGTATAACTCAACCTATTTCTCCTAGAAATAACATAAATTGACAAGGATTGGGTTTTAAATATATATATATACATATATATATATATATACATATATATATATATATACATATATATATATATACATATATATATATATATACATATATATATATATATACATATATATATATATATATATACATATATATATATATATATATAGTACAATTTACTCACACCACACCTTATTTCCAAAAATTGAAATCAGTATGTATGCATTATTTTACAACTAAATTCAAATTAGTCAACTCTCATCTAATTGATGAGAATGCATCCTCAAAATTTTTGACATTGGACAAGTTTTCAGCTGATTATTCATTACTAGAGTACTTAGGGGCATATGAGGATCTCCCTTCCTTATATCATAAGAATAGGTTTCATCATACAACCTCTACTCATGCTTATTTTGGTGAGAGTGATTATACCCAAGTTCAACATGACACACAATATTATTCCTAATACATAATTTATTTTAGATAGATCTACTTTTCTAAATGAATAAACAATAACATATAACTATGGAATGGATAAATATCCTCAACCAATATCAATTTTTGTAATGATGAAAGATGATGAAGGAAAAACCTATAAATGAGCCCTTTAGGATTATCCCAAAGTCATTTATTGGTCTTATTTAGATATGCCTAGGATTAATCCATCAGTGGCAATGTATAATATATTATTTTTCCCAAATGTAAAACAAATTAAACAAAATATTCACTATATGCATTCTAAAGTGACATTATTGGTAAAAGATGAAATTTAAAAACTCTTAGATACAATATTTATAAGAGCTACTACACATTATGATTGGGTGTTTAATATTGTACCTATTAAAAACCTAATGGTGATATTCAATATTGTACTAATTACCATTAATTGAATAAGGCTTGTACCAAAGATGATTTTTTATTACCTAAGATTGACATGATTGTAAATTCCTTATCTATATTTGAGATATTTACATTTTTAGATGGGTTCATTGGATATAACAAAATCAAAATTAACCTTGAAGATCAAGAAAAGATAGCATTTACTACTTCATGGGGCACATTGTTTTATATAGTCATGCCTTTTATACTCAAAAAATTTGAAGCCACATATCATAGGGCCATGTATCATATATTTCATGATTTTATTCACAAAACTATTAAGGATTATGTCGATGATTTACTTTAAAAATCCAAACATTTCTAATACCATGTTACTTTTTTTTGCAAAATATTTGAATGTTGTGGAAATTTAATGTTTGATTAAATCCAAAAAATTGCTTTTAAATCATTTATGGTAAAGTTCCTTCGGTACATTATTTCTCAATGAGCCATCAAGGTTGACCCAAAAAAGGGAAAATCTATTGTTGAAATGCCACTGCCAATCAATCTAAAATAATTGCAATGTTTATAATCTATAATTTAGTCCATCTGAAGATTTATTGCTCAATTGGATAATAAAATCGTTCCTTTCACATGTTTGATAAAAAAGGACACCAAATTCATTTGGGATGATGTTTGTCAAAATAGTTTTGATAAAATCAAAGAATACTTATCAAACCCATTGGTTCTCATGCCTCTTAATGTTGTATACACCATTACTTATTTATATCTAGACACACATGAGGCCATTTAGGACCTATTAACACAATATAATGATGATAAAAAATATCATGAAATTTATTACATAAGTCACAAGTTGGTTAATTATGAATGCAAATATACAACAATGGAAAAGTTGTGTTTAGCCTTGGTTTTTTCTACCTAAAAGATAAAATATTATCTATTAAATAATGAGGTTCAAGTTATAATTAAATAATATCCATTAAATTTTTTCAAGAACAAAACACTCCGTAATAGTCACATGAAAAAATGGTTGATGAAACTTATAGAATTTGATCTTAAATATATATCCTAGAAGTCAATAAAAGGTCAAGACATAGTTTAAAACCTAGCTATGGATCCTCTAATCCATAAATGATGTTTTTTATGTATCTCAATGTAGAGTAGGGGAAAGTGTTGATATCTAATTATATACCCTTAAAGGTGAATACATGCATTTATCTTATAGATTATCCTTTTATTACACTAAAAATATCATAGAGTATCAAGTCTTTATAATCAGATTATCCATAGCACAAAAACTACATATAAAAGATATTCAAGTTTTTAATGACTCTCAATTGGTTTTTATTAAGTTACCAATCATTACCAAACAAAATAAGACCATATTTTTCCATATAAATAAATGGTGGATAAACTTAAAATAACATTTGACACATTTTTTATTAATAATATTATTTGTAAATATAATTATCATGTTGATGAATAGCTAATGTGGTATTTTTGATGCCTTTTGATATCAGTGATGATAATATATACTTTACCATACACCAGTTATGGGAGCCTTCCATTTCTTCTGATAAAATGGAAGCCTTAGTTGTTCTTGTTATTACTCATAGTTATACAAGAAAAAAATAGTACAGTGATATTTATAATTTCCTCTATAGAGCTTAAACACCAGACCAATTTATACATAATGATAAATAAAAAATTATAATATCAAGCACTTTGTTATGTTATTATTGGGAATGATTTATTCAAAAAAGGTTTTGATGGATAGTTACTTCAATGTTTAAATTAGGATGAGACTTGCATCATACTCTTATAAATGAACAATAGTGATCATAGTGGGCATCTCAGTAGAAGGGCCATGCAAAAAAAAAAAAATACATCAGGTTATTATTTACTTACCATGGAACATTAATGTATTTAACATTCCAAATTCCATAAGTATAGAAATTTAAACCATGCACCATCTCACAAGTTAAAATTGATTATTTTACCATGGCCTTTTTCCTTTTAGGGATTTTAATTGATTAGAAAGATAAACCTACTATCTGTTGATGGACACAAGTTTATGATTACAACTACATATTATTTTTTAAAATGGGTAGAAATAACCCCACTTGATTTTACCACAATAGATGACATATGTAGGTTTTTGATGATAAATTTCATTTCTCATTTTGTCTTACCTTCAATAATATTTTTTTATAATGGATCATCATTGAAAAATAAGATAGTAAAATGCTTTTTAAGTAAATACAAAATCAAACATACCTTTTCTACAACTTATTATCCATAGGGTAATGGATAAGTAGAGGTAAAAAATAAAACTATTATAAAAATTATTGGCAAGATGGTCAAGCGATACAATATTTATTGGCACAAATATATGGTTTGTCTTATGGGCACACCACACTAGTGTTTGAACACCTACCTAGGCTATAACTTATTATTTTGTATATGGTATAGAGGCAATAGTTTTGATTAAGCTTGATATAAATTCCTTTCATGTTTCTCTTAAATACATAATAAAATATAATTAATATAATGAAAAGATATTGCATCATTTAGAATAGCTGTGTAAAATGCACACATAATACTAAACACTTACAAGTTTATCAATATCACATTAATTGAACATATAAAAAAAAGGTCCATTCATGTGACTTTGTTGTGGATGACCTAGTACTAAAATAAAAGCAAAATAATAAAAATGCATAAAAGGACAAAAAATGAAAGTTCAAACCAAATTGGTTGAAACCATTTACAATTATAGAAAAATTAGGAAATGGCATATACTGCTTAGCTACACTTGAAGGAAAACCTCTAAAAATCCCAATGAACATTACGCACTTGCATAAGTATATTATGTGATACATCTAGATACTCCAAAATTACCCAAAAAACATTCAAAAATATAAAAATATATTTTGTATGTAATTATCTTATTATCTCCTTGGCATCTATTTTATTAGTCTAATATTGAAGGATAACATATCAATGATTTTTACATGTACATGTGTTGCACACTTCTATTAAAATGTGATAAGGCATACATAGATACATAATTTATGTACTTGTAGATTTTGGGCCTTTCATATTCTCACATCACCACCTTCTTTGATACTGATACATCTAAGTTATATCATTTTATGGCTACTTTACATTATAATGTGTGAGCTTATGTACTTTCACATGAATTCATCCATGTTTACATCTTTTGAAATGTACTTGATATACTATGTAATTGACATTTTTTTCTAACACATTTGATCCATGGGATAGTATGATATATTTATCTTGATTTCTTATGTTTCTAGTTATGCACATTTTTTAGTGTCTTACCTTGCCATTGCATTGATTGTTTGAGCATTTGAATCAGTTCCATTATTTGGGTCCATCATGCCTTTGTTTTCCTCTTTGGCATTTTAATATAAAATTATTTTTTATGTTTAAATTTAAATATTTAATTTATTACTTTATTGATGTTTGACTAAGACATGTAACTTTAATTGTGAGGCAGTTGAACATGCCCCTTATTTACGGTCTCCTTGGACCATTATTTATGGACTTGATTTTGAGTTCTCTTGTGTGTGTGTGTGTGGTTACTTTTTGAGCTTGCACTATTACTATCAAGATGTTTCCATAATTTATCATGTATATTAAGACTTGATGTGATCACATACTATATACTTCAATGATATATCTACCTAGACATATCCCATTTATATGCTACATAGTATGTTTCCCAGTTTACATGGTTGTATTATCCTTTTTAGGTTAGGTAACTACCAACTTATATCTCCCATCACCTCAAAAGGGGGAATATTAATGGGGGCATGTATTAGAGGCATGGATTCCACATGATAATTATTTTATATTTAGTGGGGCCATGTCATAGAGTCATGGATTCCATGTATTCATAGTTTTAGATTCAGTGGGGGCATGCCATTTAGGCATGGATTACATATATTCATAGTTTTAGATTTAGTGGGGCCATGTTTTGGAAACATGTTCTCCACACTTATTCAATATGAAATATACCCATATTGCATTATAGGCATGTTTGGAAACATGTCATCCACATTGGCACCTATATCAATTTTCATATTTATCCATATATAATGGGGGAATGTTTTGGAAACATGATCTTCACACTAACACAATTTTTAATTGGCTAAATTGCATAGTTATATGATTCAAATACACATTTATGGAAGAACTCTATACATTGGTACCATTTTTGTAATCAATTTAAGCATGAAACATATCTAAGGTGCATATGTTATGTAATGTGTACCTAATATTTCAAAATTAAATCAATTTAAAATTCCAAATACTTTAATTGACTATCATCACCCACCAAGTTGGACTTTTACAGACTCTATTTATCTATTTTAATATAATAGTTGGTTCACTTTTTAGTATGGTTGAGTTAATTAAATCACTCATTTTTTTCAAGTTTTTAGTTTAGAATTGAGTGTATCATTTAGACTCACTAGTTTAATAGTGTGATTCAACTTGGTTCACTCATGCTCACCAAGTTATGAGTATGATTAGGTTACACAGTTGAACTAGTCTCCACTGCTAAATGGCAATCCACATTTTATCCAAGGTTGGAAGTATGGTCCCTCATATCTCTTTATCTCTCTAGCTCATTAGATATATACACTTTTAGATCTATATGTTTCATATTCTTAGTTTTATAAATTCATAATGATGCATATTTCAATTAAAATTGACATAAGGTAAGATATTACATCTATACATAGGTGTACTCCTAAACCTTGCTCTCTTTCAATTTATATAATTTCAATTCTTTAAATTTTATATTAATTGTAAGATTATATATTGTAACATGTTATTGGTTGTAAGTCAGTCACCATCAAATCACTCATGTTGGACTCAAATGAAGGCAAGGTGTGTTATACACACCCAAGTATGAATTATTTTTTCTTTAAACTAGTAATTTCATTACTAGATTAAAAGGGGAGAAATGTAGATGATATTTATGAATTATATAATACCTTAGTATTATACACTTGGAAAATATATAATTTGCTTGTTCCTCTCAATTTTAAACCTTTCTTATTTCTACAAGTCCTATATCTGCTATCTTTCTATGCTTATTACCTATCTCTTAGTATGATTAATATCATTCTGATGACCCATGCCTTATATCTTGCCTAGAATATTTTAAACCTACTTATCTTCCACATCTACAAGTTTTAGAATTACAACTATTTTTTAACTACTTAGACACTTGCATCTTAGTTAGATGCCTATGTTGACACAAGTGTCCTACCCTAACATAAGTGTATAGTGCCCAAAAGTAATTATAATTTACAAATGAAAAGTATCTTAAAAGTCAACCTAAGTTATTTAAAGTGATATATTCTCCAAGGGGATTGGTATAAATACAATATCAACCCTTATTCTTTCCTCACCTAGAAAATTCTTACCTACTCACAAGGAAACTTACCAAAACCATCCTATCAAACACTGAAGTGAGAAAAAGATTGTCTATTTTATCTTATTTCCTATCAGTCATAGGGAAAATAATCTACATGTCTAAAGCACTAAAGGAGTAGCCCAAGAACTATATTTTATATGTTACAAGTTTGGTCACTATTATACTTGCTTATCACACATTGCATAATTCACACATAAGTAAACACATAAGGGAGAACTACATAAGTCTAAGTCCATCTTTGAAGTATAGGCTATGTAGGTAGTGCTCATTAATGAAGGGGTCTTTGGGGTGGCTTGACATTGTGTTACCACTAACTCATTTTTAACATAACCAATATAAAGATGAATAACTAGGGTTTTTCTATTTGATAATAAGTGGCAGTCTATGACCTAGATATAAATACACCAAAGTAAAGGTGATAGAGGACCCAAAAGTATTTTAAGTGATCACATACAGTTTTAGTAGATAGTCTATAGTAGACACTAGGATCTGATCTATATAGTAGCATTGATGCAACCACCTCAGGATAATGCATGTGTCCAAGGCCACAAAGGTACTTAATCTAGATTCTGGTGACTTTCTAGAACATTATACTAGTTTGCTTCCTATTTTTTCTAGATCTATATCTATATTAGCATCAAATCTAGGTAAGTATTGTGTTTTTCATTATCATTACAATATCTAGCATAGTTATATTTCCTATTTTTATCATAGTTCAATATAATAAATTTAGTATATGTTATATCTAATTTTCATAATTAATTGGCCTGATATAAATCTATTTATCACCCTTATGCTTATTAATTTTTATATCCTTCTATATATATATATATATATATAATTTATTGTTAAATACACATTTAAAGATTATATATACAAATTTGCATTAGTTTATCTATAAAATTAACTTTTTTTTCAATTTAGATCTACAATTTTTTATTTTTCTATGTGTTCAACATTTTTTTAGTTTTTAGATGTGGATTTTTCTATCTATATTTATAAAGTTTTAGGAATCTATTTTCTATATACTCCTAGAGTAAAGATGACATCTTCATGCATTCAAAGGTTAAAAACATAAGAATTGAATGTGAACACCATAGGATTTTTTGACAGACCTTTTCAAACATTTTTATAGATTTAAAGATTAGATATGTAATTTTTCATACATTTATCTACAAAATCAATAAAATTTAATTTTTAAAGTTTGTAGTTTTCTATTTTTATACATATTTGACATTTTATCAGTTTTTAAAGTTGAATTTTTATTAAATTTGCAATTTTTTAGGAAACTATTTTCTTTAGCATGTACAACTAAAACAAACATCTCCAATGCATTCAAATGGAAAAAAATATAATAACTGAATTTAAACATCATAGGTTTTTTCAACAAACCTTTTGTCTCATTTTTATAGATTTTAAAGATTAAATATGAAAATTTTCATTATTTTATCCCTTTTTTTAATTTGATTGGGTAAATAACCTAGTTTTACAATGATACAGGAACCATAAAAGTATTATACAAAAAGAGTAATAAGACAAACTCTGGTTGAAAAATAAAAACAAAAAAAATAACTATAGAATAACATAAAGTAGTGAAATAGAATAACATAAATTATGATTAGGAGGGGGGCATTTGGTGTTTGCTTCTCCTCATATATTTTTTATGGAAGTCCCCACTTGATCTTGGAGACCTTTTCCCTAGTATGATTGCTAGGGCCTTCTGCACCGTCACCTGGGAAGATCATGCATGACCTTTTCTAGCCCTGAATCTATAAGGGCATTTTTTTGAAAGGGGTCAAATTAGGTGAACCAAGTGTTATGTTGTGGAGCTAAAAGCTTCACTATATGCAGATATGGAGGAGGTTGCTAAGGTGCAAAGCAACTGACGTTGGTCAGGCCAACTGATGTTGGTCATATCCAGTGCATAGAGCTACTGGCATCGGTCATGGATTAGCTGACATCGGTCATCTCCAGATAGACAGGGACCGACGTCAGTCACCTGTGCGGTTCCAGAACTGTCAGTTTCATGAACAATTTGTTAACAAACTAATTATTTACATGTTAAAGACTAATTTTAGTCTTGAGCTGTAGTTTCTAATTATTGTAATTGGATGTCTAATTATTGTTTGGCATGGGATCTATATAATCGACTCATGGGGCTATATTGTAAAGTGTAGAACTATAAGAGTTCTTCCAATGGTGGAATCACAGGGGTTCTTCCATGGTGTGTAAGATCAGGTTGATCCACAAGTTATTGCAAGATCAGAGAGAAGATCTACATGGGTAAGTAAGATCAAGGAGATCTACTTGGAGTACATCGAGTACTTGTGTACTGGTAGTATTATTACTGACTAGTTGAGGTGAACAAAAACTCTATGTTTGAGTTGTTTGTTGTGACCGTAATTGAGAGAGAGCTTTGAGGGAAGATTACTAAGAGTCCTAGAGGTGTGGGAAGCCTTAGAGGTGTAAGAAGAGTGTGGCACTTCTTTATTGTAATTTTCTTCTGGAAGAGTATTAATATAATTGGGTATTGTCTCTCATATTCTGTGTTATTTTTGAATTTCTAGTTACTTGTTACTTTTGGTTAAATTCTGTGTTTAGTTTCTTATACAAAAGTAATCAACTATGCTCTTTAAGAGATGGGGTCCTCACAAAGTGGTATCAGAGCTAGGATCAACTGACAAAGTGGTATCAGAGCGAGGTTAGGTTCACTAATAGGTGGTAAAGCTTGTTAAGTGTGTTGATTACAGGTCACTCTCAGGGGTTTTTGATTGAGTGGGAGTATAAAAATGGTAGAAGAAAGTATGGAGGAATTCAAAAGCAAGAATGATTAATTATGGTGTTATGGAAAGAAAGAGTAGGTAAAGAAAGATTGTTGGTTAGTAGCAGATCAGCATGAAGGAAATAAAGTAGCATGTGTTGCAGGTATTGTTGCACTGGTTGTTTTGGTATGTTCCTTGGATAAAGTAGAATCTTGGTTTATAGATTATGTTGCCTCTTTCCATGTAGCCCCAAATAGAGTATTTTTCCATGTTAAGGTCCATAGAGACTTTGGAAAGATTTATTTAGGGGTTGGTGAGCCTTGTCAAAGTTTTGGCAAAGGTGAAGTGCAGCTGAAATTACAAACGGCCAACACATGGGTTTTGAAGGATGTCATGCAAGTCCCAGTCTTGAAGATGAGGCTAATTACTTCAGGAAAGTTGGGTGATGAGAGATGCACAATAACTCCCATAGTAGATGCACTTGAGTTACTTGGTGGTAAGAAAGTAGGTACTCTTTATCTACCTACTTGTATTACTGATTCTTCTTCTATTGCGAAGACATGGCTTTGTAGGCTTGGTCACATGAGCAAGAAGGAGATGCATGTTCTTAAGAGGAAGTCAGATGTGTTTGAAAAACTTAAGAACTGGAAAGCCTTGGTGTTCATGGAGGAGATGATGGATAGAGATCAGTGGAGAAGGTTGAATAACTTTGAGCAGGATAGTTTGGACAAGGTTTTCATCCAAAGAGAGCTCGCAGGTAAAAAGTCATCACTCACAAGAGAACACAATTACAGGCATCAATCATGTGGAACTGATGTCAAACAGGCATGAATCGATGTTGATCATGTGCAAATAGGCAAAGTCAGTGGTGTCAGGTAGGTGGCGATTGACATCGGTCAGAGAACTAGCATTGGTGATAGGTGGACACCAACATCGATCAAGGAACCAGTGTCGATAGGTAGGTCAGTCGCATGGAACTGATGTCGGTCAGATGCAGACTGAGTGGTGAATGACATTAGTCACTGGAATAGATTTTGGGTAGATAGCAAGTTGTTAAGGAGTCTTAAATGCCCATATGGAGGACTGAAAGGGTAAGCAAGCCTCAAATTCATTATTCCCCTTCTTTATACTTATTGCTCACTGTAGAGTAGGTAAGATCTAGGAAACAATGGGAGCATGGCATGAATTCCTTGGAAGAGAACCAAATGGGAGATTTGGTAGAGTTGCCAGCTGGGATGAAAGCACTGAGAGATGAATGGATTCTTTGGTTAAAGAAGAGAGGGAATGGACACATGAGATGGAAGGCCAGGGTATATGGTTTTGAGGAAGTTGTAGGATAATGGTATAGGTTTGACAGGTGTATGACAAAGCATGGCTTTAGTTAGTGTCATTGTAACCATTTTTTTTTCTTTACCAGGTTGGATAATGATTGAAACATTATCCTATGACTTTATGTAGTGGGGTCACACATGTAGGGTTTTGTTGAGCTAAAGGTAAAGTTAGTTCAGTGGTATGTCATAAAGAATTTGGGAGTAGTGAAATTCTTTGGCATGAGTTTTTCTAGAGACATGGAAGGTCACAGGTTGATTTTGTCTCCAGATGATTGTGTGAATAAGGTAGTGCGAGGTTCAAGATGTGGGATGCAGAACTAGTTTGCATACCTATGGATGGATAGTTCACAGAACATGGTCCAAATTCACATGATGAGGTTAAGTACATGTGTAATAGACCTATTGTTGCCCTAGTAGCGGGTGTTGTCAGCAAGTTCATAGCCAATTTAGGAAAGAAGCACTATAGAGTAGTTCAGTGGGTTCTCAGGTATCTAAGAGGGACAAATAGTAGGTTAACATGCTATGCAGGGTTAGGGACTTCTCTACATGGATATGTAGGTTCAGATGTGGTAGGTTACTTGGATGACATGTGGTGCACCACAAGATGTGTTATGGTTGGTCTTCAAGATTGATCTTGAAGAGGGATACAAGCCAGGATACAGATTAGATAATGTACTGGTATAGGTACAGGTGTAGCTATTTATCTCCAAGTGGGAGATTGTTAGGTTGTGGAGCTAAAAGCTTCACTATATATAGACATGGAGGAGGTTGCTAAGGTGCAAAGCAACTGATGTCAGTCAGGCCAACCGACGTCGGTCATATCTAGTGCATAGAGCTACCGACATCGGTCATGGATTAGCCGATGTCAGTCATCTCTAAACAGATAACAACTGACATCGATTGCCTGTGCAATTCTATAACTATCAGTTTCATGAATAGTTTGTTAACGAACTAGTTGTTTGCATGTTAAAGACTAATTTTAGTCTTGAGCTACGGTTTCTAATTATTGTAATTGGATGTCTAATTATTGTTTGGCATGGGATCTATATAATATACTCATGGGGCTGTATTGTAAAGTGTATAACTAGAAAAGTTATTCCAATGGTGGAATCACAGGGGTTCTTCCATGGTGTGTAAGATCAGGTTGATCTACAGGTTGTTGCAAGATCAGGGAGAAGATCTACATGGGTAAGTAAGATCTAGGATTTGTAGGTTGTTGTAAGATCAAGGAGATCTACTTGGAGTATGTTGAGTATTTGTGTACGACCAGTATTGTTACTGACTGGTTGAGGTGAATAGCAACTCTGTGTTTGAGTTATTTGTTGTGACTGTATTGAGAGAAGAGAAATCTTGAGGGAAGATTACTAGTATGCCCACAAAGTGGATGAAAGAGTGTGATCTCTTTATTGTAATTTCCTTCTGGATGAGTTGAATACAATTGTGTTTTGTCTCTCATATTCTTTGCTATTTTTGAATTCTAGTTACTCTTTGCTTCTAGTTAAATTCCATGTTTAGTTGTGAATACAAAGGTAATCAAGTGTGCTCTTAATTCTAACAAGTTGTGTTAGAGGTTTGTGAACCCAGTTCCTATCACCAAGTGGGGAAGTTATATAAACTTTATCAACTACTTAATAGGGGTCTAGTTTAGCTTAATGGACTAGACAAAGGACTGAATAGTCAATTCTACATGCCTATGCAAGTCATTCCACTCTTGAATAAGGCTAGCTAAGATCAGACCAACCTCCTACACCCTATTGTTGAAATTGTCAAGATACTCATTATTTTTTAGCTCATCAAATAGAATGAATTTTCCCTTCCTAGTGGCCTCCATATAATTTCCCTCATCTAGGCATATTGGGTTGGATTCAGAAAAAAACTTAAGAAAAAGGTCTTTAATAGAGGTTTTAGATAGACTAGCTTAGGGAGTGCTAACAGATGAGAGGTATGACCTCAAGGTGGGGTCCTCCTATGGAGAGTCCTTCAAATAGTCCTCTTTGATAGAGGATCCCCTAGGGGGACCTCTCTCCATTACATAGTTTGACCATACTTAACTAGTAGTAGAATAAGCCCTTGATGTAGAATGGGGTTGGACTCATTAACTTGGTGGGGTAGGGTAGTGCATTTTAGTGACTTTAGCAAGTAGAATGATAGGCTAATATTATAGCCTAAAAATTGGTTTAATAAAAAAAATTATGAGAAAATATTAAGGTATACTTACCCTCTAAGTTCATGTATATAATCACCTAGAGGCATACCTTTGGCTAATGTCATGGGATATCCACCTAAGGGAAACCCTTGTTTGTTTTCATGAACTCATTCATGCAAAAAAAGAGTTGAAGGAGTTCTTACTTCTTGGTCTGATCCTTATAGGCCTTTTCCCCTTCACAGGACATGTCAATGGCCTCCCCTATTATTCCTATATGACTCTAATCTTTATGCCCCACATCATCTCCATGTACTTATTCCATCTAGCAATGCAGTATCGAGCCATGTTAGCTTTTTACATACCTTCTTTTATCCTTGCACCTCAAATAATGAGATAGGCTCTAACCACTCTCTATCTCCCCCATTAGTGTAATGACAACAAATCTAAGACAAACATATAGATGGTTATGGAGAGGATAGGTTTAAACTATATGAAATAGCCTTGGGATACCCATTGCCTTCATCTTTTGGCAATTAAACCACCTCATTATTTCATAATGGTAGTTCATCACTTTTAAATTTCATCTCTTAATAGGAAGATTTCATGCATTTGATGTCATGATAACCCATTTAGCCTATTATACTTTCATCCCATATGGATATTAAGACATAATTGGGAACATGACTTCCTTCATGCAACTTGTTAAAAGTTAAAGCTCTACTCCAATTTTATCAAGCATATCAACCACCTTATTTCCTTCATAATATGTGTACACAATTTGGACTTGTGCCGTGCCCCTCAAAAGTAACTTGGCATCATCCATGATGTATTTTATAGTGTGATATGGGGCTATTTTTCCATCCAAGGAATTTGAAATGTTTAAATAATCACCCTCCATGATGATTCTTTCTAGTTTGAGTTTGGAAGCCAGTTGGATACCTTAAAGGGTCATCTTGGCTTCAACAAGTTGGTTTGTTTGATTTCCCAATGGTCATATGTAAACAATAATCAACTCTCCTTTTGCATTCCTTATGATTCCTCCCCCACCTGTAGGACCTAGGTTGCCTTTAGAGGCACCATAAAAGTTAATTTAGCCCGCCTCTATAGTGGGGGCTTTAATTTTGTATGTTTTTGGATGACCACTTTTGAGGGGGAAATTAATTGCTAAACTATGTCCCAATTGCTAAAAATATACTATGTTGAAGTAGGACTAGGGTTTTTATCTTTGGGAGGAAAATCTTTCCAATTTTTAATGATAGCCTAGTAGATTTGGAGGAATTTCCATTTAGGTTGATGCCTTGTATTTGAAAATATACTATCTTTGTGGATCTTAAATACACACAAAAACCAATATGGAAGAGTTAAGTACCATACAAAATCTAGAGATAAGAGATTCCATGGTGGTTTCCATTGCTTTATGAGATCAAGCACATTGCTGGGTTTCACCCAAACTAGGTTGAACTTATTTAGCATCTAGTTAAATAATTTCAAGCCAATGGGGTAATATAAAAATAGGTATTTGATTGAGTCTACATTCATGCATAATGGGCATCTATTAGGGACTATCAATCTTATTTTATCTAGGTTATCCACTACCAAGATTTTGTCCTGTGTTGTTAGCCAAAATAAGAAGTTGACTCTATGAGTCAAATGCTCAATCCAAAGATATTTCCAAAAATTCCATTCTTTTTCTAGATTAAGGTGTGTTTCATGTCTTGAGGCCACTGAGTATAAACCACTATCTTTAGTAGCCCATATAAAGTGGTCTTCCTTCTAGAATATAAGAATATGGATCTAACTAATTGATGAGTTAAGGGTCTATAATGTCTAAGTGTATTCATTATAGAGCCCTATTGAGGACAACAAACCCTAAGTTTTGAAAATTAGGACATTTGAGAAACCTTAAAGATTAAACATGAAAACATTGCATGTTAAGATCATTTGTAGAACTTGAGGATCATCCACTTTATCAAAAACAAGCTTACTTAGCTATGTTTTTGCTTTAATTTTTTCTAAAATCTCTAGTAAATGGTATTCATGGCTTTTAATTATAGGTCCCATGGTGTTTGTTCTTGAGAAATTCATGTTCCAAAACTATGGCAAAACCCTCAATTCAAATTTGAATACTATCAAGAGATAGATTGGTGGGAACCTTTTAAAACCCACTTTAAAATTAAGCATAATTTCATATCTTAAGCTTAGTCATATTTTTTAACATGACTAAAAATTAGCCTAAAAATGCTTGGTCCCCTTTATTATTTTCCCCCTTTAAGTTCTTTATATTTCTAACTAGGTCTAATGTCAGTTTTGTAGGGTCCCTTCTAACATTTCCTAGCCTAGTCCCTTCGATTCATAACTTAGCCTAAATTTTTAATCCTAAGGCCCCATAATATTTATTAATATGAATAAGACCTTAGCCTTAACACATTATCCTAAGTATTTTATATCACCATGGGTCCTAATTTAACTTCCTTGCATCTTGTAGGATCCAATGACCCTTGCTTTATCATGGTATTTGATCCAACAGAGTGAAAAAGGCCCAAGCTTAGACTTAAACAACATGCATCTTATAATATCTAATGATCCATGCTTCATCATGGGAAAAGGATCCAATGACATGAAGGCCCTGACAAAGTTGCACCCTTAGCCTTCATCTAATGGTTCTCACTTCATTGTAAGACTTGATCAAATGGAATGAGACACAATTGAAAGGTCAAAGGATTAAGGAAGGCATATATTATTGACACATGTCATCCTTACATTCAAGGATTAAAATCAAATAGGTCTTACCTAAAAAAAATAACCAATCATGATCAAGTTCCTAGATCATGATCCTATAACTCTCACTTACTCATATGACCTTGATAATGGAGTACATTAAGTCCAAGATATTGGGAAGCCTCATAGAGGTGCAAAGTGGTAACCTCACATTAGGTCATAGGAATTTTATGAGATTAAAACTGACATCCGTGTGACTATCAAATAATGTCCACAAAAATGTATTTGACATTCATATGAACATCAAATTTAAGCCCATAAAATTAAAAGTTTCACTAGCTTAAAATTGATGTTCTCATGATTGTCATTCAATGTCTTCAAGGATGTATTTGAAGTCCATGAGGCCATAAAATTTAATCTAATGAATTATTCTACTTAGGATCAAATGCACTCCAAAATATTTCTAGAAACCTCATGAATCACCATGCAGACTAATGGAATCCCTTGAAAGATGCTCAAACATTGGAAATATTTAATTTAAAAATATATAAATGGACTTATGGTCTAAGTATATGTAGAATAAAATTAATCTAAGTCTATACTTTAAGGTCCCGATTTTTTTTTTCAAATATCATGAACCTTGAACTATAGACTTATACTAAGTCTTATTTCAAAAGAGTCTTCGTTACGTAGAACTTAGACCAAATATTTCTAACCAAAAGTTTTAGTGTGTTTGTTAATGCAATAAAACCCTATTTTACATTAGACCATTACATCATTTTGACCCCTTTAAGTACATTTTATAGACTTGACATAAATATTTTTATCTTAAAGTGTATATTGTGTTTATTTAACATAGCATAAACTTTTGCCTAAAATATTTAGCTATAGTATCCTTTGTATAAATCTATAAAACTTAGGCATAAACACTTTAACCTAAAGTTTATTCATGTTTAATAAACACAAACTAAACCTTATCCTAAGAGGTTTAAACCTAAGTCCCACCTCAATAATAAGCTAACTTAAAGCTTAGGCATCTTCATGGATCAATAACTCTCACTTCATCATAAGAGGATGATCTAATGACTCAAAGATCCCATGGAATTTTCAGTGGAGTCTCAAGAGCCTATGAGCTCAATGCATGGTGAAAGCACATTTGAGAAAAAAATAATAGATGATCTAATAGTTTATACTTCATCATGCTCCATGATCTAATGGTGTAAAAACACCACCAACTTTTAAAAATAACGCAGAGCCCCATGAAGGTGCCAAGTGGAATAGCCTTGAGACACTAATACCAAAGAGCCAATAATAGATGAGAGCTTGAATCACAATCTATGGATTATGATCAATCATAAGATCTAAATCCAATGGAGTGAATAAAATAAGTCATTTTAAATACCAATGGCGAGTGCTCAAAGGCATTTATAAAAAATGCTACAAAAGGTCCAAATTGATGCCACATAAGTTCCACACAAGTAGAAACGGACAAAATAAGATATCTTATGGGCTCAAAAATGTGAAAGTATAAAGGCAAAGGTCTAAATTAAATCCCAATCATGTATGAGCCAAATTTTGGATATATCCTATCATTAAAGCTGTAAACCCCTAAACCCTACATAAAAGTTACCCAAGTGAACTCTATTGGTTACAATTTGAGCTAAAGAGAACTTGATTATGTTTTTTAGCACAAAATATCTACCAAAGAGACCAATTTTAAATCTATGATAAATAAATTATCAAATATAAGTCATGACAACCTACAAATGTCAATTGAGAGAAGAGATAGAGCACTATTTGTCAATAGATAATGAAGGTAGGACATTCAAAGAGATCAAGGTGGATATTAGAACCATCAATAATAGCAAAAATAACTAGTATGAAATTTAATTCACTATGGAAAAACTAAAACCCATCACCGAATAGGAATAGAGTATTTCTACTAAAAATAATAAATACTATGCCCTAGTTGATGTTCAGATTGTTGGCCTTCAGTCTACCATTACCAAGCCTGGGGTACTTCATTGTATAGATATCCTTACTCCTATATTTGTTGATTATAGGATAAATAATGACTAGATAATCTATGAAAGGACCTATAATAAGGTTGAATACATCTCCCCTATGGTATTTTAAAGATACTAAAAGCTTCCCAAGCTCCATGTAGCATCCCATGTAGACTTGTGCCAAATCAAAGAGTGGACCAAAAAGCATGACATGGATGCTATCCTCTAACAATGGTTGCTACAAAATATCCATGTGTTTATGGACCTTTAAGGGATTATTCCCATTGTATAATTCAAAGAGGGAATCAAGGTAATCATTAACCTATTAAATCGAGTGTTAGGATCCCCTTCCACCACATATGTAAACATAATCTAGGTCTCATATGTATACTTCATGATTAAATATATTTTCACCCCTTCTATTGGAGAACTAATCAGTATTCACCTAGGGAAAAAATTTTCTACCATTAATAAGATAAATAAAAAGTAATTCTACATGATGAACTATTTACTTGATGCCCTACTTGCTTCCATCAACTTCCCTAGAATCAAGAACTAGTCTCCATAAGGATGAACCACCATTTACCACCATTACTCCAAATTTCACATCTTTAAGTATAGGAATCACATGACATTTATCTATGATTGTGTCTACCCAACCATAGTGGAAGATATTATATGTTTTTACATGCCCATAATCCATCCACTAATCAATAAACATGTAGAGATCATGGGTGACATATGGTTCTAAATAGACTGCATAATTATTAGGATTGAGGGAATCATGTCCTCACCATATAGATTGCCTATGTATGTACCAAGAAAGCTAGCTAAGCAAAAAATTAATTTCCAACTCATCAATGGATTTGATGTAATTTAAGGAGAAGAGGAATGGTCTTCTCCATCCCTCCCTTCTAATTATTGTAAGGACTATGTTGAAAGATTAGAACTAGGTAGAAATCATGTTCAAACATAGCAACTCATTTGGGTTTCAGTTTGATGAACTCAAAATATGAGACCCCAGGAACATAGTAAGTGATCATTTGAAGGATAAGAAGCTACCCAAACCTATGTATATGAATCAGCTTGGTGTTCATGACACTATTTACTTTAAGTCAAAAAACTATGAAGAAGTGTTGGCTAGGATCAAAGCACATAACATTAAGTTGGACCATAAGTTGATAAAATATGACAAGACAATAGGAGAGGCATGGTAGATGCATCCTATATAGCATCACTTAATACTTGGACCATCTGAGACATCCCAAGAATAACCTCAACTAGAGTAGCCATAACCTCAAGGGTAAATTAAGCAAAGGAAATATGAACAAGGCCATGGTAAGGAGAAGCTAGAATGGAGACCTAAAGAGGGACCCTCATCCTCATCCTTGCCAAAAAGGCCACCTTCACTAGTTGAACATATATATATGATTACCTTAGACTAAATGAGACACTTGAGGGTGCCCTCAAGAACATTGTAGAGGCATATGGCATAGATGAAGGGGAATATATTGAAGAGAATGAAATCCAAGTAGGAGATCCTATAAAAGAAAAAGGAAATGATTTTACTCTTGATTTTACATAAGGAGAATAAGAAGGAATAAATGGCATTAGTCCCTATTAGATCTAAAAGACAAAGGTTAACTCTCACACATTCTATTAGTGAGATCAACCTATTTAGTGTCAAATTCCCCATTCATGGACTAGTCATCCTTGATTGGTTCATTTATAAGAAACTATAAAAGATACCTTCTCTCTCCCACTCATGGGCACTCACAAAGGCTATAAAAATAGACATACATGAAGAGATCAAGCCATGGATCAGGGCTATAATGCATGAACAAAAAGAAAGAAGAATTATGGTCACTCTAAGACTAAAGAGTAAGAAATTAGATGCTCTTAGAGCATCAAACAACATAGGTGTATAGGTCTTGAAGCCTCTAAAATTCATAAGGTCATCCACAACTATCTAATTTAAACTAGAGATAGTTGGATTGGAAAGTTTCACCTCTAGGAAAGCCATGGTGGGAGCTGAGGAATTCACCTTCCAAAAGGTTGATCCCTTTATAGGTCTAACCCTAGTAGGAGGGAAAAAACTTAGTGAAGCTCCAATCCATGAGGAAGATGTTGAAAGCTTGATTGAGGCTCAATTATCTCAAGCAAATGATGAGATCCAAGGGATGAAACAAAGAATCCAAAATTTGGAAAGAGAAAAGGAAAACCTAGAAATACAAGCTATTTTATTAATCCCTGACACCGTGATGGATATGTTTGAGGCCTTATTATTTGATATGCTTAATTCTTTAAGTTCAATAAAGCTAAGGTAGGATTCCCTAAACCAACAAGGTGAAGTATCTAGGGGGTTAATAATAGAATGGCAAAAGTAGAGACATGAGTAAGAGATTTCATTGACATTTTGATTAGGAACAAGACTCTTAAGTTCAAAACTATTATCTTAGCTCATTTGATCACTGTATTGATAATAATAGCAGACAAAGTCTAAGGTCTAAGTGCTTGGACAAGTAATTTAAATAGGCTTCTAATGGATGATAATAGATTGATCATTAAATTATACAACTCCTACGAACTATGTTGGTAAATCCTACCAAGACCACTACACTTGAAATCATTGATGAGGCTGAATACAAACATAGGGTAACTTTGGTAATGTAGTTAGTTAGGAGAAAGATCAGAGGATAGTATGTTATAAAAAATAAAAGAATCTTGGACATGATCTTCATAGCTAAGAAGACAATTGTAGAGGCAAGGAGCATAAAGGAATCTATGCCCAAGGATGACATAGACTTGGATGACTTGGCTAATCAAGAAGTCTACCTCATGAAACTAGGTGTGGACCTAGAGATCATCAAAGACCAACATTAGAAAGAAATGAATGTTATATATAATTAACAAGAGGAACCTTCAACAATGAGCCCACCTAGTAGATAATATTCCTTTTTTAAAAGCCATTGTAATATTTAGAATAGGAATATTATTTTGTAAGTCATATGATAGTCTATTAGCATATTAACCCTAGGATAGTCTAATTGTGAAATACAATTGTACTTTTGAACTTTCTAAGGAAGGATAGTTGTCCTTATATTTTGTATGCCTGTATGTTGTAACTAATTGGTGTATTACCTTATCTTTCTATAATTGGCATATATCACCATCTTTTAAAGGGGGAATATTTTGTGAAAATTTTGTATACTTTAAGAAATTAATATAATAAAGGATTTTTATAAAAATTGTCCATATTTTATATGTCAATTGCTAACATATCTTTTATCTTAAATACTAGTTCTATGTCTTGAATTTGAATAGTTTCTTTGAATTATGGGTTACATTTTTCTAATCACAAGGTTTCTAATTTAAGCATATGCTAGATTAGTTGAAGGATATTAGATTTGTGTCACTTTATTTTACTCTGTATTTAGATGTGAAAATGCTAGTTGATTATAGTAGTAATTTTTTTAAAGTAAACCTAGTTCTTACTTGTGATTCCACACATTATCCTTCAAAGTTTCCCTAGTATATAGTGAAATATGAGATTAGGCTATTCTATATTATATATTGGTTTGAATGCATACTAAGTTGAACTTGATTCTTTATCATAATATATGAGACTAAAATAAGCAATCACTCATTTTATTTTCTACCTTAGCCTTCTCTTTGCTCCCCTTTTTTTACATGAAAACACTTTAGTTTAAATTTCATTATAAATATACATCTAGATTAATTTTTAGATTAAGTTTGGATCATAATTCACTGAGTTAACATAGATAATATATAATTCACAAGGAACATACCATGATGGCTCCCAACCATCACTTATTATAAATTTTGTGGAACATTCATACATATCTCTACCATTATTTCACCATAGGTGAGATCAATTTATAACAACCTACTACTAATGCTCTAAATTCCTAGAATTCTAAAAGGAGAATTGTTGTTTGAACACTAAAAATCTCTATGGTGCATTTAGAGACATCACCAGGCATTTTTGTTGGCACTAGAAGGAGGGCCTTTATGAATTCTTTGAATCTTTATTAGTCTTGGCATGTTTTGATCTAAGATTGGTATATATTTGTGCTTTTAAGTAAATTATTAATTACAAGTATAAATATCTATCATATTTGTAGTTTATGGTGTATCTTTATGATTCCTAAGATAAATATCAAGGTTCTTTGAGATTTGATGCTTGGTTTTGGTAAATTTAACTTGAAATTTAAAAAATCCATAGTATGTGAGCTTAGGATGGCTTGTTTTGATAAAAGATTGGAATATCTTTCATATATCTGAGTTCATTTGAGCTTAAAATTATAAAGATAGACCATCTTGGCATAATTGGATACATCTTTGAGATATTATAGGAAAAGATCAATGTCCTTTATTATTTTTTATGCAATCTTTATAAAATGAGCTTAATGTGCACGTTTAATCCTTATTCCTTATAAATATTAGCTTGATACATCATATTTCAAATATTATATTCAAATTTCAAGCTAGAATTGCTAAGGATTCAAACAAGATAACAATCAGAGATAAGGTAACCTTTGCTTGAACTTTAGGTTCATCAAAAGGCTAACATGGAAAAGGTAGATGTAGGAGATCTAAATATTTTCCAAATTCACCTCTTCAAGGTACCTTTTCCTTCAACATTCATCTAGGTATGGCTTGGTTAGGATAATCTTCAATTAATGTGCCAGCTATGGTACATGATCTCCCACATAACCCTGAGAAGCATTCACCTACATTTAGTAAAAATGGTATTATAACTACTAAAGAGCATATTAAGTCTTTTAAATCTACCTTAAAGTTGTTAAATGTTTTACATGATGATGTATCTTATAGGTTACTCCACTTTACCTTTAAATTTTTTTCCTATGAATGGTTCTTGAAATTGCTTGATAATTACATCACTAGTTGGGATGGTTTTACCAATGGTTTTATAGTTCAATTTGGTAAGATTGTTAGTCCTTGTGTTATTTACCATTAGTTCACCACCATTATAAGAGATACAAGTGATCTTATTAGGTCCTTTAATGCTAAATTTCAAAAAATGTAAAGCAAGACCATAAAGCCCTATAATCTTGATGATGTATTAGCCTTAGAAATTTATGAGGATGTAATAGATCCCATGACCTATATATTCTTGAAGAGATCCATGTTAGCTATAACTTCATTATCAAGAGACTATTCTAAGGTAGTAACCATCAATGATCAAATGTAGCTACAAGGACAAATGGCATATGCTATTCCAAATGTTAACCCACATATACCCATTCTAAACATCTTTCCAAACAATAACCAAAATATCCTAGCCTTAAATCAACTCCAAAACTTAAATCAATTACCATTTAGTCATGCTAATCCCAATCAAAACTTAAGATTCCTAAACCATCCTACTAATGGCTTCAACACAAATTATTGAAGGGATTTTATACAATATGCTAATAATAACTAGGTACATAATTTTGAATCCCCTAAAAATGAGAATGAATCTATCTTAAAAATGGTCCAAAAATTGAGCACTAATTTTATTTAGCTAGAAAAAAAAGTTATAAATATTGCTAAAATATTTGGTAGGAACTTCTCATTTCAAAGGTATAATAGGCCAAGTAATAGATTCAAAAGGATGTTTTTCATAATAATGATAGTTTATCCTGATCAAATAGTCTATCTAAAGAAATCATCCCCTTAGGGATCTTATTATCATTCAACTAAATGTATTTACCATCAAACTTGTCCTCTTTAATGTTAGTGGGAAGGATTATAATGTTATTGATCTTGGTCTCCAATATCAACCCCAACTAGTAAATAGTGGAAAAGCTTGCAAAAAATTTGAGAAAAAGAAAGATAAAGTGCTCCTTACCCAATACAAGGATCTCATAGCATGGTCTTGTGATGACTTAAAGATAAGGTCATCACTCACACCATCCATCTCAAAGAAAACTATAGAACAATCAGGTAGAAATAGAGGCATGTAAACCCTATCTTAGAGCTAATGATTTTTAAAGAGGTTAAGAGACTACTAGATACTAGGATAGTCTTCCCCATCAAGTATTCTACTTGGATGGATAATTTGGTGCTAGTCAGGAAGAATAATGGTGAGATTAGGCTCTATATTGATTTTAAGAATTTAAAAAAAATATGAGAAGGACAACTATCCTCTGCCTTCTCTTGACTGGGTCATTCAATTTATTTTAGGTTTACTATGATGTCTTTTCTTGATGGATTTTTAGGTTACAACTAGGTGTTGGTTAACAGAGAAGATAGGATGAAAATAACCTTCACAACTAAGTGGGGAAATTTTTATTACAAGAGGATGCCTTTTAGGATAATTAATGTAAGAGATACTTTTTTAAGAGTTATAGACCATGCCTTCTAGGGCATGATTGGTAAGTGTATTATTATATATATGGATGATCCAATAATTTTTTCTAAAAAGAGGTAAGATCACTTCATGCATTTTTAGCAAGTGTTCAAAATATGCAAAAGGTTTGGGATTTCTTTAAACCCTAAGAAAAGTATTTTCTATGTTACTGAAAGTAAGGTATTGGGACATATTATAACCAAGGGTGGGATATTTATAGATCCTAAAAGGGTAGAGAATATATCCAAAATAGAGCCCCTAAACTATAGGAAAGATCTAAATTCATTCTTTGGTAAGATAAACTTTGTAAGGAAATTCATTTTTGGATTTGCAGAGATTGTCAATCCATTAAATGACATGCTAAAGAAGGATGCCAAGGTATTATGGAAAGAAGAATATATAAAGGAATTCAATGACATTAAAGAGGCAATTAGCTAGGCTCTAATCTTGATAAGTTCTAACTTTTCAAAGGACTTCTAGCTCTATTCATTTACCTCTAATCATACGATGGATGATATATTGACTTACAAAGTTGAAGGGTATGATCACCTAATAGCTTTTATGAGCACTAATTTGAAGAATGTTGAGTTAAACTATTCATTGATTGATAAGAATACATTCATTAGTAAAGGTAGTAAAGAAATTTGGGCATTATATCCTTAGAAATAAAGTGCATGTTATTCTACCTGACCCTACCATAAAGCTTATATTAAGCTAGAATGAGCTCAAAGAATACATAGGTAAGTGGCTGTTAGTTTTATAGGAGTATAACATATAAATGAAAACAACAAAATTGGTAAGGTGCCAAGGTCTGATCTAAATGATTGTTAATACTATCCCTAAGTTAAGTATTATGCAAGTTGATCAACAAAATTTTCAATCTAGTGAATGGTATTATTCTATTATTCATTTGCTAAGGCTCAAAGCTACTCATTATCTGATTAAGGAATGTATTCTTATATAGGAAAACCTTTGAGGGATCTACCCTAGGTGTCTTTCAAAAGAGGAATATACTCAAATCATGAGTACCTTCCATGATAAGTTTGGTAATGGACACCCATTAGGGGAGACTATTTCATATAATATTCTTAGATCTAGATACTATTGGCTAACTATCATCAAGAATTATCATAATCATGTGAGATAATTTCACCCTTACCAAATTTTTATCACCAAGGAGCCTAGGTAGCAATTCTTATAGAACCAGTCATGGTTGACAAACCATTTACAAAATAGGGGTTGGACTTTGTAAGAGTAATCAACCCAAATTCATCTAAAGGATATAAATTCATCTTGAATACCACATATTACTATATAAGGTGGGATGATGCTATAGCCACTAAATAATGTATAACATAGGAAGTGATCAACTTCATGGAAGAGAACATTTTTACTAGATTTGGAACTCCAATTTATCTAGTGTATGACAATGGGTCTGCATTTTCATCCATAGAGATGACTGAATGGGCTTATGATAATGGTATCTATTTGAATTTTTTATCCAACCATTATCCACAAGTGAATGTATTTTTTGAGTCTACCAATAAAAATTTGATGAAAGTAATCAAGAAATCTGCTAAAGACAAACCTAGGACTTGGCACAAGTTACTCAAGTATGCATTATGGGAAAATAATATTAGTATTAAATAAGAATTGAAGGCATCACATTTTATATTGGTGTATGACCAAGATCCTATCTTTCCTATCACTCTTAAATTTTTCATGTATAGATTCATGTAGGAGTATATGGAAGAAGGTTAGGAGTTAACAAGCTCAAGATTGCTAGACATAATTTAGATGAAAGATGCAAGGGAGAAAGCCTTTGTTGATTTTAGAAGGTATAAGACCATAGTGAAAATATGGTTTGATATAAGATAAAATATTAAGGTGTTTATACAAGGGGACCTAGTTCTCCTTTAGGACAAAGCATCTGATTCTAAGGGAAAACATGGTAAGTTCATACCTTTGTGGATTGACCCCTATCAGATTGTAGAAACACTAGGTAACAACATCTCCAAGCTCAAAGATCTAAAAGGATAAGAGTTCACATTGCCTACCAGTGGATAATACATCAATCACTACTTCTTTACTGCTCCTCTCGAGGTCTTTATGGAGTAAACTGTAAGATGGTTAGATTTATTGTATTTAGGATAACTAGTTTCTTTCAAGTTCTTTCCTTCTTATCCCTTGTTTATATATAAGCATGTATATATTTATTTTATTTCCTTTGCTTTCTTATTTTCTTTTTTTTGTATGTGTGTTTACTTTGGTTGCCTTATTCCTTGATTCTAATAGGTCTTTTTCGACAATCTTGAGCTCAAAGTTAGATAGTTTCCTTGAAAACTCCTAAAATTTAGAAATATAGGTATTTACCTCATATATATGATGACCATGGTTATATAATGTATGTTTAATATTATAATTTAAAGAAAATAGTAAATACCAATGTAAGAAGCCAATCATTCCATAATAACTTAAGCATTGTCTGTACCTCAAATTGGTTTTAAAAATATTTGCACTTGTATAGTGAGAGCTCAAACTATCATTATATATCCACACTAGCATTTAACCAACATCCTTTTCTAGTGTAAGGCTTAAAGCCATAGGTGATTCTATAAAAATCAAACACTTGAACAAATCCCAAAACCTAGCTATTTTGATTCCCAACCTTGATAAAAGCATAAAGATCTAAACAAAATACAAAAAGAAAAATTCAATGCAAAATCAAAAGCTTTATGAGCATAGGTGATTTTGGTAATCTCCCTTGGGGATATGGATACCTAGATGGTAGTGGAACAAGGCCTTGAGTGGAACTAAAGGCATATTTGTCAAGGCTTTAAATTCTTGGCTAGAAGTAGAGCAATGCTCAAACCTTTCCTGAGCTAAAAAGCATGGTTCTTAATAAACATCTTAACATGCTATAAGTCAGTGTTAGTGATTAAGGACATGAAACTTGGAATTTATTTTGTAAACCCCATGGAAAATAGTAAGTGCAATCAAATCATACACATAGTGTGGCTATGTCTTGATATCTAACCTTAATTTTATAAGTGCAAGGTTTATTTCAATTATAATCTAATTTGGATAATGATCTTGATCAAGTAGAGTGGATGACCTAATTATTTGTCTAAATTAGAATCTCTATGTTCTAACATATTGCTATATTTCCCACATAAGTCACCATTTGTTGAGACCAACATACCCCTATTTTTGAAAATTAGGACCCTTGAGAAACCCTAAAGATTAAACATGAAAACATGTCATGTTAAGATCATTTGTAGAATTTGAGAATCTTCCACTTTATCAAAATCAAGCTTACTTAGCTATTTTTTGCTTTGATTTTGTCTAACATTTCTAATAAATTGTCTTTATAGATTTTAGTTTTAGGTACCATGGTATTTTTTATTGAGAGATTCATGTTCTAAAACCCTGGTAAAACCATCAATTCAAATTTGAATACTAGTGGGAGCTAAATTGGAAATATATATGTCATTTTGATAGTTGGATGTTGATCTTATGTGTTTATATTGTGGTTGTGGTTGTGGATGCATGGATATATTTATTTCTATCATGTGTATTTTACTGTTTTTGTATATGTTATAGGAAATATATGTGTTGTGGTTTATTTTATATCATTATGTAAGACACATTCATGATTTAAAAAATAGGCAAAAAACACTTGTCTAAGTATAATCAATCAAAAAAAAATCTACTACACACTATTTCATGTTGGGAAATTTGTAATATCAAGAAATGACTAAAAATAAGTAACCAAATAGTGGTAAACAAGAAGGAAAAAATTTTGTTTTTAACCCATAAAAAATATTTTCACCAAATTAAAACAATGAATTCACACTAAATCACATTGGGAAGAATGAAAATAATGTAATGAAATGAAAAACACTTTGAAAGAAAAAATGGTATAAAAAAAATCTATTAATTTAGTCAATCATACTCAATCACATTGGGAAGTATAAAAGAGAGAAACAAAACTGGCAAAAATGGTCTTAAATTAATCACACTAATCCAGGCTCAAAAGTATGAAAAATTCAATAAATGGTTGGATTCTTACATGTAATCAAAAATAAGAAGATAAAAGTGAATGGGTAATGAAGTAAGCATAAAACATACTAAATCAATATAGGAATCATCTCAATGATGTGTAACTTCATAATCTATCAAATCTTATCTCATATTTGACACATGTAATTTTTGTTGTGACTTGGATTATTGAAAAATTTTGTGGGGAAGGCCAGGTACTATCTATGGTCTTACACTGTAACTCACAAAGGGAACACCAATGAGGTGTAATTAATGTGAAAATATGGGAAAAGAGAGATGTTGGTAATGGTAATGAGAAATTTTGGTAATTTGTGAAGAAGTTTAGGTCATATCCATGGTTTTACAATGTAATTCACAAATTGAATCCCTAAGGGAGTGATTAGTGAACAAATAAATATTTCTCAAGGGGAAATATTAGGATTATAGGGAGTGAAAAAGGGAATGTAAAAAGAATAACTTAGGCATATTATGAGAATATCTTAGGAGACATGAGGTGCATTAAGGACATGAGTAGACACTAATTGACTAGTGACCATCATTGTACAAAGGAAACATGTTCACTATAAGTACAAATCTATGTAGGTAAATAAGTTTGATACTAAGATAAACTCATGAAGGTATATTGGTACAATAAAATTAAAATGGACCTACCTTTCCATGATGTGTTCCCTAAATCTCAGGACCCCTTACAAAGTCATTGGTATACTATGAAGATTGGGTACTTACACGAGAAAGTAGGTAGAACTAAAAGAGATTTTTTATTCTCCTTGTCTAATATACTACCCTACTACACTCCACTAGACCTTGGCTCTATCATGAGGCCATCTATGGAGTTTGAGCTTTGACTATAAAAATGAGATGTGCTTAGAATCATGTCTTTTAGTGTGATTTGACTTTTGAGAATTTTGAATGTTACCTTTTGGATCATTGCCTTTTGTTAAATGATTTGGATTTTGAATGTTTTTATAGCTTTTATTATTCCTCCTCAATATGAACTTGTAATGACCAATCATGAGAGATAGAGTGATACACATGATTGAGATTTAGGATTTGGCTAAAATAAGCTAAGTATCTAAAGACAAGACTAACTAGAACACTTAGGCTTAACTATGAACTAGCGTGTTATCTAAATTCTCAACCATGTATATGCTTAATTTGTGAATAAAGGAATAAGGGGAATAAAGGAGATCTAAAGTGGACTAGTAAAAAGAGATTATAATGAGATGAATTTTTTACTAATTGATCACATGGTATAGAAGGAATGTCTAAAGGGAGTAAGGTTTGCATAACCAAGTCACAATAATAATTATCCATGATTATAGAGATAAGATAGCAAACACTCATGAAATATAATAAGGGAGTCATAAAAAATGAACTCACAAATAAAAATAATGTAATGATAAATAATAAATCCATAAGAAAACATAATGACATCATAAGCAATATAAAGTGCAAAATCAAATTCACCATGTAAGATAAATAAGAATTTGACACAATGTCAAATTAAATCCAAATGAAAATGTAATAACACCATGCATGTGATTATAAATAATAATATATTTGTCCACACACATTATCTAAAACATCTGATAAGTCTTTATGAAGTTGAATTCAAACTATAGCTAATGTCTCATCTATCTTTAATGAAAACTAGGAAAATACTTCACATCTAATATCCTCAAAATAAAAGGTAGGACTTCTTTAGGGATCATGATGAGAAGGGACATTATGCAAGGTATGCTTAGGAGAATGCATAGGAGTGGTTTATATAGGATATGAAGGGGTCATCGGTGGGTAAGGATACACAAGTGAGGGACTCACAGGTGGATAAGGATCCACATGTGAGGGAAGGTCCATGGGTGAGGGATTTATGGGTGGAGAAGGGATGATAGGAGGATGTGGAACCAAAAGAAGTGAAACCATGGGGGAAGAAGGGAGATACTTCTTATGAGGTTAACTCAATACTATAGGTAGGGGAAATAAATATCCTATAAGAGACTATGTCAAATAGAATGATAGTATACACTGAAATGAGAAAAAAATTACAATTACTTTTGAAATAAATAAATGAAAAGGAAACACAGAATCAATTGGGCTAATGAGGATGATCTAATTAAGGAACATAACACAAAACCTTACACCAACACTGGCTAATGCAAGTTTTTTCAATACAACATACAATTGAGAAAATATCAAGCAATCAAGTTGGAAAGTAAATGCTAACTAAGTGGTCATCCTTAATGTTATTAGATTATTAGAGTATGATTTTAAGTGTGATAGGAAGTTGGATATAAGTAATGAACTATAAAATAATCTATGGATGATTTTAGGATGTTTAGGTTGAAAGGGATCTATTTTGGTAATGGCACTAGATTGGTATTGGGGCCTACCCCCTCACTTCACATAGTAAAGTGCTTTGTCAATAGATACCATTTAACACATGTTTATACTTGGCCAGAAAACCAAGTTGGCTTCCCTCTTGGCGATGAAATACAAGTAAGTAGGCCTTGGGTAGACAATTTTTTAAATTCATTTTAAGATTATTTGATTGGTGGTGTGTGAAAGAAAGAGAAAAATAGTGCAACTAAATGGTATATGGAAAAACCACCTAATTAGACTATGTGATCTATTCTATGCATACAAATAACTAAAAGTGAAAGTGTGAATTAATTACTAGCATATAAGTGTTAATTCCAATTTTAAAACATAGTATAATGTTAGTCTAGATGATAGTGTATGCAAACATTACAGTATAGAGTCAATAGTGTCACTATTGTATTGCTAAAGTAAGGGTCTATTAAGAACTATGTTGGTAGTGTCAGCCTAGTCTTGTAGATAGAAGATAAAATACAAAACTAGGTTGAATAGGTCGACCTAGTTTTCTATATAAAGGTAGTTTTAAAGACTACAAAATATGAAAAATATAACTGTCATGACTAAAAAAATGATAGAGAAAGAAAGTAAACTTAGTAGGTTGGAAGATGTAGAGGAAATTGAGATTATTATTGAAGTACCTTGATTTTTACTTGAAAATTCTGCCAACTATGTCGATTGGGTCATCTTAGTTCTATAATTCCCTATTTTATAAATCCTATCAAGATGAATATAATTACTTGGATAACCAAGTATGTTTATATAAGCCTTTGAAGATGACTATACTGACCTAGTCAACCAAGTATGTTTCTATAAGCCTATGAAGATGACTATACTAGCCTGGTTGACCTAATATGTTTTCTAGAAATCTATAAGTGTATTGTGTCTACTTGGTCGACTTAGTACATTTTTTAGAGGTCTATAAATATACTATGATGACCTATTCAACCCAATAGACTATTTGGAAGTGAAAAAATGTTCTATGTTGACCTGTCTGACCTAGTAAACTATATCTAATAAAGACCTATGCAAATAGAACACAGTCATTTTGATATGATTATGTGTTAAACGTGCACACATAAGTTAGAAACTATATTGGACCTATCAATAAAAATATATAAAAATAATAAATAAAATGATAAAATAATAAAATATGTGAAATAAAGCTAGTAAAGATTAGATTCACATCAGGTTCACCAAAATGTATGTAATCAAAAATACATCATGTCTATAAATCAATCCTAACTTAGATACGATATATCATACTTACTCTTCTGATTGGGGATACATTAGATAATTGAGAACATGACCAATATGAGGATATAATAGACCCAATTAGGGGATCTCTTATCATAATAAATGATAATAGGGAGGGTTCCAAAGCTCCAGTCAAACACAATAACATAATAACCCTAACTAGGTCTTATGTTTTCATATGCACTAAAATAATAATAATTAAAGCAAAGAAATCTAATCTAGTTCTCACCAAAACTTGTGGCATAAAGTGGGGGTAATAAACAATAAAAGTAAACATGCATAAGAGACATATACTCATGTTAATTTATACATAATACTAATGCATGGAAGAGAAGTACAAATGCATATCTATCTACTCTTATAAAAGAGGAAAATATTTAGGAATACTTACCTTTGAATATGAACCCACTGAGCCTCAATCTACAGCTTATAAATGCATCCAAAAACTTCTCCATAAGACAAGATTTGTAGCTCCAAATAAATTTTGAAACCTTAAGCTTGCTCTTCAAGTAGAATGGTGGATAAAAAGATGTGAAATAGATATTACTTGTTCTTCTCTTCTATAAATAATGGCAAAATGATCTTTTATATAAAGGTGGTTCAACCCTAAGCCCTTTCAAAAGTTTTAGTCGACAGGGTTAACCTAGTCGACCTAGTACTATTATGGACAAAAACTCACTAGGTCATGGGCTAAGTCAGCTAAGAACTGACCTAGACCCTAAATTAATTTTACCCAAAAGAGTATAGGGTTGACCTAGTTGACTTAGTATTGTAAATATTTGAAAGGGGATTTAGGCTAGGAAAGTGGGAGGAAAATGTGGGAAATGATTGAGGAGTGTACAATAGAGAAGACTAAGCTTAGGGAAATGGTTTTCAGGAGACAAGTGTGTAGATAACAAGTGGGAAAAGGGAAAAAAATATTGTGAAGCACCAATGGTCTACCCACCCCTTTTTTGGTGCACCCATTAAGGCATACACTTAGAGAGATTGAGACTCGATAGGTTCTTGTAAAATAAAAAACATTAGTAAGTGATAAAAGTTTGAAAATATTATGTGTATACACAAATCATAAACTAAAAATCCAATAATAATCATTATGAAATATAATATTCAAATCCAAAGAAAAGAGAAATAAAATGGGAATGTAAAGAAAATGGATTTGAATAGTTAGTAGTAATATCCATTAAGGCCATACTAGGAAATATTATATGGAGACCTAAGGGAGCAAGAATCCATGACGGTGATGTATAAGTCAATAAGAGACTCTAATAAATTTTGTAATCCTAAGAAATTTTGATATCAAGACCTAAAAAAACCCCATCTAACAAGTGTATCTTGGGATAACAAGTGAATTATGCATAATAAGGATCCTACCTTCCCTGAAAATCTTCCTTGCTAGTCAAAAACACTTATAGATCCATTGGTATACTATGAAGATTGGGTATTTGCATGAGAAAATACACAACTATATATATATATATATATATATATATATATATATATTTAAGATAGTATAGTAGGGTAAGAGGATATATATATATATATATATATATATATATATCCTCTTACCCTACTATACTATCTTAATACACCCTAATGGACATTATCTCTACCAAAAGGGCAACTATGGAGTTTAAGCTTTAAGTAGGATAGGAGGTGTGCAAAAAATAAGATCATGTCTTTTGGTATGATTTGAATTTGAATTTTTTCTTGATTTTCCTTCTTATGATATTATATATTTTTGACACTTTGTATTTTTATATTTTCCTCCTCTATATGGATTTTTAATACCAAACATGGATATGAAATATGACTAACAAAATAATACTTAAACCTAGCCACTAAATAGGAGAACCTAAAAACCAAGATACCTAGGTAATCTTAGACATACATAATAGAAAAAAATGTGATATCAAAACCAACCAAAGTGTGCCTCAATTTAAAGGAAAGAGGTATATGGGAATTTTGTAAGACGTGTCCATGTGAAAAATGTGATACATTGAATATATGCTAGTAGTTGATCACAAAAAGTGATATTTGTTATTTAGATGTGACTAGACAAAAAAGAGGATCTGAGACGATATGATAATGTAATTCCAATTCCAAAACTAGGAAAAACCCTAACATGGGAGATGATATGAAAATATGGCAGTAATGACACTATTTTAGTTACTAACATATAAAGGGCATAACACAAGCATTTATAGGAGAAAATATCCCAAAAGAGGGGGATTAAACAATATACCAAAGAATCATAAAAGAAATAATGGATAGAATAAATCACTATAGTGGGATATAAAATTATACAACAGAACCATAATGGAAACAATGGATAAAATAAAAATGATCACCAAAATGTAAAAAATACACTAAAAATGAAAGCCTATAAAAATAAATAACATGGTACAATCAAACAAATAACAATCAACATGTATTTGAAATGAATATTATGATACAATAAAGCATATGGTAACAAATAACATGAAATATATCTAAAAACACCATCAACAACATCTATTAAGTCTAGTTATAATAGATATATCACTTAAGCCATGGTCTCTTCTATTTTTTTAAATAGATGGGAAATGACTTCCTTACGATTGAGCTCAAGAGAGAAAGTAGGCATGCCATAATAAAGACACATATCTTCCTATTATGAATAACATTATTAAGGAAGAGGAGATACCATTTGAGAGAGAGGAAGAAGTAAATATTTTTACCCAAGAGGGGGTTATATCTATAGGGGAGGCTATTACTCCCTCCTCGATGTGACATGTGAACGTTACTAAGAAAACTGAGGCCCTAGGATTAGAAAGTCATGAAAATGATATTGAAGAGCTCCACATATATCCATAAAATGGGTAGAAAACTCATTTTAAAGGAAATACACTTCCACATTTTTATGGATATATGTTGGTGTCACATTCAAAGGAAACATATTAAAATAGAGATGAAAAAATTAAATACTTCAATAAAAAGTAAATACTCTTCTTCCTAAAACTTTTTAAAAAGTCTCATTCAAAGATAAAAAAGAAACAAAGATTGGAAATTAAATATATTGTTATTCATCATTGGATGACAAATTGTAAATTTATAGAAAATTACAATCTTCACCATGTAATAGTGCACCTGCACGTCTTCATCACCATTGTTCGATGACTAGAAGGCCTAAAGCCAACTATAGGGATTTTGAGTTGTCTGGATATATAATCTAGGAGATGGATCATGCATGTTTGTTGGTCGAGGTAATAAAATTGAGTTGGTAGGAGGAAAAAAAGATTATTTATGGTTTTTGTGATGATAGAAAAGTCCCTTCCCTCCCTATATAGGGAGGGAGGATAACATGAGTAAGGGGTTGCTCAATGTAACCCATTTTGGCTATTATAGCAAAGCTAATATTAAGGGATAACATAAAGTAGAGTATTTTGGTAGCTCACAAGGATCATAACCTTAAAGCCATGAATTCAAATCCCATCTCTACAAATACATAATACTCAAAAAGGATGACTCATTCCATTGAGAATGGATTGATAAACTAAGAAAGGATATGACCAAACCAGAAACTATTCCTTTTTCTATTTCATCTTCAGGATGGGTGGGTAATGCGAATTGAACCCACATCTTATCCTTGTAAAGGAGAAATTTTACCATTCAACCATACCCACATTTGACTCATTATTGGGTATAAATATATACCCATATATTACCACTTAATTATATGTAAGTATATTTTAATGGAATTATAGTATGATTATTTACTATACCAATAGGAAAATAACTCCTAATAAGATCACTTTCATTTAGTTTCTTGGAATTTATGGGAAATGCCATTGTAAAATATAATTCCCCTCTGAAGAGGGGAGGGGGGTGAGGTTCAACTCAAAAAATATTAGAACATATCTATGATATGAAAGAATTTAGAATACCTACTAAAAATACTGATCCAATCCATAATGATATGCCCAAAAATAACACATTTTTACTGCTTGACCAACCATTAGGAGAGGCAAGTGTGATAGGTATACCAATAACTAGGAGAAATGAAATTTAAATTAATGCAAACATAGATGATTAAAAATTGATAGTCATGGTTGTGATCTTAAAAGCTTCCAATAGATTCAAAAGACTATACCATCGGATCCCTATCTCATCAAATTATAATCAAATGCACTATGGATTTTATTTGTTCATAAATTAATCGAGCTTAAATTTATCAAATTTTGATTTGAGTGTGAAATAATAGGGAAATTAATTTATTTTTACCATCATGAGATATCACTTATAATATAGATAACAACCCTATAGTTTAACAACCCTATAGTTAGGTATTAACTATCAGGGTAAAATAGAATTATTTTCATCTAGAAGAGATGGCTAAGTGGTTGATGGTTCTGGTCTTGAAACTTGGTATAGTTAACTATCAAAGGTTTTAATCCCTCTCTCTCCTTTTGTTCATTAAATAATTGAACTTATCAATTCAATACCAAAAAAGGCTCAGCTATATAATATAAATAGCTGAATAACAAGGATTTGGTTGGAAAAATAATATTGAAGGATACGACTATCCCACCTCCCAACATGGGAAATAAATATAAATTGGATGGATTTATATTTTATCTAGATTCATCAATGGTTTAATTAAGAGGGGTCATGGAAAGAACAGGTTCAAAATCATGATCAATTCTTTTCTCAAATCTTATTGCAACTACACAAGCCCTTCTTGCATGCCACAAATGACCTATGAAAAATAAAAATCCTAGAATAAAATGAGAGGTGGCTAACCAAATTTGAGGTGAAACATAATTCATCGCATTAATCTTGATAGCTACACCACCCATAGAATTTAAAGAACCTAAAGGAGCATGAGTCATATATTCTATTGAATGTTGTTCTTGTTAGGATTGTATGTCCTTTTTCAACTTAATCAAGTACAAACCATTAATACCCCTTATAGGTTTCAACTAGGGAGCACAAAGATCCTAAAAATTCATTGTTTCTCCTCCAAATATAATTTCTCTAGTAAGAGAATGCATAGGATATTTACCTAAACCAATAGGCCCTTATGTAGACCCCACTCTGGCTCCAAGATGTTGATCTCTAATTAGAAAATTAAATGCTTGATCTTGAGAGGATTTTGTGCTAGTAGGCCCATATAATTCATTGGGATAAGCTATATTGTTAAACCAAAAAAAATAACAAGTAGTTAAACCAAAGATAGAATGAGCCATTAAACTATAGGACAAGTAAGCTTCTTTAGACCACATAAATTCATGATGAGTGCATGCAAAAAGTTTTTTTTAAGATGTGCCAGATACCACCAAAAATATAAATGGAACCTAACCACACATTTCCTCTAATTATATCTTCTAGATTGCCCATGCTAACAATTTATCCCTCTCACCCAAAAGGGTACTTGAGTAAATAACCAAATATATCACCTAATTTAAGGGTAAGATTCATAATTTTTATTACATCTCAACCATTGGGAGCCTAGGTATCATATATGCCACCAAAATACAAAGCCTTGAATACTAGGATAAAATCACCAACACCTAGCAAGATTAGTTAAATACCTAAAATTGTGGTCATTTTGTTTTTATCTTTCCATTATTAACCAAAAAATGGAAAAGATTATTCTAAAGTTTTGGGTCTGATTAGTGCATGATAAATACAACAAAAACCTAAAGCTATATAATAAATTAAGTGAACTACCATAGATATAAAATAGGGAAAAGTATCCACAATTTCCCCACCAGGATCAACTCCCCATCCTAGAGTAGCTAAATGAGGAAGTAAAATCAAGCCTTATTCATACATAGACTTTTTTGGTACAAAATGAGCCACTTCAAATAGATTAATTAATCTATCCTATAATACAATTAATCTAGCATGAACCACGTGAGCCCCAATTAATTTTACTCACAAATTGATAAGTCATGCATTACCATCCCACCAAGCAAAATTAGTAGTTTCTTGGTCACGACCAACTAAAGCTAGAGTTCCATTAAAGAGAGTTTTTATAGGGTAGAACCTCCTCAGGGAATATAAGGTTTTCATGAGGTTTATCTTGATCCACCATCCAAGCATGAATACCTTCATTCAAGGGAATATTTTTTGTATATAAAGTCTTAAATTTAGGATCTTCTACTGCATGAATCTCCTAGGAAGGCACATAAGTTTAGAGCTAGACCAACTACTCCAATGACATTCATCCATAAACTGGTCACTGGTATAAATAAAATGAATAAATATAACCAATGTTTATTGTAAAAATCAACCCCAAAAATTTAGAAACAAAAATGGTTAGTAGTGACCATAGAATAAGTCTCTTCAACTTGAGTTGGGTTAAAAGCATGGAATGTATTTACACCATCATTGTCTACAAATAAAGTATTTTCCACACTAGCACCATGAATAAAAACATATAAGAGTAGCACCCAATACTCCAAAAACTCCCATCATATTAAATGGATTAAAGGTCTAATTATGAAAACCTTGAAAAAAGAGGACAAAGCAAAAAATAGCTGCTACACCAGAACTAGATGCAAAAAACCAACTAGACTGACCTAATGGATAGATCAAGAATACAAAAATAAAAATAACAATCAGACCAAAAAACACAATGGTATTATAACTTAGTAATTAGATAGATCGATCAAGTTCAAATTGGTGTAACATGAAGCCTATTAGACCAAAAACACCATGAAGAGAAATAAAAGTCCATAGACCACCTAATTAGCACCAACGAGTAAAATATCCTTGTGCTTCAGGATCCAAATATTATCAAAGAGATTTATAATTAGTCAATAAATGTGTAATTATCTTGTGGAAATAACAAGATAACATAGGAGTAGATGAATATGGTGGTTCAATATCTATGGTAGGATCTTGGCCTTATAAACTATGCTACTCTAAAGGTCTCTATTGAGCTCCACATTCATTATTTGAATGCCCAAAGGTCTTGTGAAATAATTTATAAGGCAATAATATATATTTTTCTTTCATCTTTGGTGTTGGATAGATAAGTGTGGTTGACATATATGGATTAATAAAAATTGAAGGGTCATTAAATCTAACAAAGTGGTATAGTTTGGTGTTGAATCATACTCCAAAGAGGATTTGAATTAGTAGGTGCATTTGGTGTAATTGAATTAAGAACTAGCTATATGTTAGATTTATCAAAACAAATTGAAGGAGGAACATCACTATGAGATATCCCATTTAAGTAATGAGACATTTACCCTTCTTGTGCATCAATGGGAAAATATACAAGGTTAGATATTCCATGCCAAAGAAGATTAACTAGGTCAATACTAGCGTAAAAATATGTTTTCTAATAAGATTTCTAAAGTGAAGACTGATATCATAATAATTATGCATCTTTTGCTTGGGAATTTATAGGAAATAATAGTCATATAACTTATAAAAATCATCATAATTAGGAATGCTTACATCCACATTAATGGATTCAACCACAATGCTAAATTATTTACCTTATATGTTTTGAAAAACATGGAACGATAAAATCTGAGACATTAATGTATATGTGTAGAGTCAAGGCTTATTGAGGTTTTTAGTTAATGGTAATGATATTATAGATCTCTTGAAATTTTATATTTAATATCCTTATTGGATGATTGGGTTGTATGTTGATTTTGAATATTCTATTAAGAGAATCAAGTGAATCAATGAATTGGCCAAATTGTATTAAAATGCATCCTTTAAATATTTATAATTGTGAATGAACTACAAAATAAATTTAAAAATAATTCATGTTAAAATCCATATAATGTGAAAGGAAATGGCCTAAAATATACATCCTCAATCTGAATATTTAAAAATCCCAAAACATTTTCAAAAACATGAACATGTTTCTTATATGTCTTATCATTTTTGAATTTAAGATAATTGAAAGTGTTTTGGGAATTTCATGTTGAAAATCAGGAATGTTAACAATTGTTAAAAAAAGTAGGGCCATGATTTTATATATATTTTTTATTTTATAAATTTATATTTATCATGTATTTTCAACACATTTGATGAAAACTACAATGAAAACACATGTTGAGTGAAATTGATCACAAATGACCCTTATTATAGTGACAAATAATTATGTTGACGTCAGTCGTATGCACACCATACAAAATGGGTTTTTTCCCTCTAATTTTAGGAATATTGGTAATTTATTCAAGGGCGTGAGTTATTAGTATGTAATTTTATAGATAACCAAGTTTTGGAATAGTGGAATTTGACCTTAAACCCATCAATGGAAATTCAAATAAAATGATTAAAATAACACCAAAATATGGATATTTAAAATTATGCTATGTTAAAATAATTAGATAACATAAAAAGTTTAAAAAATGGGAGGGAAGTGTATTGCATAAAATAAGGTTTAATATTTCTTCTTAGTAATCTTTTCATTTAAGAAAAACCTTTTGAAATCTACTACAAATCAGCCAACATTCATCAAATATAGTCATGCCCTCAAATATGAATAAACATAGTGTGAGATTATAAGAACTAATAATTATTAGTAAACATCATAAGTATCTCTTTGTAAGATAAATTTATCATAAATAATATCTAAAACCACGTTCTACTACAACAATTTTCTAAATATCCAATTTTCTACCAAACATATAAATAACACATCTATTTACAATAATAATAGATCAAATATTAACTAATTAAAATGATTAAAATACTATAATTTCACATTATAACTTAATCATAATAAGAAAATAAATATCTATGGTAATCAATAAAATCTCAAAAACACAATATTAATCAGAATTTTTGATAAAAAAGAAAATCAAAAAAAAACTCAGTGAACATTAGTAAAGATTTATCAAGCTTGTGGAATATCCTACAATTTTTTTGAATAAAATTACATCAACATATAGTATTTATAAATGCATATGGTCAACATATTTTTATTTTTAAAAATCTTGCATGTAATCTTTTAAAAAAAATAGATTAAATATAAAACTATTTATAGAAGCTAAAAATAAAACTAAAGTTTTAAATCTAAATTTAAAGAAAGTTGTGTTAATATGAAAGATAAATTGAAAGAATATTTCCACTCTGAGGCCACTTATACCTATCCCTCGTCTAAATTTAGAATATTATGCAAAGTGTCACCATGTTTTTTAGATCATTTAAATCATTTTTATATCTTATGGAGTATCAACACACAACTAAAGTTGTGTGATATTATAAATCATAATCCAAGCTTTTTGAAAATGTTATATGATCCAAATTATGAGAAAAGAAAAAAATGTTCGCCCTAGTAAGATTGTGAAGTATATTGATGCTCAGTAATTTTTGCGTATATTCTAATATGAATGATTTGTGTTTATTTATAATATTTCCCCCAAAATTTATGTCACCTATGATTATATATCAAGTTGCTCTAATAAATTTATTCACCTGTCATATTCACGTGGCATTTATATTTATTAATTATCTCTATGCATCCTATGTGAATATCTTTGTGTGACCATGATACACATTTTTCTATTAATAATTTTTAATAAGAAATAACATGTTATGCCAATCTAATGGGCAATAACAACTATAAATATTAAATTAGTTTTGGTGTAGCAATGTTGCATAGTCTAAGTGGTTCAAACTCTTTAAAAAGATCTATGATTTAATATGGTATCTAAGTTTAACATCATAGTCCATGTGTCATGATATCACAATATTAAGGTTATGAAATATGTTGTGTTATTTTTGGATGCCTCTTTCATTGTGCATTTAATGGTCATTCTTAGTGTGACACATGGTAGGTGAATATTGGTTCAAAGTCACATAGTATATGTAGTGGGGTAAGGTACAAATTTGGGGAACAAAAAGGGGCCTACTTGTGGATTTTTTTTATTATAAAAATTAATAAAGCTCAACTTTTATAAATTATTTTATATGGATACACTCAAAATTTGAAGATGGTATAAGAACATGAATTGTAAAATTTTGATTCTAGTGTCTAAAAAACTATATTTTTGAAAACAAAATGGTCAATTTTAAGTAGGTAAAACATCTAAAATTTTAAAAAATCCTATTTTTTAAAATAAAAACTAAGTAGATGGTTTTACGACTCCTCATTTTTTTAACATCATTTAGTATTTTTTGAAACCCTATGGTGAAAATTTAGATGAAATCATCTTGTTTGTGGCTTATAATTATTTAAATTTTTAATGAACACACACACACGCACGCACACACACACACACACACACACACACACACACACACACACACACACACACACACACACACACACACACACACACACACACACACACACACACACACACACACACACACACACACACACACACATTCAAATAAATAGATCATGATAACTAACAAACAATAGTAGCCAGTTGTGTGACCCCCTAACTATTATAAAAATTTAGAAGTTGGAACTTGGATTTTATTATTTTTAGTCAAAAACTCATATTAAGCTATGCATTTATAGGTCCAAGGCTTTGTCTTGATAATATAAGCCATTTTTGGGCCAAAAAGACATGTTTTTAAAATTACATAGTAAAGCATGTGTGTAAAATAACATGTACACAAAATAATGTGTACAAAAAATAACATGTACATGTTCTTAAGAGATGAAAGTATGAATCCTTAAAATGAGAAAAAAAGATCAATTAAAAGGTGGGGGGTGTGGTTTAATAAAATAAATGTAAAGCATAAGTTGACATTTTCATTGTTACATTTACATTCCTTATATTTAAGTTTATTTTAGTAAATATAATAAATTAGGGTCACTAAGTATTTTCTGGAATTGGTCTCACAACTAAATGACTTGTGATTTGGGAGATAGTTTTTCAAAATCCAATCTAGTAAGTACTTAGTCATTTTTCAAGATTTCATTATTGAACCTAGGGATTTATGGGCATAATTTTTTTAATTAATGTCCATTTTGGGTAAACATGTACTTATTTTTAATGTTTTAATGCCTTAAAGATTACTTTATGGCATTTGTATAAGTTTTTATTTTGTCAAAATTAAATTTTACAAACTAAACACACACACAACCACTCCTTTATTCCAATTTTCATTATGATTATGTCCCTTATCAGCAAAACTATGACACAACAACACCATAATCATTTGTGACTAGTGTAAATAGGGAAAATTTTGGTCACATTTAGGTATGGCCACTCTAATTGAATTTGAATTTATGCCAAATTGGTGTGCATGGGGAAACATAAGTTTTAATGGTGACCAATACACACCCAAGCGCCCCTTCATGCCAATTTTAATTGTGCTTAGGCCCCTTATAGGCAAAAAGTGACACAAAAATACCATATCCACTTATGAGTAAGTAAAATGCAAAAATGTTTAGGCACATTTGTAAATGACCAACCTATTTCACCTCAAATTCAAGAAAACATTATGTGATTCTAGAAAATAAAGTCGCATTGTGTCCCTTGCACATACAACTACCAATTTATCTTGATTTTACTTGTGATTAGCTCAATTATTTATAAAAGTGACACAACACCATATCCACTTTTATCCATGAAAATGTAAATAATTTTTGTCAAATGTATATGAAATCACCCTAATTCACTTTAAAGTCAATCCAAAGTGGTGTAATTGTAGAAATATATGTCACATTGATGATCTGTACACATAAAACCACCACTTTATGTCATTTTTACTTATAATTTGAGGGTTCATAGGTAAAAAATAAACACAACACCACCATATCCACTTGTAATGAGGGAAAATAAAAATAATTTGAGACACATTCATGCTTAATCAACTCAATTCACTTTGAATTAAGGCCAAATTAGTGTTATCAAGACAATGTAGGTCCCATTATTAATCAATATACACCTAACCACTCATTTATGCTTATTTTACTTAATATTAGGTCCCTTATAATATAAAATTAACACAAAATCACCAATCCATGTGGCTATGGAAAATACAAATATTTTTTGGCACATTTGTGCATGATCAACCCAATCAACTTTGGATCTAGGCCAACATGAAGTAATTTATGAAATGTAGGCTTCATTAGTGACCTTCACACACCTAACCACCTTTTTATGCCAATTTTATTTTTTATTAGGTCCTTTATAGGTTGAAAGTGACACAACAACACTATACCCACTTGTGACATGGGAAAATGAGTAAAATTTTGGACACATTTGTAAATGATCACCCTATTTCACATCAAATTTAGGCCAAAGTGGTGTGAATATGGTAACATAGGTTTTGATTTTGTGTGCATTGGTTACCAATGTGATTAAGTACCTCATTCCAAAATACACACAACATCACCATATCCACTTATGAACAAGATAAATGTAGATGATTTGGTTCACATATATGTGTTATCACCCAAATTCTTTTTGAAATCAAGCCAAAGTGGTATGATTGGGGAAACTTGGGTTGTGTTGGTGGCCTATGCATATCCTACCACATTTTTATGTAATTTTTACTTGAGATTATGTGGATTATAGACCAAAATCAACACACCAACACTATATTAATTCTTATATAAACTATGGGGATGTGATGTTTTTAAAGTGTGCCTCAATAATCAACATGAGACATCAACTCCCCTATATATATTGTGATACACTATGGTTATCATGACTCTATAATTTTATGTGTATCCTAAATCATGTGACATATATATATGGGATACACACACATGAATGATTTTTATGTGAGACATGAGCCATGGTTATTGTATTGAGATACAATAAGATCTAAGCTATATAATTTTAGTTAATGGCATCATAATATAGAATGGGCCTACTACACTAATACAATCCATATGTAATTAATCTCATTCAATGATGTCAATCATTTGAAACCAACTATTGTATTCATAGGTCATGTATTATCATTAACATAATGTTACCCACACCCATTCCATTATATATCACATCAACATCATGTTACATATAGATATGAAATTGATCTATTATATGAAATGTATATGTATTACATCACATAAATCATTCATGCCATGTTAGTCATTATTCATATTGGGTCACTTTTGGTCATATTGTACATATTGCATATATAATGTATTGGCATTTGGTAGACTTATTCAATCATTGATAGACATGTTCAATGGATAGAGTGAACTATATGTAGTTGATAACATTGATAGACCTTGGACCTTATCTGTATTCACTCTAAATATATATCTAAATCCATATGTGGTGTCAAGGTGATAATATATATTATGGCAATTAAACTATATATTGTGTCAATGCCAATTAAACTTTATATATATAGTGGGGGGCGGTCACCTGATCATGTAATTTTTCACTAATGATAGATGGTGTCACCATATCATTCATTCCTATTTGTTACAATATAAAATGATCCGATCATATTATGTATGTAATATGATTTAGATTGATTCATTCACTTAGTGGGTACATTTATATATATATATATATATATATATATATATATATATATATATATATATATATGAGATATGGATATGAAATTTATTCATTATGGACATACCTATACCTAATGAAGTGGATGTAATAACTGGTTAAATCATTAGGCCTATTAATCAAATACTACAGGTTTAACCACTACACGCCCTCACCATCCTCAAATATAGATTGGAATAGGTGAGTGATCATATATATAAATGGGCCCTTGATTAATATAATGGGCATTCATCCTCTGTAAATATATATATGGGTGGTAGAGTGTCCATATATAGATATGGCCCATAAATTGGTTTACAAATTGAGTTCTCTATTGACTCTATATATCTAATGGTACCCTTACCCCTATATATTTATTGATTTAAAGTATATAATATCATTCATCAATGATTAATGTGTGAGTGATGCATGTAAATTGTACCTTATGCCCTTATATATTTAGGATATGTATATGGCATATATAATATAATGGGCACACTAGTGCGTGGTGGATATCCTCTTTCCATCTCTATATATAGAGGGAATCCTTATATATATCGATTGACGACATCTATAGTTAAGGTCAAGAGAGAGGTCTCATAATATATGAAGGGCACTTGATTGATGATTGAGCCTATATATCTATTTGATGAGGTCATGACATAGATATTGAGGGGATTGATATAAATATCTATATATAGGGGTAATTAGGGGTCCAACATTCTAGTGAGTGATGAAGAAAGTGTCCTTTCTATTTGTATAGGGCATAGATAATATATCAATTAGTTAAGGGACAAGACCACACTCGATTGATTTAATGAATTAAGGGATGACAATCGATAGAGAAGGATGTCTGTATGATTGAGAAATGATTAATGAGCACCCATACCCATCTTAGGGAGTCAAGGATTTGCTAGGTTGTTTATATTATACTACATATATTTAATAGATTATATCAATCACTCTATTCTATTTTATAATAACACAAATGAATTTTGACAATAACACCAATGATTATTAAGAAGAATAAGGGAATGATGCACATACCATTTATTTTATGTGGAGTACAAAAACATATCCAAGATTTTCCATGCCTCTATATAAATAAGGGAGGGGCCTGGTTGATTTATATTTAAAGTTAGATCAAAAAGAGGGGTTATGGTAGAATAGTTTATCTTTGAGAATGGTGCACAAACCATATCATAAATGTCATCAATATCATTCAACATGAGATTTTTATAAGTTATAGAGATACTATTGTTGGTACACTAGCTTAATAAAAAATGGATGAATGTCCATCTACATTTTTTTGGTCACAAATGGATATAGTGTTGTTATATTAATTTTGGAATATATTCCCCATAATCTCAAGTAAAAATGAAATAAAGGGATGGTTAGACATGAGAAAGTCACCAATGTGACCCAAGTTTCCAAAATCATACCACTTTAGCCTAATTTCAAAGTGAATTAGGTGATCACACATATATGTGCCCAAAATCATATGTATTTATCTTAGTCATAAATGAATATGGTGTTTTTATGTGGATTTTGGTAGATAAGAGACTTAATCATAGGTGAAATCAACATATAATGGTGGTTTGGTGTTTATGGATCATCAATGTGAGCTGTGTTACTTCAATAAGACCACTTTGTCTTGAATTCAAAGTGAATTAGGGTGATTTTGCATACATGTGCCATAAATTATACATATTTACATGGTCAAAAGTGGATATGGTATTGTTGTGTCACTTTTGACATTTAATTGAGCTAATCACAAGTAAAATCAACATAAAGTTTTGGTTGGATGTAAGAGAATCAAAATACAACTTATGTTTCCAAAATCAAACATTTTTTTCCTAAATTAGAGATATATGGGGTGCTTATAAACAAATGTGTTTAAAATTATTTGCATTTATATTGGTTAATATTTGATATAGTGTTTTTGGTCTCTTTTGGAAAATATGGGACCTAATTACAAGTAAAATTAGCATAAATGGGTTTTTAGGTGTGCATGGGACACAAATGTGACTTATGTCTCACCATGCACACCATTTTTTCATGATTTAAATTTCAATTGGGGTGACCACCCACAATCATGACCCAAATTATCCTTTTTTACCCTAGCAATAACTAATTATGGTGTTTTTGTGTTGTATTTATCCTACAAGGGACCTAATCATAAATAAAGTCAACATAAAGGAGTGGTTGGTTGTGTATTGATTTTTAAACTTTAGTTTTGACAAACCAAAAATTCCTAAAAATGGCATAAAGCAATCCACAAGGCCCTAAGACATAAAAATGACTATATTTTTACTCAAAATGGACATCAATTAAAAAATTTATGCCATGAAATCCCTAGATTCAGTACTTAAATCCTAAAAATGTCTAAGTGTTGACTGTATGTAATGGGAAATATAATAGATCTGCAAATCAATCCCATCTCAAAGAAGATAAATCTTACATACACTTTTGATTGGGGATACATTAGATAATTAGGGTTATGACCACTATGGATCCACTAGACCTAATCAAGGTATATTTTTCCATATTAATATCACTAGGGAGGGTTTTAAAGCCTCTAGTCAAGCTAAACTATGCAATAACCCTAACTAGGTCCTATATTTTCATATTCACTAAACTAATAACAAGTAAAGTAAAATTCTAATCTAGTGCTCACCTAAACTTGTGAAAGAAAGTGGGGGTAATAAATAATAAAATTAAAAATGCATATAAGATATATACTCAAGTCAATGTATACATAATTCTAATGCATAGAAAATTCATATATATATATGTATATATATAATCTTAAAAAGGAGGAACAAAGTTAGGAATACTTACCTTTGAAGATGAACCCACCAAGCATCAATCTCTCCCTTGGCTAAGGTTATTCACAAGAGGTTGTTGTGGAATGTAAGGATGATAAGGATAAATCATATATAGGCTACACAACCTATCAATTAATCCAAAAGACAAGATCCATATCTCTAAAAAATGTATGAAACCCTAAGCTTGCTCCTCAAGTAGAATGGTGGATAAATAAATGTTTAATATATATTATGTCTTCTTCTCTTCTCTTATAAATTTAAAAATGAATGTGTTTATATAGGTGGATCAAACCCTAAACACTTTTAAAATTTTAGGCCGATAAGATTGACCCAATCAACCTAGTATCATAATTTACAAAAATAAACTAGGTCACCAAGCCAACCTAGACCCTAATAAGTTTTGTCAATAAGGATATAAGGTTGATGTCACTAATTATGTAATGTAAACTTTTAAAAGGGGGTTTAGGTTAGGAAAAGGGCTAATGAATGTGGTAAAAAACTATATGAGGGTGGAAAATTGGAGGATAAGCTTATGCGAATGGTTTTTTAGGAGATAAGTGTGTAGATGACAAGTGGTAAAAATAGACAATAATATTTTAAAGTAGAAATATTATATTCACCCCTTTCTTAATGCACCCCTTTAGGCATTCACTTAGAGATTTTAAAACTCTATGAGTTCCTGCAAGATAAAGAGTGCCAAAACTGATAAAGTTTGAAACTATTATGTGTATACATATACCCCACTTGAAGTTCATCATATGTCACATAAGTGCAACATGGGATGGTGTTTCAATAAAATAACATAGAAACATAGAGTTTTGAAGCTAAATAAAGTGAAATAAGGAGAAAATAAGATAAATGAAAGGATAGAATTGAAAAATACATACCTTTACTTACCTTAGTGTTGTAGATAAATAAGGATATGTGAGAAATGTGAAGGTGTCCAATGTGAGGAGCATTAGGAAAACCTATAGAGATTAGTGAAAAATATTTAAAAAATAGAAATATGTGTAACATATACATATAATAGTTGAAAAAAATCTATACGATGTCAAGATTCCAAAACATTTTATGGTTTGGAAAAAGGTTTAGTAGAGACAAATATATGATCAATATAAAAAATTTGATGGTAAATATTTGAAGGGTAAATAATTTTGGAATATTAAATATAAAAAGGGTGAAAAATAATTCATTTGGTATTATTTACTATTCTAATATAAAATGGAGCTCTGATAGACCTAGTGATAAACTAGAGAGTCAAAATGGTGAGGAGATGATAGCTGAGATGGGGAGGACACATAGTGGCTATAGTGAGTGTAACATAGGTAAGAAGCTAAATTTTTATTTTTTTATTTTATTTGATATTGAGTGATTTGTATAAATTTGATGATTAGGCAAAATATAGACACTAGAATCAGCCCTGGTAAATTTTTAGGGACATTAGGGGTCAAATGGGGTATTAGGTAGGAAGGATTTAGACCAATAAATACCCAAGGAATTTATGGAAATTAGTCAAAAAATTAGCATAATGGATGAACAAGGTTGACCATGTTGAATTTGTTGGCATAAGACAAGAAAAACTAGTGGATCGACTTAGTAGTAAGTGGCTAACATAGTTGGTTAAAGACAAAAGACTAGTGGGCCAACTTAGTAGTAAGTGGTGAACATAGTTAGTTGGAGTGAAAGGATGACCTAGTACTAATGGTCTAACTTAGTTTGTTAGTAAGTGGCCAACTTAGTACTATAGAGAATGAAATGGGCCAACTTAGTACTATTAAGCTAAATAGGGGCTGATTTAGTAATGAAAAGGCCAATTTGGTTGAAATTATGATAAGGTCAATCTATTATCCATGATAAATAATAATTTTGATTTAGTTTGTAATAGGTCCATCTGAGAGAAAATGAAGAAACTAAATCAAACCATATTATATTTGTGAAATTTGTAAGAATGTATTTTGATTATGAATGGCATGGAGATCTAATACATTTTTTATTATTTGATATTTTGTAGATGCATTAGATATTTGGTGATTTATTGATTCCTCATGGTTACCTAATATTTTGGATTGTCTAACAAATGTGGACATAGCAAGATTGGTTGCATTGGGCCTAGGAGGGATCATGGAGATGAGATGTATCCCACTGAGTGTTGATCTTGTTGTCATGTTCCTTAGAGCATGGGAATGGTTAACCAACACTTTTTGATGGTGTTGGATGGGGATACCCTAGAGGTGTGTATCATACAATAGTATGTCTATGAATTTTTTAGACTACCTATAAGAGGGATACTAATGATCATAGGGATACCAAATGATCTAGAGGAGAGATGAGCACTAGCCAACTGGGAGACATTCTCAGATAAGATCTACTCAAGATTTAGGGTGAGATTATTTGATGTATATTACACATATTATAGATATCTAAAAGGCTATGATTAAACTTGTGACAACATGAGTGTTTTGTCACAAGTTAGATGGAAAGGTATCGTTATATGTGATAGCCTTTTACCAATCCATTTTAGATCAGGGGTGCTCTATGATTTTGGTTCTATCATTTGTGTTCAACTCATATATTATATGATGGGATGTTGTCTAGAGGGAAGAAGACCATAGGACTAGAGGTATTATTGAGTGCATGGATATATGAGAGGTTGTTGATGTATCAGCCAATTAAATATCCCTATGTGGTTGATGATAGGTTACTTTGGGTTGCTAGATGAAGATAGGAATAGGTAGTATGGGTCATGTCCCACATAGAAACACTACATATAGACACACGAGGAGATATCATATGGCATCCCTACACACATATTTTTAATATTTGGCATAGTTAGGTGACCATGGTGCCAGGGCTGGTTTGAGTATGGATCATAGGCCATTATAATTGGTAGGTATAGTTGTAGCCAATGGCACACTCACCAGGATAGTTTGGACTCCTACACCTAGTAACTCTAATATTAGTGACTATGTTCTGGGATGACATGTAAGAGAGCCAAGGGGGAGAGGAGGAGGAATACTAGTCAAGAGACTAGAGATTAGGCCATAATGTATAAGGCCATGGACTAGTCAAGTATGATAATTGATAGTTAGAGGAGAAGAAGACATGAATGTGGATGCATGGGTACAAAAGGTACCAAAACATGAGGAAAAATGATCACATTAGGAAAACCACTAATGGATATATCATTAATATGATTGAGCATAAAGGAGGGTGGTCATGCAAGAGGACCCAAAAATTAGCATAGGGTAGAGCTGATTGATAGAGGCACCACTAAGGAGAAGCCTATGACGTGTATGGCTGGTGACTCTAGGCTCTGATTTTTTAGGGAGGTGACCCATGGATGAGGTGCTTGAGGGATAGGCCAATGGAGAAACCATGCTCGATGTATGAGTAGATAGGGCAATGGTGGTTTGTGACATCAAGTCATATAAGAAATGTTTGTAATTTTTAATATTTGAGATAGAATACCAGTTGTATATGATTTTAGGTAGATAGATAGATTTTGATATGTATATGTGATCTGATATCTATATGGGTTTTAGTTTTTATAAACCCTATGATAGAGGAGGTATATGGGTATCCCTAGTCATGGAAACACACCATGACATTTTGGATGAGGTGTTTTCACCATACGACCCTACCACATTGGATGATCTTGTGGTACCATCTACCCCAGCTTAGGTAGGTTAGTTTATACTAGTGGAGGAGGCTACAAGATAGCTACATACATGTAGGGATGGATTTCAACCACTGGTAGGGGTAGGAGAAGTAGATTCACAGGCTTGGAAAGCCTTAGCTCAAGAGAAATATGTACACATGGCTACCACAATCTAGCTAGGATATGTATAGGCCCAGGTGGCCAACCTATAAGTATAGGTAGTAGGGTTGAGATCTCATACAACCTCATTATAACATATTATGTAGAGGGGATGGTCTAAGGCATATATGGGTAATGTGGCTAGGCCACAAGATAGACATGATAGAGCCCATCCATAGAGATAGAGCGATGTATCTTTATATTTTGTATAAAAACACATGATATATAGAGATATATTATTTTGATAGTTGTATTTTAGTCTCAAGATTTATATTTTGGGTGTGGTTGTTAATACATGCATATATTTCTTTCTATCACATGCATTTTTCTTTTGTTGTATATGTTATAGGAAATATATGTGGAATGTTTTATTTTCTAGTATTATGTAGTACCCATGCATGGTTAAAAGAAATAGATGAAAAGACTTGGAAAACTATAAGTAATCATAAATAAATGCACTACACACTATTTCATGATGGGAAATGTGTATTATCAAAATATGACTAAGTATAATAAACCAAAAAATTGTAAACAAGAGGAAAAAAATGTTTTTGAACAATAAAATAATATTGGCATAAATTTAAAACAAGTAAAACCACACTAAATCATGTTGGGAAGTATGAAAGTAATGTAGTAAAATAGAAATCACGTGAAAGACAAATGGTATAAAAAAAAATCAATTAAGTCAATCAATCATACTAAATCATGTTGGGAAGTATAAAAGAGAAATAAAATTGGAAAAATGGTCTTAAATTAATCATACTAATTCAAGTTGGGAAGTATGAAAAACTTAAGAAAAATGGGTGGATTCTTACATGCAATCATAAAATAAGAAGATAAAACTAAATTATTAATTAATTAAGAATAAAAAATACTAAATCAATATGGGAAGCATGTCAATGATGTGCAACTCATAATCAATCATGATTATCTCATATTTGACACATGTAATTTCATAATGATTTGGGTATTAAAAATTTTTGTGAGGAAGGCCAGGTCCTCTCCATGGTCTTACACTATAACTCATAAAAGGAACACCAATGAGGTATAAAAAATGTAAAAAGGGTAAGATATGGTAAAAGGGTGTGTTTGGAATGGTAATGTGAAAATTTGGTAATTTGTAAGGAAGGCCTGGTCCTTTCTAAGGTCTCACACTACAACTCATAAATGGAAACCATAGGGGGAGTGATCAATGAACAAAACAATATTTCTCAATGAGAAATATTAGGATTATAGGGAATGAAAGAGGGAATGTAAAAAGAATAATGTAGGAATATTATGAGAAGACCTTAGGAAACATGAGGCTTACTAGGACATAGAAAGACACTAAGAGACTAGTGACCATCAATATACAAAGGATACCTTTTCACTATAGGCAAAAAGTTGTGTAGGAAAATAAGTGTGATAATAAGATCAAATCATGTTGGTTGTTTTGAAAAATAAAATAAAAATAGACCCACCTTCCCATAATGTTTTTCTCATTCCTTAGGACCCCTTATAGAGTTGTTGGTCTACTATGAAGATTGGGTACTTGTGTGAGAAAGTAGGTAGCACTAAAATATTTTTTTTATTCTCCTTTTCCAATCTACTAGCCTACCACACCCCAATGGACCTAGACTCTAGCATGAGACCAACTATAGGGTTTGAGATTCGATTAGAAAAAGGAGATGTGTTTAGGATCACATTTTTTAGTGTGATTTGACTTTTTAAAAATTTTAATGTTACTTTTTAGATCATTGCCTTTTATTAAATGATTTGGCTTTTGAATTTATATGGATTTCAATATTCTTCTTCCATACAAACTTGGAATGACCAAGCATGAAAGATAAATTGATAGACATGAATGATATTTAGGTTTAGTCTAAAGGAAGTGAAGTATATAAAGACATGACTAACTAGAACCCTTAGGCTAAACTATGAACCAACATGTTATCTGAAGTCTCAATCATGTGTATGCTTAGTTTGAAAAAGGAAATAAGGGGAATAAATGGAGATTCAAGGTGTACTATTAAAAGGAGATTATAATGATATGAATTTTTTGCTAACTGATCACATGGGAAATAAGGAATGACTAAAGGGATTAAGGTCTGTATAACCAAGTCAAAATAACAAGTATCCATGTTTATAGAGATAAGATAACAAACAATAATAAAAAAGAACAAGATAACCATGGAAAAGGAACTCATAGAAAATAAGTATGTAACCATGAAAAAGAATCCATAAGATAACATAAGGAGAAAAATGGCATCATAAGTAACCTTTAGTGTAAAATAAAATTCATCATGTAAGATAGATAAGAATTTGACACAATGTCAAATGATATAAGATAGATAAATGTAAATTTGGAGCACACATCCAATCCAAATGAAGAAAATATTGAAATAACATGTTTTCATTCATTAAAAATGATATATTTTTCCACACATGGTATCCATAACATTTGATAAGTCTCTATGAATTTGAACTTGGAATATAGCCAATATTTCACCAATTTTAAAGAAAAGTTTAGAAAATACTTTACGTTGAATATCTTTGACAAAAAAATGTAGGAGTGCTTGAAGGATTGTGCTAGTGAGGACTATCATTAAGGAGATGATCAAGAGAAAGAATGGGAATGGACTCTGCAGGAGATAAAGCGGGTACTAATGAAGAATGAGGCAAATGTGAAGTAGTCACAGATGGAGAAGGGGCCACTAGTGAATTAATCATTGATGGAAAAGGGACCATTGATGAAGGATTATCCACATGTGAGGGAATCATAGGTGGAGAAAGGAACATAGGTGGTGGAGCCATGGGAGAAGAAGGGGGATCCTTCTTACAAGGACAACCTATGAGAGGAAGGGTAGTAGTCATATGAATGGTCATGAGGTGATCTTTGAGATGTTGTTGAAGTATGTGAAAATAATTAGAGTGATGAGTACCATATTAATGTCAAAGATAATATACCCCTCCATATTTGGGAAGATATTTAGGTAATAGTTTTGGGGGAGGTATAGCCTTTTTTGTGGGATAACGAGTAGTAAGATGCAAGGTGTCTATATATTATCATAGCTTACAATAATACATGGATGAATGATTATTTATGCCATGGAATAAATAGATACGCTTGTTAGTAGGCTTTATAGGTGTAATAATATAAGGAGTGGAAATAGAAGCTGAGAAAGGTTGGTGTAATGAATAGTCTTTAGTATAATGACTAGTAACTTTATGAATATCACAATATGGTTTATCGGCCTTTTTGGTGGAAAAAGTAGCAAGCTACAACAAAGGGAGAAAACCATCACCAAGGGAAGGTGGGGTTAGTGGAAATAATAGGTGAGGGTTGATGGAAGTAAAAATAAGATCTAAAACAAGAAGAGATTCAATTGGAGAGGGAGAGGGAATATGATCTAAATTGGGTTTAGTTGAGGGAGTAGAATGATGTATAGAAGGCTAAAAGACAGTCACAAACATCTTAGGGATGAGTTGGCTAGAGAGGACTTGGTATCTATCAAAGTGATAGGGACCTATAATAGCATGATATATAAGCATAATCATATGAGGATCTTCATATATTAGAGGTGTGCACACAATATATACCTTGTGAACAAGAGGAAAAATACTAGAATTAGGTATTATACAGGATGGAATGCTAGAAGATATATGGAAAGACTAAATTAAAGAAGAACAATAATGAATAATTTCAACATCTCAAGCCTTGATAAGACCTTCTAAGAAATGATCATCTAAGTTATAGCCATTATCATAGTCAGGTGTATGAAGACAAATGGCATAGGTAGGGATGACCTTGTCATCCAATGTGGTGTGATGAATGGAGTGTCAAGTCTTAGTTAAGATAACATGTATATCATCATGAGGTGGTTGATGGGAATGTAGTTTTAGAGAAGGAGGAAGCTAAAAAATGAGATGAGGTGAGAGATCTAAGATTTTGATATTGAGATTGATCTCATTAGAATGATTACCATCTAAATCTAAGAGGTTAGGTGGTATATTCTTGATGAGTTTGGGGTGACCATTATAACCTCAGGTGGAATTGATAGGAAATTTAAACCATTGAGATTCATAAAATGGAATGTTTGACAAGGGTTCAAGGGTTAGAATCTTGAATACACCACAGTCCTGGAATTATTTGAAATTTCAAGGGTTAGTGTAACCTAGAATCCTATAGATTGATCCATTGTGAGTGAATTTGACACATTGGAAATTAGAAGAGGCAACTAATTTAATGTGATGATCCCATGGCCTATCAAATAAAATGTTATAGGATAGAGGAAAGTCAAATATCATCACCTTCACTCAAATTATGATAGGTGGGATGGTGATAGGAAGCCACACATAGCCTAGGGGAGGAATTTTCCTTCGGTCATAGCCTTAATACATGATGTGTGTGGACTTAATATTACATTCAAAATATCCAAAGGTTTTAATAAAATCAAGAGAGGCAACACAAGTGCCTGAACCCTCATCAATCAAGGAATGCTTGACTTGGATATCACAAATTTAGACACTGATAAAAAAGAGGAGGATCATTTGCATGAATTAAAATCTCATCAAGGATCATAGAAGCAATGGGGAATTTGAGGGAAAGATACATGTCCATTTTTCATCAAAATTTATAGACATCTCTTCACACTATTGTAAAATGATATTTTCTAATCTGGATAAAGTGTCTTTGTGTCTTACTAGGGGAGGATGAGGGGAGTTCATTTTTAATAAGAGATGAATAAGATGATTACAATGTTGTGGAGAGGTCTACATGAGTTCAAGAAATGGGAGTTAAGATGGGAGACTAGTAAGCTATGTGATAGGATCTCATTCATCATAACCCATAAAGGGATTATTGGAAAGAGGTGCATAGTGTTTAAGGAAGTCCTCAAAAGGAGGAACTTAGGTACATCTGAATTTATATTGATAATATGCAAAAGTTTTAATTGGAGGATAAGTTTGTTGATTGCCTTAATAAGATGGGGTAGTTGATGTAGGTTTGGTTTGAGATAAATTAGAAGAAGTGTTAATAGAATTTTGAGTATCAATGTTGATGGGTAAAAAGGTTGGAGTAGTGGTATAAATGGTATGAAAATTTTTATCTAAGGGAGGTGTTGGAATTGGTTCATCAAAAGATATAAGGTCTAATTGCCCCAACTCTGTTAAGTGATTTGGGAAAAAATCTTGGATAACATGAAAAATGTGAGATAATTGAGGAGTGTGGATGGGATGAAGATCAATGAAGAAAACACCCTTTGTATATTATTCATATTGACCAAATTCTCTTCAGGAGTTGGGTAAATAAGACTATCAACATTATTGGTAGAAAAGAAGGCTTATCTTTGTTATCTTGGTGATTCAGAAGAGGATCTTTATAGATGGCCAAATGAGAATTAGCCTGGTTCAAAGCTAGATATTTAGTTTGTGTTTCATGGGATTTGAAGGTAATGTCATAGGCTTATTGAAATTTATGAATGATATAATCATGGAAAAAATTGGGATTGAGAAGTAAATACATATCCAAATTATGAAGTTTCCTTAAAGTCTCATGATAATGACCCCAACTAGCATGAAACCAATAAAATTTATTAAGATCATACCAAGATTTCATGGGATGAGGGGGATCACATTATCGTGGAAGAGGTCTTGGTAGATGTTTTTGTAATTCCATTGATGATAAAAGTTTATTAACATTGATGTCTTTTTTTTGAAGATAAATGAGGATTAGTGATATGAGTGGGAGGGGAAGATTATTATGGAACCTAGTTGGGAATAAGAGCTTGAATAACATGAATAGTATCATAAGAGTTAGTGACACCATCAATTTTAGAATGAATATTATTATTTTTTTATTAGAATGTGAGTACCCATAAAAGGTTGGGATTGCTCAAATTAACACATGAGGAAATCTTGACACTTTGCTTGGTCAATGGCCTCTTATAAAGTTTGTGGTGAGAGATTCTAGACCTTATATTACAACTTGGGATAAAGAGTGTTGCTAAAAATATGAAATATGTTATCATATTCCATATTGTGTTCACATTTATTAGATAAGGTTTTCCATCATTTGATGAAAGCTTGTGTAGTTTAAATCTCAAGTTGCTTACAATTAATAAAATGAGAAAATTTATTTTTAGGAAGATCACTAGTTTGAAATTATTGGACTAGAGCATTGACTAGATCTTCCAAACTAGTGATGGAATGAGATTTGAGTTGGTTATATGAATCTAAAGAAGTTCCCATGAGAGTTTTTGATAATATCTTGGTAGAAATAAGAATATTTAACTTAACCTAATATTTATATAGATTTCTAAATGTTTTTAAGTGGAGAGTAGGACTAGTTGAACCATTTTAACTAATGGTAGGGGTGATACCTTCTATATTGATGTTATCATTGTGAGGCATAAGAGGCTCATTTTTAAGGTGTTTTATTATTTTATTAATAAGAGGAGGTTGAGGGATAAGTTTACTATGGTAATTTCAAAGAGGAGGTATGGGATAATTTTGGTTATGTGTTCCCCATGAACCCTATTGAGGGTGATTTTGAAGATGGATAAGGTGATTTTGCATTTGCATCATTTGGTTGGAATTGTTAGATTGGAAATAATTCATTTGATTAAGGGTTTGTAAGATAAGTTGATGCATTTGAGTGGTGTTATTTTCATTATGTGAAGCATTAGAACTAGTATTAGTGGCTTGAGTAACACTATGGGTGTTAGTAGTGGCTAGAGCGTAAGTGTTGGTAAGTGAGGCACTAGTAGCATGATTTTATTATGTGTCAAAAGATGCACTAGTAGAGGGATGAGAAGAAGTAGAACTAGAGGCATGATTACCATGGGTATAAAAAATATGCACTAGTGGAAGAGTTGAGAAGAGTGGGTCTAAGAAGAGGCCCACTAGATGTAGAATTTTTCATGTTAGTAGAGATACTAGGTATAGAGGTGGAGGAAATCAAAGAGGAAGATGTCATGGTATGAGAAGGGATCAAGATAGAAGGAAAATGTTGAGAATAAAAGAAGATAGTGTCCCCAAATCTATGTGAGAATGTAGGAGAAGGTGAATGGGGATCCTTAGATTGACCACTTATCATAAGATGGTAAATAGTAGAAGTACCTTTTGCTTAATGTTGAAAAAACTCATTGATGAAGAAGAGAATCTATAGAGTATACTCTAAGTCTAGTTGATCTTCTAATGAGAAGAGAGGGTTGAGAGCTAAAGAGGAATGAGGAAGGGTCCCATAATTTGTAGTGTGAGTGGATACATGCACATTACTTATGTCTAGGGTAGGAGACACAAGTTTTTTATGTGAGAACCTATTGGGGTTGGTAAAGATCATCATATCTATTAAATTTAACTCAGTTTTGTCTTCAAATAATAAGTTCATGATGAGAGAGAAATATGAAGGGAGATGAATCTAATGTAAATGGAAAGAGGTAAGAAGGATACAAAGTCAACCAAGTTGAATGTGTTCTATAATCCAAGAGGTAGATAAGGGTACAGAGTCATACAGGTTAATTTTTTACTACAAATAGGTATGAAACTAAGCTGATAAGGAGACAAGGTCAACCATGTCGACTTAGTACTATAACTTGACTGGTAGAAATGGGTATAGAGTCATATATGTTGATTATGTATTGCAAATAGGGGATGAAACTAAGATAATAAGAATATAAGGTTGACTAGGTTGATTTGGTACTATAATCCAAGAGGTAGATAAGGGTACATAGTTATACAGGTCAAATCGATACTATAGATTGGGAGAAACATAGTATGTAGGAGATTGCACTAGATAGAATGACAATGTGCTATAATAGAGAAAAAATTTCAATATAAATCAAGAAAGAAATGGAAGCAAACACACAAACAATTAGATCGATGTGATTGATCCAATTGGGGCACATAACATAAAACCATACACCAATATCGGCCAATGTAAGTTTTTGTAATACAACACCAATGATCAAAGTGCAAGCAGTCAATTGAAAATTAAATGCTAAGTGGTCATACTGAGTGTTTTATATTTATTATAAAGTGTTGTTTTAAGTGTGATAAGGGAGTTGGATGAAAATAGGGAACTAGAAATTAATCTATGGATGGTTTTAGGACATTTAGGTTAAAAGGGATCTATGTTGTCAATGGTACTAGATTGGTATTGAGACCTACCCCCTCACTTCATAATCCTAAAACAATAAGGGTGTCATGTACTTTTCTAATATATACCATTAACCACATGTTTATACTTGGCTAGAAAACTGATTTGGCTTCCCCCTTAGTGATGAAATCCAAGTAGGTAGGCCTTAGGAAGATAAATGTTAAATACATTTTGAATATTGTGTGATTTGGTAGTGTGTAAAAAAGAGAAAAGTAATGTAACTAAATAATTATTTGATAAATAACTGTGAGTTACTCTAAGCATGAAAATAGTTTAAAATGAAAGTGTGAATTAATTACTAACAAATAGTTGTTATTTCCCAAATTTAGAATGGTATAGAGTTGGTTTAGATGACATTGTATGTAAATAGTACATAATAGAGTCAACTGGGTTGCTAATATTATATAAAAGTAAGAGTCTTTAAGAATAATTTCAAATAGCGTGACTCAGTCTTTTAGACAGAAGATAGGTTACAGAACTAGGTCAACCAAGTTGATTTAGTTTGTTATAGGGTTATAGTTTTAAGACTTCTAACTTGTAAAAAAACATAACTAAAATTAATTACTAAAATGACTAAGAGAGAAAGAGAGGAACTTTTGTGGGTTGGAAGATGATTAAGATTAAAATTTTTATGTTGAAGTGCCTTAAGTGTTTCTTTCAAATTCTATAGACTAAATCAACTGATTCAACCCAATTCTAAAAAACTGTGTTAAAGAAAGATAAGATGACTAAGTTGACCTATTTCACCTAGTTTATTGATTTGGATGCTGAATAAAAGATTAATTTCAACCTATTAGACCTAGTTTTTTAATCTATATGGTGATTGAAAGACTAAGTCAACCTTTTTAACCTAGTTTATTGATTTGGATGCTGGTAGAGTGAATAATATGATAGAGTCAACTTGTTTGACCCTGTATTCTTATTTGGGAATGAGGAAAATTATTATGTCAACCTATTTGATCAAATAACCTATATTTTATGAAGACCTACAAGGGTTAGATTCATGTTAGGTTCACTAGAATGTATATAATGAGAAATGCAATAGATCTACAAATCAATCCTAGCTTAGAGAAGATAAATCCTACTTACACTTGCAATTGGAGATACATTAGATAATCAAGGTCATGACCAATTTGGATCATATATACCTAATAAAGGGATCTCTTGTCACAATAATATCACTAGGTAGGGTTCTAAAGCCTCTAGTCAAGTAAAACTATGTAATAACCCTAACTAGGTCATATGTTTTTATATTCACTAAACTAATAACAAGTAAAGTAAAAGTCTAATCTAGCGCTCACCAAATCTTGTGGCACAAAGTGGGGGTAATAAACAATAAAATTAAATATGCATAGAAGAAATATACTCATGTAAATGTATATTAAATCATAATACATGGAAGAGAAGTGTAAATCTATATCTATCTACTCTTACAAAGTAGGAACAAAGTTAAGAATACTTACCTTTGAAGATGAACCCACCAAGCCTCAATCTCTCCATTGGCCAAGATGCTTCACAAGAGGTTGTTGTATTATATAAATATGATAAGGATAAATTAGCTCTAGGCTACACAACCTATCAATGCATCTAAAATACTTTTCCATGAGACAAGATCCATATCTCCAAGGAAAGTATGAAACTTTAAGGTTGCTCCTCAAGTAGAATGGAAAATAAGTAGATGTGAAATATATATTACTTCTTCTCTTTTCTTAGAAATGGTGGAATGAATGTGTTTAAATAGGTAGATCTAACCCCAAACCCTTTCAAAATTTTAGGCCGATAAGGTTGACCTGATCGACCTAATATCATAATTGACAAAAACAAACTAGGTCATGGATTAGGTCATCTAGGGGCTGACCTAAACCCTATTAAGTTTTGTCAATAAAGATATAATGAACACAAAAACTATTAAGACAATGAATTATTAGTAGGAAAATATTATAAAAACAATAACTTGTATTGATTCATATTGAATGAATTGAAATAATTGCAAACCCAAACCATGCTTAAATAAGCCTCAACTTAGAATTAGAGTTGACATAAAAATTAAAAAAAACTAAAATCTCAAAAAAAATATCTATTTTTATTAATTGTTATTTATAGTAAGTTTCTCATGAAAGTGTGAGTATCTCTAAAAATCTCCCAAAATATTATAAACACTATAATTAGCCTATGGGATGTAATTCAATTGAAGTTGATGTCTGGTCCTAAAAATACACAATTTATTAAAAATAGAAATTTCAAAAAAATCATTAAATGGTAATTTTGGATCCTCAGATGATCATGTATGGCCTCTAAAAATACCTAAAATAAATCTAAGTGAATAGGATAGATTAGAAAAGTAATGAAATTTTGGATACAATTGTTTTGGCATGTGGAATAGTTCAAATGGAGCTATAGGTCAAAAGTTATGGCCTTCAAAATATTGGCCTATTTTTTTGCATCATTCTCCTCTAGTTAAAAACAACTTAGCTCCTACGAGTTACCCTAATTATACTGATACCATTTTTAATTTTCAATATTCTTCAGATCCCATTTTGTAATCTAAGTATTATCTTCTTATTACAATCCTTCCCACTACATAAAATACCTATTATAATTCCCTTTCCTTGTGCTCACTATCTTCATATCCAAAATCTACAATATCATTTCCTTCTTCTTCTTTGGAACCTTTTTCTACCAATTTACTTATTCATCTACATCACCTTCACCATATTCTTCTCCATATAATTCATATAAATATGAAATATTCAATACTAGAGAGATATCAAAATTCTATGATAAACTCACCTTATAACCATTGTCATTGATTTTCTTCACAATTTTACATGGTCTAATTTTCTTGTACTTCAACTTGTTGTATGTGCCTTTTGGAAATATTTCTTTCCTTAAGTAAACCATTACCAACTCTCCTTATTTACATAGGATCTTCTTATGACATTTTCTAATGTTTTATATTTCTCATTACTTTCCTACAACTTTCTTCTTACTCCTTGCAACTATTGCATATGCTCTATAAATGCTTCTGTATCATCACTAATTCAATCTACAATTGGTAATTGTACCAAATCTAAAATATCCATAATATTTTTCCAATAATTTTTTTGAAATGGTGACTTTATTATTTATTTAGTCACTAAACTATTATATGCAAATTTATCTTATGGTAAAGCCAAGTCCCATTGCTTGGGCTTTTCTCTCACTATGCATCTCAATAAATTTCCTAAGCTCCTATTCATAAAATTTTGTCTATCCATCTATTTGTGGGTGATATGCACTACTGAATTGTAGCTTAGTACCCATATTCTTAACAAAGTCCTCCAAAAATGATCTAGAAATTTTATGTCCCTATTTTAATTAATAGTTTTTAAAATACCATACAAACTCACAATATCCTTCAAAAATAATTCTACAACTCTAGTGGTATCATTGTTTTTCTTACATGTAATGAAATGAATCATTTTATAAAATATGTCTACAACAACAAAAATTTAATCATTACCTCTTTATGTGTTTGTTAATCCCAACATAAAATCCATACTCAAATCTATCCATAGTCTTATTGAAATCGATAATGACATGTACAGTTCAGTATTTTGTGCATGGCATTTAGTGACCTAACATATCCTATACCTTGAAACATAACTTGTCACATCTCTCTTCATCTTTGGACAAAAATACTTTTCCTCCACCAAATCTATTATCTTTATCTTACCAAAATGTCCAACCAATCCACCACTATCTTATTATATTATCTCGTAGAGACCCAATTGGAATGTATAATTATTTCCCTTTAAAGAGATAACCTTCTTATATAATATAATCATCATTAATAGTTTTTGTCCCACTAGTTAATGGATTCCTGCATTGCTCAAATACCTTGACAAACTATGGATTGATATCATATAATTCTTTGATAACTTCAAATCCAAGTACTCCACTCACCATAGTAGTTAATAATACTATTTTCTTGCTTGATGCATTAGCTACTTGATTCTATTTTCTTAATTTATATTGCAAAAAAAAAGTATACCCCTATAAGAAAGATACCCACTTTAAATGCCTACTATTCAACTTCTTTTGTGTATTCACATACTTTAAAGCCTCATGATCTATAAATAGAATAAACTCCTTAGGCACCAAGTAATGCCTCCAATGTCTTAATGCTTTTATAATTACATAAAGTTCAACATCATAGGTAGAATGCTTTGTTCTTACCTCATTCAATTTATCATTGAAATATGATATTGGCTTTCCTTCTTGACTCAACAAAGCACCAATTCCCATAAATGAAGCATCATAATCAACCTCAAACAATTTGTTAAAATATTTTAATGTTAAAATTGGTCTTTCTATAATATTTTTCTTCAAAAATTCAAAGCTTTATGTGGCTATTCTAGTCCATGCAAATTCCTTCCCTCTTATGTAATATGTTATTGGTGCCACAATACTACTAAAATTTTTAATAATTTTTTTGTAAAAAGGCACTAAACCATGGAAAATTCTTACCTCTAAAATGATTTTTGGAATAGGCCACTTAACAATTTCCTTTATCTTTTTTTCATCCATTCTCACACCATTTACTTAAAATACAAATCTCAAAAGTACCAAATTGTTCTGCATAAACCTACACTTCTTCAAATTTGCATACAACTTCTCCTTTCTTAACAAATCAAGTACCATTCTAAAATTTTATAAGTGTTCTTCTTTAGTCTTACTGATTATGAAAATATCATAAAAATAAACAACTACAAACTTACCAATATGTTTTCATAGCATTGTATTCATCACCTTCATAAATGTGCTAGGTGAATTAGATAATATAAATGACATCACCATCCACTAATATAAGCCATCACTAGTCTTGAATGTATTTTTACACTCATCTCCTTCACAAATTCAAATATGATAATAACCAATCCTTAGATCCATATTGGTAAAATATTTTGTGCCTACAAACACATCCATAATATCATTTAAACAAGGTATAAGAAACCTAAACTTGATTGTAATTTTATTAATTGCTCTACTATCCACACACATTTTCCATCCTTCATCTTTCTTTGGAGTTATTAACACTGGAGTTGTACATAGACTCACACTCTCCCTTGTCACCTTCTTTTTTAGAAATTCAGCTCCTTATTTATTTAATTGTACATGTTCTATTAGACTCATCCTATAAGTTGCTTGATTGGGTAAAACTGATCCTAAAATCAAATAAATATGATGTTGAATATCTCTCTTCAATGGTAAACCATCTGGTAATTTATCAGGCATAACATATGCATATTATTTAAACACTCTTATTTCTTCTATTGATATTTGCACCATTTTTGTGTCTTCATTCTTTACTACTAATACATAACAACAACCTACCATCTTCATATCTTGGATAAATTATTTAGTGAAGATAATGATTTTTGAATTATCTTCCTCTTTAAAAGGTAAAAAAACTACCTTTGTACCACATTTTAAAAAAAATTACATGTTCTTTTCTCTATCATGAATTACATTCTTATCAAATTACCATGGTCTTTGCAATAACACATGGCATGCATCCATTGAAATAACGTCACACCATATTTCATCATTATAACTTTTTCCTATAGAAAACTTGATTAATCACCTTTTATCTATCGTAACTTCATTTCCTTTCTTAAACTATGAAATCCAATAAGGATTAAGATGTTTTTCACATTGTAAATTTATCTTCTCCATTTTCTTTAGAAACCATATTTTTACAACTACCACCATATATATTACTTTGCATACCTATCCACTCAATGTACATCTTATTTGAAAAATATTTGATCATAGCCATACATCACCACCTTATTTATTATTCACTTGTTCCTTCCTTGCAGTGATCATGGTTCTTCTCATCATGATATTCTCTCTAACATCTAGTGGTGCAACTTTAGTATTTTACTCTTCTATTTCAACCTCAATTAAATTTACTCTTGTGTAATCTTCATACCTCCTTTCTTGACCTTGATAGTGTGGACACTCAAATTACCTATGGAATTGTTCTCCACATATATAATATAAATAAGATATGTGTTAATTTTGAAACCATCCTCTAGCACCACCATAACCTCATCCTCTCTAAAATCCTCTTCTTCTTTGTTGGCATTGAAACCCTTAACTATTGTCATCTTACCTTTCTGCACCATGTGATGATTCAACTCTAATGGTATTATAACCACCTATGGTGTTATTAAATCCACATCATCCTCTATTTAGAGGGGATCTACCTCTTCTTGGACTAAGAGATGTTCTTCTGAAATTATGTCTATTTTTTTTTTTTTTGACTTCAAAGTTAATTGATAAGCCTCCTCCATGCAAAGTATTATATGCATGTTTAATTCATCTTGAATAGAAAATTTCAAACCATTTACATACTTTGTATCAATATAATCTTATACTTTATAATGATCCAATTATATGTAAAACTTATAAAATTCATCTATATACTTTTGTATACTATGATATTTTTGCCTTAAATTTTGAAATATTTTGTAAAGGGTTTGTGCATAATCCACAGGAAGAAATTTCTCCCTCAGATTCTTGTCCATATTTTTACATGAATTAATCTTCTCTTTACCTTTTATTTGTCTCTCTTTCTATAGGTGATCCCACCAAATCATTGCATGACCTTTCAATTTCATGCATGTAAATTTTTCTTTCTTGTCTTCTCCATAGTCTTCCACTCGAAGAACTTGTCCATGATATTCATCTAATCTATCTATTCCTCTAGTTTTAAACTACCTCCATAATATGAAACATCAACCTTAATTACTTAATTTCTTCCTTATAAATCTTGAACCATCCTCTCTTCCATCGATGGTGGCTACTCTTGTTGTTCTTCTTCTTACTGAACTTCTTTATCACAATCTATGTCCTTATCACCACCTTGTTTTATTCTCTGATTGGTGATAACCTCATTCAATTATTTCACTTTCATTTTTAGCTCTTGTATATTTGGTTTATCTATGAAATACCTCATCATTCTCTCACCATGTCTTACTCCTCCAAGATATGAACTTAATCTAATATTAGATAATGAACCTAAAAAATATTAAGATAATAAATTATCAATAGGCAAAGTGTCTGAAAACAATAAATTGTATTGATTCATATTGAATTAATTTAAATAATTATAAATCAAACCATTCTTGAAAAACTCTCAACTCAAAATTAGAGTTGACATGCAAAATTTGAAAAAAACTAAAATATGAAAAAATGTCTATTTTTAATAGTTGTTATTTATAGTAAGTTTCTCATGCAAGCACGTGTAGTTATAAAAATATCTCAAAATATTATAAACACTATAATTATCCTATTGGATGAAATTTATCTAAATTTGACATCTAATCCTAAAAAATATCATATTTAAAAATAGGAAATTCTTGAAAAAATCATTAAATTGTAATTTTAAACCTCAAATGATCATGTATGGCCTCCAAAAAATATCAAAAACATCTATAAATGGATAGGGAAGCTTAGGATAGAAATTAAAATTTTGAGATAGTAATTTTGGTATGAATAAGATCTCAAATGGATCTATGGGTCAAAATTTATGGCCTTCAAAATATTAGCCTATTTTTTTTACATCAGGATATAACGTTGATGTGGCTGACTATGTAATGTAAACTATCAAAAATGGGTTTATGTTAGGGAAAGGGATAATTAAGGTGGTAAAATACAAGTCTATAGATAACAAGTAATAAAAAGGGATAAAAATCCTTTGAAGCACCAGTGGTTTACTAACCCCTTTATCGGTACAACTCTTGAGGTGTTCACTCATAGATATTGAGACTTAATGGGTTCCTTCAAGATAGAGAGCATCAGTAACTAATAAATTTTCAAAATATTATGTGTATACATAGACTAGATTAGATTTTTTAAAACTATCTTCCAAATTGTAAATCATGTAACTGTGAGATCAATTTTATAAAATGCAGAGTGACCCTAATTTCTTATATTTATAAAAAATAATTTTAAGTCTAAGGAATAACAATATAAATGCCAACTTATAATTATCATTTATATTTGTAAACCACATGCCCCACCTTTTAATTTCTTGCATATTTACATGTAAGGCTTTATAATGTCTTAATATAGGAACACGTGTTTCTATATTTTTAAAAACCATGCACACTATAACTCATGTTTTTTTTATATTTTTAAAATGCATACATTTTTTTATATGATTAAAATTCATACACACTCTAATTTTAGTGTTTACCAAGCCTAGAAAATTTAATGCATAAATGTTATTAAAAATACACATTATACCTCTTACGCATAAGTGAAAATTTCCACAAAAGTGTCCCCCAATTCCATGCACTTATCTAGAGACCAAATTTATTATGATCCCTATCACCTACATAGCTAATTTGGATGAGACACATCATATGATATTATTTATTTGGAGTCACATATTTATCAAATATATCAATGTTTTTTCATAGTTTTTCAACCATAAGGTATTTTTAATATAGACACATTACATCTTATGACTAACTTATATTTTTTTAGCTATCAAAACCTTGAATATCTCTTTTAAATTTTATAAAGTGCTTAATTATTGGGATTGTGATAAGTGTCTCATTTATATTATTTATCAGTTACCCAATCTTAAGTTTTTAAGCTTTTTCATTTGTGTGTAGTTAATGTTTGTGAGGGTGTAAAAATGTGACATGAGGAACTTAATAGTTGGCGTATTGTTATGTAGTTATTAAAATTTGGTCTAAGACATTAAATTTGAGTGATATGATAAGCATGAGGTTGTGAGATGTTATGGATATGACATGTGGTACCTTAAGATCAACTTAAAATTATGTGATTTCTACAATATTCCATGAGGAGGTGTTATCTCTATGAAGTCTATAGTGAATAACATCATGATATATGGAATGTAATGGTTGGATCATTATAACATAATCTTATAAATTGGTGTGCAAATTTTTTAGCACTACTTTGTGTGAGTAAAAATGTGTGAATGAATTTAAACATAAGTATGTTAAAAAAATTAATTTAAATTAATTATAACAATAATTAACATTGTAAAAGAGTGTGTAAAATATAAAATATATGTTATAGATTTTTGTAAATCTTGTGATGAATTCTTATTCAAATAGTGTGAAACTATGAAAAATGGTAGCATACTATAGCAAACCTCATCAAAGTAGGTTTTTTAAACCCTGATTGTTTTTTGTGCACCAAAATTTAAATTATATGTGATATATCCATTAGAGCACATCAAAATAATATTTAAAATAATTAACCATTAGATCCTAATGAGAGAATATTTTAGATGTTTATATTTATCATAGGATCCTAAATTCTTTGAAAACTTTACTTCTAGAAAAGTGTGTCCTTATTTTAGAAGGAAAGGGGGTGTGTCTGTCACAAAAAATGGACAATTCTATGGGGAAAACACTATTATGTTTTATAATTTTGAATCTTTGGTTTATTTTGATAGAAAATAGAAATCATGCAATAAACATTATATTTTCAAAAGAAACTTAAATATTATCTTCAATCTTAGTGAAATAACATACTAATCATAAACCTATATGAATATTTAATGTGCATGAAAATTGATTCATTTACCTATACTTTTGAGGTTTTTGATATAGCATCAGAGCACTCTTACGATAAAAAATTCTAAAGGGTATTATATTTTTATTTTTTATTATTTTATGGGAATTGCTTGGTGGAGAAGGCTTGGGAATTACTCTGATTCTAGCCAAATCTATATATCCTTGATAATATACCTTTCTATCCATTTTAAGACTTGTTTCATTTAAAAACATGCATCCATAACATCGATGGAGATTGCCTAAATCACACTTTTAGGAGAAATATTCTAATTTTTCTTTAAACATTTTATATACTCTTTTTTTTCCTTTGATTTATTCTATTTTCATTTCTCAAATGATTGGGATACAAAATATAACTTGGTATAAGTATTATCATAAAATTAAGTGACAAGTGATATTTCATTTATTTTTTCAAATACCTCAAAGCAATTCTTAATGTGATAAAGTGTAGTGTTGATCATTTTTCAATGAAAAGATTGTTCCTATTTCATATCATAATTATAAAATAAAGATTTAGCTCTTTAGTGAAAACATAAATAAATCAGGCATAACATTGATATTCAATAAAAAATGATCATATTTTATAAAATCACAAACATTTCATAGTAAATTCATATTTTTTCAATAATTTAATGTGATTATAAATATTTTTTGGAATGGATTTGGATTTGGCTAGTGGAAAATGATGTGTGGAATATTTTTCTCAAATTTTCTTCTTATGTCCTTAGAAACACTTATTGAAATAGCATTACTAAATTAAAGTTGTTACATGAAATTATGAAGAAAAAACTAATATAAAATAATATAATCCTACTCCCACCCTACTCTCAAACTAACCATTCATAGTCAAGGTGGGAGGGTGAACTTGGAAAATTAGTATGAAAATTCTGACACCACCTAGTAAAATCAAGTTTTCACTTTTTTTAGTTCTCATCCTTGAAAAAACATCTTTGTATTCTTTCCATAATTTCATAATTTTTTTCATTCCAATTTTTAAAATATCTAAGTGTATGAAATTAAAAAAAATCATTAGGCTAAATTAAACATACCTAAAATTCATGCCAAATCAATTCATAATTTTTTTACATGGATTTTTATGATATTTTGAATTTGAGGCATGGTGGATAAAAATTATTCATGATGTGATTCAGTTGTTAAATAAGTTTCTATTTCTTCATATTTCACAAGTTCAATGCATTCTTCTAAAAAAAAATTGTCACCTTCATTTTCAATTAATTGGTTCTCCTCAAGAAGTAGACTTTTGGGTCTTCAAAAAGAGTTACGTAAATCACCTCAAAAATATAGAATAAATATATTTTTTTCTTTCAATTTATATGTCTCCTTCTTAGTGTAAATGATCTTGTTAAATGAACAAACATTATTTATCAACTAGAAGTTTGTATCCTTGTCAAATATTTTTAAAAAAGAACATCAACATCATGATATTTTATTTCACCTTGTGAGATTAAGTTAGTCTCCTATACCTTCACATTGATTTTAAATGTTGTTATACTCTTACCAACCTTTTGATTTAATAGATTAACCTTCACAATAACTCATTAGTTGAATTCTATGTAATACATTTCCTCTTCTTCTCTTGATTATTCATTGTCTTCATGTGATTATTATAATGTTTAAACTTATGCATCATTATCAAAATACAAACATACATTAAGTTATAAAATTATTCATGTTCATTGTATATGATTTTATTCCCTCATTTTTTTATATAACACATGATGTGGTTGGTTCAATCATAAGATCTGAATTTGTGTCATGTTCAAAGAGACAAGAATTTTTAATTATGATGGTTTAAATATTGTGAAAAAAGGTCAAATTTAAATTTTCAACTAGTGGAGAATCAATATTTTTGTTTTTCTTGAGGAATTATTGGTACAAAATCCTAAATGAAATCATAATTTATCATTGTTGTTTGGGAAAATAACTCCCTATCCAATGCAGGAGGAGGACACCGTAAGGCGGATGGAGGTCGCCTATCAATCCTTTACCCCGATCTATGTAGGGATGTATTTTAACAGAGATATATATGTATGCCATGGCGGCGTGTTGTTTTGCGGCTATTGGGGTGGAAGGTTTGGACAGTGGCATTGGGTTTTGGCGGCAGGGAGGCAGAGCTTAACGTTGAAACCCTAGCCTTCTGCCACGGATGTTTTTACAGGGAGCGCAGGGGAAGGGAGTGCGGTTGCAGACGTGGATACGGCCCTGTTGTATCCCTTTCCTCTGTGGCTGTTTCCTAGGTCGATGGAGTCCTATTATCGATTTGAGGATGGTGGGTTCCATGGTGTTGGAGCATGTTGCCTAAAGATATTTTTATTGCGCCGTTCTATTTCTTGCTTCAGGATTCTATTTTGCAGCTACTGTGCCGACCATTACTCTGTTCTGAGTAGATCAATGTTTATTTATTGGAGATATTTGGTATGCCATGGTGGTGAGGAGGTGATCTTTGCAGACCGATGGGTGGATGGGTCAGGTGGTGGTGGTGATGGGCTCAAAGGAAGGTTTTGTAGGGGATACCCCTGTGGGAGAGCCGCTCTAAGTTTCATTTTGCGGTTGGTCGTGCTTGGTTGTCACTGTTGTTGTATCTAATGGTGTGTCCTTTCTTCTTGGTGACTTAAAACTTAAGTTCTGGGGTTTTTTGTCATGGATTTTTCTTGCTAATAATGTTTTTTTTTTAGCATGGTTTCAGGTTGTTTAACCTGGTCTTGTTGAGGTTTCAGGTCCTTCTAAAACCTGGTCTTGTTACTATTTTTCAGTGGGTCTACCATCTTTGGCAGTTTGTAATGTTTTATCTTTCTAGATTTGTACAGGGTTTCGGGGCCCCTTCAAAACCTATTTTTACCTTAATCTAAAACTCCCTATCCAATGTGACAACATTTGTATATGTTAAATCTAAAGCATTTGTCTTGAAAGTTTTGACAAACTTAAATATGATAGGATTTAATTAATCAATGTATACATCTATAATGATATATTTTTGAGGTCTATAGATGATGGTCATTCAACTAAAAATCTATTAAAATTCTTGATTGATTGATTGGGTTATTTTTGTTATTATGAATAGTCGATTAATCAAATCAAGTCGATCAATGATCCATCCAAACTGACTAACAAATGCATCCTCTAATTATTTCCAACTATGAATGAAATAGACATTAAATTTAAAAACCATTCATATTCAAATCCATTTAATTTTAAAGGAAACAATATAAATATACATCCTCATGGTGAATATTAAAAAAATCCCAAATAATTTTTGAAATCATTAACATGTTTCTCAGTTTTTATATCATTTTAGAATTCAATAAGATAATTGAAAGTATTTTTTTAATTCCATGTTAAACATTATGAATTTTAATGGGTGTTTCACCAAACTAGGCCATGAATTTATCTCTCTTTTTATTTTATAATTTTTTTTATGAATTTCAAACATATTTGATGAAAACTAAAATGAAAACACATGTTGGGTAAATTTCATAAAAAGGTGCTTCTTATAGTTATAAATAATACAGTTGATGTGGGTTTTATGCACACCATAGAAAATGAGTTTTCACCCTCTCATTTTTAGATTATTGGTAATTTATTCCATGGCATGAGTTTTAGGTATGTGGTTTTATAGATAACCAAGTGGTGGAGTAGTGTTATGTGACCTAAAATACATCAAGGAATATTCACCTGAATGATTAAAAACACACAAAGATGTATATTTGCAATGATGCTATATTAAAACAATCATATATAATAAAAAATAAAAATAAAATATGGGAAGCATAGAGAATAAAAGAAGGTTTAATATTACCTCTTAGTAATCCTTTTGATTAAGAAGTACCTCTTCATATCTACTATAGATCAACCAACATTCATCAAATCTAGACATGCACTCAAATATGAATGAACATATCATGACAATATAAAGGCTAAAAATTATGAGTGAATCTCAAAGGTATCTCTTTGTAAGATATATTGATCATAGAGAATAGATAAAATCACTTTCTACTACAACAATTTTATAAAGTTAAAATTATATATAGAAAATAGCAACAACACTTATATCTGCATTAATAATAGATAAAAGAATAACTAACTCACATGGTTAATATATATATATATATATATATATATATATATATATATATATTATAACCTACTCAGAATAAATAAATAAATCTCTATGGTAATCACTTAAAACTTAAAAACACACAAAATTAAATAAAAATTATGAAAACTAAGAAAATAAGAACAAACTCACGAATAACCTATAAATGTTGCTCAATATTTCCCAATCTCCTAAAACCTTTATGAATAATATTGTCTCAATATATAGTATTTATATAGTTCTATGGTAACTAAATTTTAATTTTTAAAAATATTTCATGTGATCACTTATTAAAAATAGATTAAATCTAAAAATATCTAAAGTAGCTAAAAATATAATTGGGGTTTTAAATCTAAATTTAAAATGAGTTGTAATAATTTGAAAGATAACTTCAAATAATATTTCCAATTTTAGGTTTATTAGACTTGTCCCTTGTCTAATTTAGACTTTATAGAAGATTGTGTAAAGTGTAACCATGTTTTATCCATGAAATTATGACTTTACCTTAATGATAATTTTCTTGTTGCATATGTATGGCAATTTTGGAAGCCTTTAGGTCATTTTTAAAGTTCATATATTCTCAACACATAATTAAAGTTCTGTGATATTATAAATCATAAGTCAATCTTTAGAAAAGGGTATCATATTCCAAATTCCAAAAAAACCCAAAAATTTCACCTAAATAAGTTTACAAATTGTATTGATACTTAGCAATTTACACACACACACACACACACACACACACACACACACACACACACACACACACACACACACACACACACACACACACACACACACACACACACACACACACACACACACACACACACACACACACACACACACACGTGTGTGTGTGTGTGTGTGTGTGAACAATTTATTAGTTTATTTCTATATTTGCCCAAAAGTTGAGGCCACCTCTAATCATATATCAAGCCTCACAGATTATTTTTTTGCAATTTTTTATTCATGTGGCCTTTACACTTAATAATTGTATTTGCACACCATATGTTAATATTTATTTGTGAGCATTTTAATCATTTTTTTGTTACTGTATAAATTCTATGAATTATCACAAAACTTGTGATGTTGTCATGGGTAGTGATGGATTTAATTATTAAATTAGTGTTTTAAAGTTACATATAATAAATTGAGTGGTTCAAACTCTTTGAAAATATCTATGGAAAAATATGGTATCTAAATGTAACATCATGGTCCATATGTTGCATTTTCACAATCTCAGAGTTATGAAATTTGGTGTGCTCTTTTATGACTACCTCACTCACTATGCATATTATGTCCATCCACAACATGACACATGGAATGTAAGGTTTGGTTTAGAGTGACATAGTGTATGTGGTAAAAAAATCTATTATGGTCCCTATTAATTAAATGACTAAATAGGATGAGACATGATGTGGTGTGATTGATTTAGAGTCACATAGTTCTTGAATCTATCAATGTTTTAACTTATTAAATTTAGGATATTGAAGCAAAGATATTATATAAATGTGGCAAGAAAAAAATAATATAAATTAGTTTAATCTTACTCCTACTCCACTCCTAAAATAATCATTCATATAAAAGATAGTAGGGTGAACTTGGAAAGTTGGAATGAAAATTTTTGTACCACCTAGTAAAAATAAGTTTTCACATTTTATAATTCTCATCCTAGTAATTTTTTTTTTAATTCCCATAATTACATAATATTTTTAATATTTTTTTTAATAACCAAAAGTGTATGTTTAATATCATTATCTTTATCAAATTATTTAATCCTTTATGGAAATTTAAGGGTTGGGAGGAATAGGTTATTTAAGAGTGAGATAACCTATTCCTTAAAAAAGGTTAATTAAATAATTTAGTTTATGATATTCAATTTTAGTGTTAAATTATGAAATTACTAAATATATAAAATATAATGCCAAATAGTATTTTGATTGAAAAATCATGAAGAAGAAATAATACTTAGCTTATGCGATGATGCATAGATAGATTTGAGATGTACAAGTGTGGAAAAATATTTTATAATGTTCAATAACTATTCATTATATTATGTAAATTTTTTTTTGGCTGATTGGACACTTGCATCACCATGTGGACACTTGTGTCACTAATACTATTTGAATATTGATACAACTATATTGTATATAATGTTCATTATATCAAGATGTGACTGCCTGGGTCTTTTTAGGTTTTTTGTCACCTTTCATCTGATATATCTGGGTCTCACATATAATATTTTAATGACTATTTATAACTCAAGTCATATATATCCAACTTAGGTTAGGTTACCTTGTCTAAAATGGGTTTGTGGGATCATGGTGCCAAGTTGACCTCAAATACCACTCTATCAATAAACACTACCTACATAGTTAATACTCCAAGGAAGGACTCAGACATATGTAGTTATCCTTATGTGTGGACATGTGTATGCACAAATGTGCAATATGTTATTTTATAATGCATGTACTAATATATCTTATAACTTAAAAAATATGACTCATGGTATCCTTTGAGTTATTTAAACCTATAGAATGTCTAATCTTGTGATTGATATTTTTTATGGGAATGGCTTGGGGGGGAATGATTGGGCATTAATCAACTTCCATCTAGACATATATAGCCTTCACGGATATACCTTTGGATCAATTCTAAGGCTTGTTCCATTTACAAACATGCATCCATAACCTCAATGGAGATTGCCTAAACATACCCTTTTAGGAGAAATATTGTGACTTTTCTTTAAATATTTTACATATTCTTTTTTTATGTTGATTTATTATGTTTTAGTTTCTAAAAGGGTTGGGATACAAAATATAACTTGGTATAAGGATTTTCTTTAAATTAATTCACAAGTGATTTCCTTTATTTTTTCAAATATCTCAAGTAAATTCTTAATGTGATAAAATGTAATGTTGATTATTTTTCAGTGCAAAGTCTGTTCTTATTTCATATGATAATTATGAAATAAAGATTCAGTTCTCTAGTTAAAACAAAAATAATTAGGCATAACATTGATATTCAATAAAAAATTATCATATTTTATAAAATCACACACATTTCATACTGAATTCATATTTTTTCAACCAATTTAATGTGACTAGAAATATTTTATGGAATGGATTTGGATTTGGCTAGTGGCAAATGATGTGTGGAATATTATTCTCAATTTATCTTATTATGTCCTTACAAACATTCATTGAACTAACATTACTAAATTAAAGTTATTATATTAAGTAATGAAGACAAAACTAATATAAACTATTATAATCCTACTCCTACCCTACTTTTAAACTAACCATTCATAGTCAAGGTGGAAGGGTGAGCTTGGAAAGTTGATATGAAACATTTAACATCACTTGGTAAAATTTAATTTTCACTTTTTTATTTCTCATCCTAGAAAAAACATCTTTGTATTCTTTCCATAATTTCATGATTTTTTTCATTCCAATTTTTAAAAGATCTATTTTTTTTTTTGAAATCATAAAAATCATTAGGCTCAAGTAAGCATACCTAAAATTCATGCCAAATCAATTCATAATTTTTTTTACATGGATTTATATGATATTTGGAATTTGAGTCATGGTGGATAGTAATTATTCATGATGTGATTTATTTTTAAAATAAGTTTCTATTTATTCATCTTTCACAGGTTCAATGTGTTCTTCCAAAATTTGTTTGTCACCTTCATTTTCAATTAATTGATCCTCCTCAAAAAGAAACTTTTGGGTCTTCATAAAGAGTAACATAACTCACCTCAAAAATATAGAATAAATATTTTTTCTATCAATTTTTATGTATCCTTCTTGTAAACAATCTTGTTAAATCAACATATAGTGTTTATCAACTAGAAGTTTGTATCATTGTCAAATATGGAAAAAAACATCAACATCATGATATTTTATTGCCCCTTTTATATTAATTTAGTGTCCTATCTATTCACATTGATTTTAAACATTGTTATATTCTTACCAACCTTTTGATTTAATAGATTAAATTTCACAATAACTCATTAGTTGAATTTTATGTAATACATTTCCTCTTCTTCTCTTGATTATTCATTATCTTCATGTGATTCTTATAATGATTAAAACTATGCATCATTATCAAAATATAAATACACATTAAGTCATAAAATTATTCATGTTCATTGTATATGATTTTATTCTATCAATTTTTTATATAACACATGATGTAGTTTGTTCAATCCTAAGATCTGAATTTATGTCATGTTCAAAGAGAAGAATTTTTAATCGTGATGGCTTAAATATTGTTAACAAAGGTCAAATTTAAATGTCCAGCTAGTGGAAAATAAACATTTTTTGTTTTTCTTGAGGAATTATTGGTACAAAATCCTAAAATAAATCATAATTTATCATTGTTATTTGGGAATATAACTCCCTATCCAATGTGATAACCTTTGCATATGCTAAAGCTAAAATATTTGTCTTGAAAGTTTTGACAAGATTAGATATGATAGGATGCAATTAATTAATGTATACATCTATAATGATGGATTTTTTAGGTCTGTAGCTAATGGTAATGCAATTAGAAATACATTAAAATTATTGATTGGTTGATTGGGTTATTTTTATTATTATGAATAGTTAATTAATCAAATATAGTGGATCAATGAGCTATCAAATTGAATAATAAATACATCCTCTAATTATTTCCAACTATGAATGGACCAGACATTAAATTTAGAAATCATTCATATTCAAATCCATTTAATTTAAATGGAACCATATACATGATACATCCTCATGCTAAATATTTAAAAAATCCCAAACAAGTTTTGAAAGCATGAACACGTTTCTTAGTTTTTATATCATTCTATAATTCAATAAGATAATTGAAAGTAATTTTTTTAATTTCATGTTGAACGCTATGAATTTTAATGGCTATTTCACCAAACTACCATGAATTTATCTCTCTTTTTATTTTATAATTTATTTTTTATGGATTTTAAACATATTTGATGGAAACTAAAATAAAAACACATGTTGGGTGAAATTCATAAAAAAGGGTGCTTCTTATAGTTCTAAATAATATAGTTGATATGGGTTTTATGCATGCCATATAAAATGGGTTTTTACCCTCTCATTTTTATATTTTTGGTAATTTATCCCATGGCATGAGTTTTAGGTATGTGGTTTTATAAATAACCAAGTGGTGGAGTAGTGGTATGTAACCTAAAATGCAATAAGGAAAATTCACCTGAATGATTATAAAACACCTA